>CAOLHI010003589.1:0-165999 GCA_948474755.1 Ctenosaura bakeri | reverse complement strand
GCAGCATGGATAGCTCTTTCAAGGACGGAACTAAACCCCACAGTGGAATCACTTCCCCCATGACATGGAAGCCACCAGCAACCAGTGGCCAAGCCACTTCAAGGCCTTGGATCAGCAATCTTGACAACAAAACCCCTAAGAAAGTTACTTTCTAAAAGTAACACATTTCCAGGATGCTGCTTGGGAAGTCATCTGTGACCGTTGTTCACTCCAGTACTGAAAAAATAACTTTGATAGAATGGCATGAAACATTTCTCTTCCTGCCTGTTCAAAATGCCCATAAAAAGTAATGTTTGAAAGTTACCAGACACCACCACCCATTGCATCAATAAATAAGCTTTTGACAATTACATAGTACAGCATGTAACTTTGATCTGCTCTTCTAACCCCCCCTCCCACCAAAGTAACTAGTTGCAAGTAGCTACATTGCTTGGAATAATTTACTTCCAACGTGGGCCACAACAAACCTGCAGAGAGAATGTGACCACAGCCCCTCTCTTGCTGTGCAACTGATATTTTGTGATACTCTGCCCCTAAACACGGTGGCTCCACTCCATTCAGCCACTGGTGGACATACCTTCTGGGAAAAGGTTTATCTTATTCTGCTATATTTCAAGAAGGTGAAGAGGGACCGAGAGGTGTCAAACAGTGGTTTTCCACAAGACCACATCGTGCGTTCCCCCAAATAAAAACTGATCTGGAGATCTCGTGCCCACGCTTTGTAATGTCATGATGTTGTAGTTACATCCCTCACAGGGCGTGCAGCCCTTCTGGCGAATGGTGGCAATGCTTGTTGCACAAGGGGACATCCTGCTGCGTAATGACTCCTGTAGCGTTCTGGTGCCCATTGCACCTTGGGGCCCCTAGTGCTCTGGTGCTCATGGCACAATGGGTCCGATAGTGCAACAGGCATGCCGTTGGCCCCATTTTGCACAACGCTCCTGGAGACATAGCCATGTCTCTTGCAAAATTTCACAATTCACCTTTATGTGACTGTACATCAGTTCACAATGACCTAAATACCTAAGAGGTTGCTGGCTGCTATTTAATAGCCAAAATCCTACATCTAGGAGACGTAGCATTAAATTTATGCCCACGGTGTTATGTCTGGGTTGCACTACATCAACTTGCTAGTGAATTGTGATAATGCGCAATCTAATGTGTATTGCACAATGAAGCACAATGCACAACGATGGACAAGGGCACCATAGACACGGCTCTGTTTTTTCAGCCTTGGATGGAATGCATCCACTGTGCACCGGACAAAAATGTCCATCCACTTTTGGGAGGAATCTTATGCCTTCACGTGGCACCCTTAGGGTGCCAGGCCTTGCCCTAAGTCCTACGGTCATTCCCACCTAGAGTAGACCCATTGGATTGGTTGGATTTACCGCTGTATTGGCCCATCATTCAACAGTTGATCTAGCAGATCTCTGGTTCAAACTCATCCACTGAAACCATTGTGCTTTTAGCTGGATCCTGTTTTCATTCATTCAAAGCTGCCTGTCTACCCCATCCTGGGAGTAAGGCAGGACACAAATCAAGTTAAATAATATGGAGGGAAAGGCTCATCACCCCAGATTGCTCCTTTAAAGTTCAGACTAAAATCCAGAGTGGATTCTGCCCCACTGCCTTTGGAGTGATCATCCTCCTGTGTGGAGCCATTTTTTAAGAACTTATTTTGGGTTTCAGGGAGTTTTGGGGACTTGGAAACTCAAGTTCAGATCCTCCTACAGACCTTGCTGGATGGTTCTGGGCAAGTCACGCAGCCCCGTCTCCCTCGCAGGGCTGTTGTGAACCTGCTCTGAAACAAGGAATGGGGGAAGAATTACACAGGAAGGAACTGAATAAATCTTCCTCACATTTTGATTTTGTAGAAGTCAAGTTTAAGGGATTTAAAAAGAAAACTTAAGTCCTATAACAAGACACATTAAGGCAGTGACACGAAGTAAGGACAGAATCCACAATTTCACAGCCCTTCCTCCAAAAGCCATCTCCCTAAATCCAGCAGCAGCCCTGAATGGGAATGTTCACACCCAGTTTGAGAGAGGCAGGCTTACAAGGCAGAACTTTGGCTTCCCAAATTTGTTTTATCATCACCCTCGAGTTTGAGGCCCCACAAGCCTCACGACACAAGTCGCTGGGCCAGTGCCATAACCGAGGCTCCGCCGTTGGTGTCAGGCATTTGTTCCATGAGCAGAGGTGCCTGGCTTTGCCACGAACAGAACACAGAAAAAATGGAGCTGGGTGTGTGTCAGAGCTACATTTTTGCAGGGTTGAAGCAGAGCTGGTTTTGTGCATTTTGCAGAGACTAGATCAGGCTCTGGTGAGATGAAATCCTGGAAATCAAAGATTCAAGGAGGGTGTATCTGCACTATAGGTTATACCTACTGGCACCTGGTGGCTCTGATTACAGTAGGAATAGCAAATCCTCTCTGGGTTTTAGTCTGAACTTTAAAGGGCCCATCCAAAGTGCTGGGGCCCTATCCTTCCAAAGTAGGTTCAGTAGCTTGGAAAGCTCTCTTAAAATTTGGACTAAAACCCAGAACAAATCCATGCACACATCCTCCATTGACATGACTGCCACAAGGTGCCACGAGTTTCCTTTGGATTTACAGCTGTTCTTCCTTCTTTCTAGCAACTTCTGGAAATGGAGTTACACAAGGTTAGAGTTTAAGAGTGAGTTGCTCACCCTTAAAAAGAAAAAAAATCACTCTGGATCTGCTGGGATGAGGGGATGGCACTGGCGCAGCATCTAATAAAACTGGCATTGAATTCAAGAAAGACGGAAGAAAGCTCTTTGGCACAAAATGGGTGATTCATTGGCAGGGCTACAAGATGTGACCACGGCCACTCACTACGTGATTCCGCTTTTTAAAAAAAGGATGATAGACGTCCCTATTTTGGGCTGTTAGATAAGACTATGTGTGGCCAGAATCTTCATAGCGATTTATAGTGCCATAACCAGGAGTTACACAACAGAAATCCTCTTTTTAAAGTTGTTGTTTTTTTTACACTACAAGTCCTTTTTATGCTATAGCGCAAGAAGGTATCTGGTACCTGCTTTCACAGTTGTTTCTTCCTGCTCCGCAACAGGCCAAATGACTCCCTCCCAGTCCAAATGACCGGCACGGGGCACACCAGCAGAGCCCCCTTCATACCCACCCTCCTTCTGGCAAAGGCCCTGCCCTCCCGAATCTCTGCCCTCCCGGCCCAGGCCTTCCACAGAAGGATGCTTCGCCAGCATCAAAGATCTCTGCCCAAATGCCAGGGACCAACCATCTGGGCTTCCCAGGAGCATCCATCCATCCCCAGTTGGAAACAGGACGTGGAACTAGGTAGACCAGCTTCCTCTCAATCTGGCCCTCTCTAAATGTGTTGGACTACAACTGCCATCATCCCCAGCCAGCCTCGGTGACCGGGACGATAGGATTTGTAGGCCAAGAGCACATCAGGAGGGCAGCAGATTAAGGGGAGCTGTGATAATTGCACCAGTGAAGCTCTTTCTACATCTCTACAAGGTTTTTATCGCTTCATACAACTTCAGTTCCCAGGATTCTGTAAGAAGAGCCACGGCAGGCAGATAAACCGGTATAAAACACATACAGTCTTGCAGTGGGGGGAAAAATAGAGGCTTTGATTTTTGGGCAGATCTTGTTGTTCTGTGGCACTGGGAGATGGGTTTGGGTTTGGTTTCGGCTTCATTTTTCTCTCTTTTTTTGCATTCTCTGTTGATTATCCAATAGAGGGACACAACACACAATATACACCAGAAGTAAGAAACTCACAACTGCTCAAAATAACCTATAATAAAGCAGCTAGTGGAGTCCTGAGAACCCAGGTGGAAAATGTCATGTGCTTGTTGTGTGTGGCCTGTTTTGAGAAACAGCACTGAACGCCTGCAATGAGCTTCCGGCACAGAATTTAGGGCTGACGTCCTTCGTCTCGGCCGGCCATCAGAGGAGAAGGGAGGAGAGGAGGCCTCCCCAGCATTGCCGTGAAAAGGAGAGATGGAGGCAGTTGTGTCTGGAATCAAGGGTAAGCATCTTCTACTTTTAAAAAACCGAGCCGTGGGAAACGGAAAGCAAAATCAGCAACCAGAGAAAACATTTCCCAAGAGACAGAGACCGTAGGACAAAGACAGAGACGGCAGTCAAGGTGAAGGATGGCACTGCTACTAGGCCCCGTTGGTTGGCATCTATGGCACGGTGAGTTCAGCAGTTCAGAATTGGTCCCCCAGGCATCTGGGTGGATGCCCATAGATGGAAACGTTCCATTCTCTCCCCTCGGCTGTTTTGCACGGATTTGTCCTGGTAGAGATTCCACCTCTCCGCCTTGGGTTGGGTTTTCTAGGTTCATCCTTCCTCCTCCCCTGAAAGATGCCTGAAGTCTCTGGCTGAACAAAGTGGAGGTTTCTCGACAACCCTGACAATCTTTCAACTCCCCGGCGGCCAAATCTTGGAGGGAAAAGCAGGGAGTGCGAAAGAGAATGGAGTCAGTCCATCAGGCCGTCATGCTTCAATGATATTCACGGAGGGCTTATTTTTGGGGAACTAAAAGGGAGAGAGAGAGAGAGAAAAAGACTGAATGAATGAAAGATCAGCAGCTGAGAAGAAAATGGGAATGCAAGGAGAGGGACTATGGTTCTATATCGTACTTGCACAGTGCAAAACTACACTCATGGGGACGTGGTGGTCTCACTTGGGGTGCCAGATCACAGGGCTTGGGTCATTTCCAGGCAGGAGTAAAGGGGTGAATTCTCTAGTCATGGGGGCTGAGCTCCAGGCTAAAGGAAAGGTCTGAGTGCAAATCTCTTGCTTTCCTGGTGGAGCAGCAGCTTGCTATACTTTGCAAAGCCTAATCGATTAGTTGCTGCAACTTGCAAGGACTCTACTCACGTGCATGTTTGTGTCTATGTATTTTCTCAGCCTCCTCCTTCCCTCCCCGTTGTTGTGACAGCAGGACTCACCCTCTGCTCTGCATCCACGTTCTGGCAAGAAGCAAGCAGGCTACTTTAAGTATTCTTTAATCTGGCTCCCTAAGTAGGCGAGAAGGATTAATCTCCTCATTTTACCTTGATCTGGGAACAGCCCAGACTTTCACTAAGACTTCTGTCCTAATTTGCAAATAGGAAAAATGGCTTCTGTGTGTTCTGTTGAATGACAAGCTGTTGGCAACTGCGGTTGGTACTGAATGTGTAGCACTTAATGACATCACTGGGGAGGCATCCCGAGGTCTCAGGTCTCAGCCCATAAATCTCAGGGCCTGGCATGACTCCGAATGGGCACACCCCTAGTTGCCACACTTCTGCTGAAGGCCAGCATTGTGCAACGGATGGTGCATCTGCCCATGTGCCTGCCCATAGTCCCAGGGGGCAATGTGGAACAATGTGCAGGAGCTGCTTCTGCAATCCCAGTGAATCAAGTGAGACACTGAAGGCTTTGACCAAAGTTATACACCATCCAGGAATGTGCCCCTGCAGGTCTGGAATCCTCTTGGCTGGTCCCAAGCAGAATAGATCAACGGAATCCATTACTGAATGCTTGAACCGACACATAGGCCATTTCCGCACTACACTGTTATAGTGCCCTTATTCCACTTTCAGCTTCCTCTGGGGTTTGGAGGGGCATTCAGACTTCTCAGCCAGAGAGCTCTTTGGCCTCAGGAAACTACAAACCCCAGAATTCCACAGGATGTTGAAAGTGGAATAATAGCACTATAACAGTGTAGTGCGGAAATGGCCATAGCTAGGTCTGATTGATTAAATGTTTCTACCCTAGTTGAGGCTAACGAAAGGATTGGAGGAGCCCCTCCTCAAATGCAGACAGCTTCCCAACCCTCTCTGTTGCCTGTTCTACTCAAATACAGAGGTTTTCCAATATGGTGCAAGGACACAGCTGTGCGTCCTGAACTGACTTATGCAACGGGAAGGACTGCTGGCAATTTGGCATGAATAATTCCTTCCACTGCAGAATTTGTGGACGATGGAGTGGGTTGTCTCTGAAGCCGACATGTTCACAGCTGGCAAAGGGAAGTCTCTTGGGACAAGGGGAGGTCAGAGCATGATCAAAACTGACAGACTTGAAGTTGGTTTTAAACTGACAGAGCTGAAGATCTAGGCCATTTCCGCACTAGCCTGTTCTAGCGGGATGATTCCACTTTCAACCTCCTCTGGAATCCTGGGGTTTGCAGTTTCGGGAGGGGCCGGCCGGCCCCTCCCGAAACTGCAAACCCCAGGATTCCAGAGGAGGTTGAAAGTGGAATCATCGCACTAGAACGGGCTAGTGCAGAAGTGGCCACAGGCAGGAGCAGTGTTGGCTGATGGCTGGATCAGTGAGCCAGGGAATCCGGTGCAGGTTTTGGCTAGCTTTTCAGAAGCTCTCCAAGGCACTGAACATGTTGCAGGATTAAATCCTTTCATAGACTCACTGCCTCTCTGACATGGTAGACACACATCACCACAAGGAGGGGGAAATGGGCACCCCCACATGACTCTCCTAAAATCCATTCTAGGAAATGTCCACTTTCTCACTTGTTGCAAAACATTCAAGTTGTTTACAGATATGCAAACAGAAAAGAAGCCAACCCTTCTAAGATTATGTACAACATCTGCAAATCAAAGTTTTGGGGGGGGGGAATGATAATTTTGGGAACTGCAATTCCCAGAATTCCCCAATCAGCCTGGTAGCTAGGGGGGATTGTGGCATTGGTAGTCCAAGCCCAGTTCCCATATTTCCCCCCTGCAAGAGGCAGCACAATGGTTGATGTGCAGTTACATATGCAACACTTAACACTTAACTATATGTTGTACTGCAGCAATGGTTGGTTAAGGTTTAGATCATGGTTGCCAACCTTTGGGCCTCTAGATGTTCTGGACTTCAGCTCCCAGAATCCCCAATCATCGGCTCAGGCTTATGGGAATTGATGTCCAAATTATGTGGAGGAACCAAGCTAGAGAACCACCAGTTTAATCTAAAGTATTGTAATCCAAAGTATTTTGGGGTGGTTCGGTCTTGAGTAGACAAGACCCATGAGCCTTACAAAAGACCTGCTGCTGGTGGAGATTAAAACTGTCGGAAATGCAATTTAATAAAAATCTAGATTAACAGAACTGTCTGCATTTTCAGACTCCCCCTGGGTGTGTTACAACCAGGATGTTAACAGTCTCTCTGTCCACTCCCCTGCTGGACTTCAGAAGACTGTCCATCTCTCCACACTCTATTTAAAAAAAAAAAAATGGAAAAAAGGTTCCTCACATCCTATGGGTGGGGTAGGGTGGGGGGTGGCTACGTGGCCAGGTCTCCCCCCTACAGACTGTTTTAGGCCTAAGAGGGGGCATTTTTCAAAATATTAAGTGACAGATGGGAGATCATGGATGGTGGAATGGTGCTCTCAGTTCCCCCCTTGGCCTGTCTCACCTTGCTACGCAGAAGACCCCCGCTCTGATGTTCCGGGGTGCTGTTTTCAGACGTGCTCTTGGCTTTTTCCTTGTTGTTGTTGGGTTCGTTGTCCTTGATAATGTCGTACTGCCTGCAGAAGAGGGCAATCACCCCTGAGCGGGGAGAGAAAAATATCACCGGTCAGCCTTCTGCTGCTTTGGTTGGGGGGGCTTTTGCCACAAGGGCAGCCACACGGAAGGCTATGGAAAATTTATTGGTTCCATGCCTAAACGAAGTACCAGTCCTGGCAGCGAGACGTGGGCCTATAGGGCCTTTTCTAATATGACAGAGTCAGCTCTAGTATGGCCAGGTTTTAGGGCCTGGGCCACCTTCTCCAGTCCTCGGGCAAGAGGGAGGAATCTCAGGGCAAGAGCACTGCCTTGAAAGGTGTCTGTGTATGTATTGCCATTTCTGCACTACACTGTCATGGTGTTATTCTTCTTCTTTCAAATGCTATGGAATCCTGGGGCTTGCTGTTTAGGGAAGGGCCTTTAGAATTCTCAGCCAGAGAGCTCTTTGGCTTCAGGAAACTATAAGTCCCAAAATTCTACAGGAGATTGAAAGGGGAATAATAGCACTATAACAGTGTAGAGCAGAAGGGGCCTATGTGCATACATGCATATACAAGGCATCCCAAATATATATATATATATATACACACACGCACACGCGCACACACACACACACACACACATACAGTTGGCCCCCCACATTTGCTAGGATTAGGGGTGCAGGACCCTTGCAAAAGTGGAAAAATCACAAATATCAAAATGTGTGCCTGTGGGAAGGGGCTGAGGTATGGTGGGTACCCAGCATCCAAACCAGGACAGGGAAAGGACAGGGAAAGAGGATGAGTTGGCATAGTGGAAAAAAAGGAGGTTGAATTGGTTTTTCTAGAAGCATCCAGGAGCGTTGATCCATCTTTTAAATGGCCTCTCAACACTATTCAACATTTAAAACAAAAACAGAAAAGGATTTCTGGCAGCTGTCAGGGTTCGGGGGGCAGTTTTGGCAATGCGTGTCGCTCCCTGCAGGGTTCAAGGGGCACGCAACTGGCCCTTGGATCTTCCCCTGGATCTGCCAATATAAAGGCTTTAGGCAAATAGCCACCACTGAGTAGCCTGGAGTGAAACGGTGCCCCGGCTGAATCCGGTTCACTGCTTGGGCTGTTTAATGCTGCTTTAAGCAAAGTCATCTTTGACCTCGTGCGTTGCCAGGCCAAAGGCAAAGCAGCATCTTCTGGCAAGGAAACTGCAGATGCCCGCAAACACACGCAAGGGAGGACGGGAAAGGGCAAGTCAGTGGAAAATTCCTTTGTCTCCGAGGAGTCGAGCCTTGGAACTGGTGACAAATGAAAGAGACAACAGTCGGTTTCCTCTCCCTCTCCCCTCCAAGCAGTCTCTGTGCTTTCATGTGCTTGAATAGGCAACCCTTCTCTACGCAGGTTGCAAACGCAAAGTGACAAGTGTATCGGGGAGGGAAGAGGGTGCAATGGAAGCCGCTCTACCTCCGCGCCCACGCGACGAAGGTGGCATTTCTTCCAGCTTCACTGGAGAGATTTCCATACCTGCCAATGTTTCACCAATGAAAACTGGGACACGTTTTTACATTAGTCTGTAGAGTCAGACCTTGGGGTAAACTATACATCTAAGGGGACTATGTATTCCTTCCTGTTAATGCAGTCTCCACCCACCAATGGGATTTCGTCAAAGATAACATGCCACAGCAAAGGCACACTAAATGCAAAGCACACAGTGAGGAAAAGCACATGCTCTGACAAGGAGATGTCTTCCACCACTTGAGGAAGCACTGCTTCCAATTAATGTCCTAAGACAGTTTGGCTCTCTGGCAAAGAAAAGAAAAAAGAAGTTACAGTCATTTGGCACATCAGGGCACATAATCCCAGTTATGTGGGGAGACTGAGGCCGTTTCTGCACTAGGCTGTTATAGCGCTATGATTCCACTTTCAACATCCTATGGAATCCTGGGGTTTGCAGTTTTGGGAGGGGCCGGAAACTGCAAACCCCAGGATTCCATAGAATGTTGAAAGTGGAATCGTAGCACTATAGCAGCCTAGTGCAGAAATGGCCTGAGAGGCCTTTATGCACAAGACCCAGAGGTATCACTTCCACCGAGGCTCCAAAGGGCTACCAATATGGAAGGCGGTTAGCAATTCTAGAAATGCACTCAGAGTGGGCTCTTTGGCACCTGCAGTAGTTGGCTGGCTTTCTTTTCGTTTTAACCTCACAGTTCAATTACATGCATTGGTTTCACTCCCATTAATACAAATAGCTCTCTCTCTCTTCTCCACGCTCCCCCGTGTGTGTTTGCATGAGAGGGACCTTCCCCAGAGTAAGCCACAGAGTATGCCAGCAAACATTAGTTCACCTGAGATGCCTCCCTGTTTTCCCCTCCCGCCCCCCTGCCTCCTGCCACCCCCTTTGCCTTCCCTTCCTCCAGCAAAAGCAGTTGAAAACCTCACTGGGAATGCTTTTCTGCCTTCATAAATGTTGCATGCTGGGGATGGAGCGAAAGCAGCTGTCAAGCGGCGCCAGGGATGCTGGGCGAGGCAGAAAACCAGAAAGCAAAGAAAAGCAGGCGATGTTTCTTCTCCTCTCCCCCATGCGTGGCAAGGTGCCACTTGGCTGGCCAAGCTAACACCGGGCAGCCAGAGTGCCACCTTCCACCCCTAAACCTGTTTTCCTTTCCCTCCCTTAATGCCAGGAATAAGGGAAGTGATGATATAACCTTCTCTCGCCAAGAGCTGTTGCTAAGAGCAAAATCTTTGAGGTGAGAGGTCTGTGGGGTGCCCAGTCCCACCTTTGCCACAAGCTCGCTTTGTGCCCTCCTCTCAAGACATTCTCTTTTGACCCAGACTCTGAAATATCCTCCAGGGGAGAACAGCCGACAAGAAAAAAATTGATGCATCGTACCGAGTTCTGTAATCAGAACTACTGAGATAATGGGAGATATAAAAGAATCATGGAGCACCTTTGAGGCTAACCGAAAGAAATAAATTTCTAGCCTCAGGTTTCATCTTCAGAAATACACTGGAGGCTTAATGCTAGAAATTGCCTTTTCTCAATTAGCCTGAAAGGATTTATATCTCCAAATACTCTAGCGGTCTAACAGATGTATGCCTGGGAACCAAGCGAATGTGCGGGAAATGTTCTCGACATTTCAGTGTGCACATAGTAAATACCCTAAAGGCACCAGATCCTGTCTGATCTTGGAAGCTAAGCAGGGATTAGCTCTGGTTAGTACTCGGATGGGAGACCAGCAATGAATTCCAGGTACTGTAGGTATATTTCAGAGGAGGGAAATGGCAGAACCACCTCTGAGTATTCCTTGCCTAAGAAAACCCTGTGAAATTCATGGGGTCACCATAAGCTGACAGGCATAACATAATCATGACAGTGAATATTATTTTATGCCTAGCAGCTATAGAGTAATCAGGGCACTTCGGTAATCCTTTCAACAACCCTGCAAGGTAGATTGGCAGATAGGGTGGATGTGGGCCTGAAAGAGAGTTGCTAAAGCTTCCCAATGAGGTCATCCCAAAGGCAGTATAAAGACCCCCTCTCTCAAACGCCCTATGGCATTGGCCCTAAGTGCCAAAGTAGATGCAACCTGGGATGCTGCACCCAGTGCATAATGCTTTGCACGCTCAGTTCTGGACCTCTGGACCTCTGTGCAATGGCCATTAAATGGCTGGCATAGGGAAGAAAGTGAGCAGACACTTTGGATGGTGCCAGTCCCTTGGGGGGAGTCCCTTCTGTTGGTCCCACCACCTTTCCACACACATCTGGTGGGGACACGGGAGATGAGGCTTCATTACTCAGTCCCACCACCATTGGAGGGATGGTTGGTGGAGGTGCAAGAGAGGCACCATTTCTGCACTAGACTGTTATAGCGCTATGATTCCACTTTCAACCTCCTATGGAATCCTGGGGTTTGCAGTTTCGGGAGGGGCCGCGTGGCCCCTCCCGAAACTACAAACCCCAGGATTCCATAGGAGGTTGAAAGTGGAATCATAGTGCTATAAGAGCATAGTGTGGAAACGGCAAGGGTTTGATTGCCCCAAGACTCTGGAATTCTCTTCCCAAGGAGGGCATAATGCCCCCCTCTTTGTTGCTTTTCTATCAGCTGGCAAACCCTTTTCTATTTCAACAGGCTTTTAATACTGAAAGTTTTTAAAGAACTGACTGGAGGGGTGCTGTATCGTTTTAACTGTTGTCTTAATTGCTTTTAAAAATCTTTTTAAATCACATTTTTATTCTTTATGGAGGTGTTAATGTTTTAACACTGTACACAGTTTAATGTTTATGTAATTTTGTGTTATGCAGTTTTGTGTGAAAGCTGATAAGTAATATCTTTTTCTCTGCAGAATAATAATTCTCCACACCTCAGAACATTTGAATATAGGGACAATACTGGGGAGGAATATTCGTTTACTTCCACAGCAGGGAGAAAATTATTCATTCCTTGCGTTTGAAGAAGAAATTGTCAAGGACTGGCATTCCTAGTAGGCTCTAGCAAAAAAAGCAAAGCAAAGCTGAATACCGAAATGCAGAGGATGGTCTGCAAAAGAGAGGAAAAGGGGATTAGAGGTTGCCCTTGGGTTAGGAGCTTTGCTTTAGAATATTGACTAAAACACTTGGCAAAGTCTTGAACCCAGAGCAAATGGGAGGAAATAAAGGCAAAAAGACTATTGTGTCACTTGGGTCTACTGAGGAAGTAAATTAGGGCCTTTCTACACCACACTATTATTCCATTTTCAACATCCTGTGGAATTCTGGGGTTCGTAGTTTACTGAGGCCAAGGAGTCCTCTGGCTGAGAGTTCTAAATGCCCCTCCCTGAACTGCAAACCCCAGGACTCCATAGGATGACGAAAGTGAAATAATAGCACTCTGACAGTATAGTGCAGAAAGGCCCTTTGTTGATTTCTAGCAAATACTTTTTTCCCCGAGCGGGCAGAAGTCGGACTACATGCTCCCTGGGTATCCCTTCCAGCTCCACGATCCTCTCATTGCTCTCACTGCGCACGCATAACATTCTCTGAAGGGAAACCAGAGCCAAACTGCCTTGCCTTTTGCATGCATGCAGGAACTCCTACCGACCTGCCCACATGAATAAGACCACGACTATGATGAGGATCTCCCCAGCTCGCAGCTGCTGGTTTTTCTCTGCCATCTCCTTCATCGTCACCTCGTCTGCAGAGAGAAAGAGAGAGGAAATGAGCTCCCTCCAGCTGAGCTGGTTGGCTGGGGGACTTTGAGTACCCTGGGCCAGAGAAGCAACTCTGTTCAAGACCTGTGCTCCCGTATGGTTTAGAATCATAGAATCATAGAATCACAGAAATGTAGAGTTGGAAGAGACCCCAGGGGCCATCCAGTCCAACTCCCTGCCCTGCAGGAACACCCTCAAATCAATCCCAACAGATGGCCATCAAGCCTCTGCTTAAAAACCTCCAAGGAAGGAGACTCCACTACACTCCCAGGCAGCATCTTCCACTGCCGGACAGCCCTGACTGTCAGGAAGTTCTTCCTGAGGTTCAGGTGGAATCTCCTTTCCTGCAGCTTGAATCCATTGCTCCTTGTCCTGGTCTCTGGAACAGCAGAAAACAAGCCCCCTCCTTCCTCTACGTGGCATCTCTTCACGTAGCAGGAAAATATTTCCTTTCAAGTTCAGAATAAAACCCAGAAGGGATTCACCACCACCCCCCGGCATGGGAGCCCCCCAGTCAGTCCCCTCCCCTCTAGAGACAGCCTTGCAAAAAAACAGTACCACCAAGCACACCCCCCCATGGAACCGCCTTCATACTTGCCTTTGTTTTTGGAAGCCAGCTTCTCAGCTTCCCGGGGGGTCTTGAAGATGAAAGGCTCGCTGGCCGGACTCTGGCCTTGGATGCTGATGGACTGGACGTGGACAATGTACTCGGTGTCCTCTTCCAGATCCCAGAGGGAGCACGAGCGAGTGGTGGTGTTCACTTCCTGGATGAAGCGCAGCATTCGCACATCTTTCTTCTGCAGGGAGAGAAGGCATCGTCGTGTTTGAGGAGGAGACGGGGGACGAGGCCCTCTTGGTAGCTGCTCCCATGCTGTGAGATTCCCACCCACAGGAGACTTGGTTGGACCCCCTTCTGCTCTTTTTCCATTGGCATTCAAAGATCCCTGCTTAAAGGCGGGCCTTTGGCTCCTCACTGGTCCTACCAGGAGGGTCCTGGAATGGGCTTGGAGGAGGGGAGGGATCGTGCCAGCTTTTAAATGGGCTTTAAACTGTTCTAAGTCATCATTTTTAATAGGATTGCTTATTTACTGGTTTCACAAACTTTGCTGTGAGACATCTTGGGTCCCTTGTCCAGAGAAAGATGGAGTATAAATAGAATTAAAGTAAATCAAACTAAATAAGTATGCCTACGTCAGCTCCCACTCTCCACCCTGCAAAATGAAAACAAAACCCCCAGATTCCACCTAAACATTGGGCAGAACTTCCTGATGATAAAAACAGTTTGGCAGGGAAATCGCTGCTGCCTCCATGGAGTGTGGTGGAGTCTCCTCCTTCTTTGGAGGTGTTTAAACAGAGGCTGGATGACCGTCTGTCAAAGGGAGGGCTTTGGTTGTGTCATCCAGCATAGCAGAAGGGGGTTGGACTGGATGGCCCTTGGGGTCTCCTCCAGCTCTTGGATTCTATGCTTCTATGAACCTGTGGTAATGCATTCAGATGCCTTGTTTTGGACAACGCCTAAGGGACTATTCACCTATTCACTTCTCTCTCTCCGCTCCCTCTCCCCAGCTGTTTAATAGTATAGTGGTCTCCCTGCAGGCTTGGCAACTGCTGGGGGAGGTAGAACATGGAACTTCATGCTCCATGCACACAGTGTAGGATCTACGTAGGCCATAGTTTGACCCTTAGGGAAATGGCTTGGGAGGAGGTCTGGGTTTCCCCATTTTTAGATGGGGCTTTAGATATGAGCATAAAAAGAACTATCAAAAGCCCATCTAGTCCAATATCGTGTTCACTCAGCGGCTAACCAGTAGCTAATGTACTTACATTCCAAATCTGATGACAAAACAAAACAAGGACAGATTGGGAGGGAGACAGGGAGGGGAACCAGAGAGGAGTGGGTACAGTTGGCAATAGCCAAATTTGATCTCCATCCAGAAAACCCAAAAGAAGCAGAGAAACAGAGGAAAAGAAAGGCAGGGAGGTGAGACTATCTTGGAGACCTTACCTGCTGAGAGATGGCGAACCCAATGACCACTTCCTCTTCTAGGACATCCCAGGTCACAACAGCTGAGTTGGCATTCAGCAGCTTGACCGAGACGTTGACCGGAGCAGAGGGGCTGTCTGCAGGGAGACAGGAAGAAGAACCTGGGAAGAGCTGGTGAACTGAGAAGAAGCTCATGATGGGAGAAGAGGACAGAGACCTTTCCACACACAACGCTAGCTGGTGGGAGAATGGGCACAAGACCAGGTGGCAGTTCTTTGTTTGTAGGAAGAAAAACAAGGCCAAGTTGGATACCTACTGTCTGCTATATTTGGGAACCATTCTAGCTGAGCCAGCATAGTGTGGTGGTTTCAGCATCGGACTACAGCCCTGGAGACCAGGGTTTGATTCCCTGCTTGGCCATTGGAGCCCACTGGGCAACCTTGGGCGGATCACACACTCTCAGCCTCAGGAAACCCTGTGAAAGGGTTGCCTTAGGGTTACCATAAGTCAGAAACAACTTGAACACTAGCTGAATGGCACCCTTCATCTCAGACCGCTGGCAATGGCTGAAGATTGAGATTTATTCCCCCATGAGATAGCATGTTAGTGAGGTTCCACATGGCAGGATCCTGCATGTTTTTACTGTTGCAAAAAGACTTACACTCCAGAGCTTGGAAAGCTAAGCATTCACTTTCTATCATCCCACAGTCAGAAGATCTTACTGCTTTAGCTACACATGAATGTGCATTTTATAGGCACCCACTTCCAGAAAATGTATTCTTGGAAATATGCTCAGCTTCCATCAATGAATATGTTCCCCCACATTCACCTCCTATGTACTTCCTCTTCCATTTTCCCCCCTGTGTAATCATACTTTAAAAATCCAGCTGAAATTGATGCCTACCCTTTGTTCTTTATTGGTATGCACTTGGTATGCAGAAGCACAGTCGAATGGCAGCATGGTAACCCCGTTATTCCAGAGTAATTTCCCATCCTGCAAAAGGATTATGACCCCAGACTGTGTTAACAGTCTCAGATTTTAATTTGTAGGCATGGGTGAAATCTTAGAAATGGGTGGTCTTGGAAATCTTAGAAATGCTGCCTCTTTAAACAGCAGCCCCCCGAAGTCTGCTTGCTAGCAGGCCTTGTGAGAAGAAGAGCATGCCTTCAGCTTGGGGGCTGAAGCTTTGTGGAGCAGCTGGGTCCTTCCAGGATCATCTCCTCAGAGGTCCAGACAATCTTGGGCCTGGTACACTTGTGCTTTACGTTTCTTTAAAGTCAGATGTTGCTCTGTGTTCTAGGATGCTTCAGTGAACGATTGTGGGTAAGGAGATGTAAAGACATCCGTGTTAAGACATGCCCCTGAACTGGTGAATCTGCTCCACTATCCAGTCTGAGATTGAAAAGAGCTATCCAAAGTATTTGGATACCTTTCAGGCACTGTCTCTTCAGAACATTCCTGAATGGCCCCGTATCAGAAAGCAATAGCCTTAACCATTAGCTCCCATAGAAACACAGCTGCCTATAGTTTCTCCAACAAAAGATGTACCTGGCAACTTTGCCAGGACTGTTAAAGGAGTCAGCAGGATTTCTGGCTCTATTGAATCTCCCGTGCACAAAGCTTTCTCCTTCTTGCAACAATGCCTAAGAGGCCAGGGCTTTTACAAAGGGACACTGAGGAAAATTTTGCAAAATGCTTTGAATGACCCAGAAGGACTGTGTATGGCAGCAGCAGCCCCACGAGTACAGATAGTGCCTCCCAGGAGTTTCATCTGCAAAGGCGTAGAGCCCCTGCTCTGCAAGGGGCTGCCAATCGATGACAAAGACAAGTAACAGCTACAAAAAGCAACAAAGGGGTGGCAAAGAACATTGTGTGTTCTTTTATTCTCACAATAACTAAGAGCTCGCATCAAAGGCTGGCTTCCACGTTACTACGGCTTCAAATATATTTTGGATTCTAGTTCAAAAGACCCATCCGAGGTTAGCTATTTTTCTGGATAGTGTTCAGTGCCTTGGGTAGGACTTAACTTTACTGTAAGATCTATTCAGTGGTGGAAAGGCCCTTGGGGGTATCTTCCAGTTCTACAATTCTATGATTCCATGACATGGGAAACAGCATAGGGAGGAGAATTTTTTTTTTTTTGGTGACAGTTCGCAATGGTATATTCTTTGGCCGTTTCTGCATTACACTGTTATAGTGCTATTATTCCACTTTCACCATCCTGTGGAATCCTGGGGTTTGCAGGCTGGGGAGGGGCTTTTAGAATTCTCAGCCAGAGAGCTCTTTGGCCTCAGGAAACTACAAGCCCCAGAATTCCAGAGGATGTTGAAAGTGGAATAATAGCACTATAACAGCATAACGTGGAAATGGCCTCTGTCTCCAATCTTGATTAATCTCTAAGACTGAAATGGAGCGGCAACTGAATTTGCCTCTGTTGTGCTTGCTTCAGACATGATGCATATCAGAAGGAGAAAGCAGGGAAGGTGATTTCTCCTCCCACATTCACTAAGTACATTGATCTAAAATAATATTCCAAAATAATATTAGAACATTTAAGCCAAGGATGGCTAGTGCCTCGCAATCAATGGGAGGGCAAATCCACTCCCACTTTAGTCTGCTTTAGCCCAGACTTTAAAATAATGCCCCAAAGACTTATCCCTCAAAATAGGTCCCTCACTTTGGGTAGCCTCTTTAAATTTCAGATTAAAACCTGGAACGGATTTGTGCCCCCACTGGCTGGGGAAGCACCGTTACCATGGGCTAGAGAGTGATTCCTATCTTTGTTTGCCTTGCAAAAAAGCAGAAGGGCAGAAACTGTCCATTCAGTCCGGATCCTTTGAGCTCCATGAGCTCTGATATCCTCAAAAACAGCATGGAGTCCAAGGAAATTTGTAACAAGGCCAGATAGTTAAGATTTTGTAGGTCAGTTTGTTCCTGTTCCGCAGGTTGCATCCTCAGTGCTCTGGAAAGCTCAGAGGCTGCAAAGCCTTCAGCGAAAGGCTAAGAGGCACCGAAACCCTTTTAAGAAGAAGTGGAGGCTGGGGAGTAGTAAATGGTGTCGCAGCTGCAATAACCTCCCTGGGTCCATTGACTCCTGGCTCTCCTAACAGCTTCCTTCAACACCAAGGTGGGCTAAATGTGATCCTGGGGCTTTATGCAGACCACCAAGACTGGATTTGTTTTTGCAACTTCTACCCCTCCAAACCGCACCCCCAAAAAGGGAGAACTGCAGCTTTTGCAATGCATCAGGAGTAATTATTGGAACACCTGCCACTGTTCTTATCATGGAAAATATGCAGTTTTCTAAACCAGCCCCCCCCTCCTCTTTTTCTCAACCAACCAATCAATTCAATTCATCCATCTCTGGCATTTTTAACCATGTAGGCCATTCCCCTGTGGGTCCATGCCTGCCCTTCTCTGGGTTTTATCTCAGGTTTTAAAGTAGGGGTGGGCACAGGAGTGGCTTGTGGGCCACATCTGGCTTCTGCACCCCACTTTATGGCCCCTGAAAATTCCCCAACTGCTCCCTTTTCTAAAAAATTCAGCATGATTTTCAGACAATTTTGCCACAAACCACGCCAAAAGCCTGCAAATGCATGAAAACATGAAGGAGTACCCTCACAAGCACTCTAGAACCCCTTCCATACTCCCCAAATACCTCTGCTGTCCTCTGCAATCCCTCTCAAAGTGCTGACTGGAAGTGAGGTGACATCATTTCTTCTTGATCTTTTGAGAAGGACTGCAGAAGAAAGCAGACCTATTTTGGCTTCCTGCATACATTGGGGGAGGGCTTCTGCTTTTACAAGGGGGTTCAGAGGGAGAAACTGGCCCCTGGCTTCCATGAGGTTGCCCACTCTTACTGTAAAGGAATTCTCCAAGATGCTGAAGCCATCTCAATGGAGCAGTGAGTCCACTTTGAATTTTAAAAAATACTTCTGCACGGTGCTGCACTTCTTCTCACAAACAGATTCAGCACCTTGGAGAGCATCTTTAAAATGTAGATTCTAGATTTCTAGCCCCTGACCTTCCAAAGAGTTGCCCACCTGCGGCTTCAAACCCCAAGTGGTTTCACTGTGCCCCCTGACATGGAATACAACTGCTTCCAAAGCCACAGACGTTTCCCACGTCTGGGGCCTTTTAAGTCCCAGCAAGGACTTTGAGCTGGCTTGCCTTTGGCCATCTCAGAACTGAGCTGGGCTCAGCAGAGTCTGTCAGGATTAGGAACTTTGACTTTTAAGACCTACGCCTGCCAAGCCACCCTGCCCTTTTCTGCAGAAGCGAGAGGCATATGAGCTTGACCCACGGCTGCTGAGCCTTGCAAGCATTCCTCATTTATTTGCTTCCTCCCCAGGCTCTCTGTCTCTCTAATACATTTCTTTTTCCTCCTCTTGGGACAGTGGGGGCCCTTCTTTTGCTTTTCTTGAAAGCGGAGGTGTGTATATGAAAGGACTGGCTTCCGTTCCCAGCTCCTGCCATGCAGAGCCTTTGCTTCGCATCTACTCAGCGAGCCTAACTCCCACTGTGTATAATGGATTGCTGACTTACAGGGACTTTAGTAGGGCTGGAAACCTGTTTCCAAAGTGCGTTGGTGGCACAAAGGCACACAAAGCACCAGGCCCCACCTTGGCCATTTGGGTCTTGAGTCACACAAAGGCAGGGCGGGCAGGGGGAGGAGGGTTATTTTGGCAAACCTGTCGAAGCCTCTTGTTTTCTTGCCATTTTGGGGAGAATAAAAGCCCCCTCCCACTAGCTCAGCTTTTACTTCTTGAAAGAGCTGAGGAAATGGCTCAGAGACCAACAGAGAACAGCACATGTGAGAAGGTGGCGCACCATAATCACTGGGCCACGGGAGGCTGTGGGCGGCTGCGGCAGGAAGTTGCGGGCAGGAATTTGCTCAAGAAGTTGTTGGCTGTTTGAGGTCATCCAACTGAAGGATTCTTTCCTTCCAGAGGTTGCAGTATTTGAGCTTATGCACTTCACAGAATCATGGGCTGGTAGAGCTGGAATGCACCCGAAGGCCATCTAGTCCAACTCTGGGCCAATGAGGGAACCCTACACTGAATCATCCCCGGCATTCTTGGACACAGGATGACTCCGAAAGGGAGCACACATTCTCATACACACATGCACACAAATGCACAGAGTTTGCCTCTTTCCTTACCCAAAACAGTGTGCTGGAGCAGTTTGTTTGAGAGCAGGGCACCACAGTGTGAATTCCTGAATGCCAGTCTACCATTTCCTCCTCATCGGCCCCTATGCTGTCCCCACTCCCTACTCTGTGTGTCAGCCCAGGCTTTTTCCTGCCCTGCTCCTGTTCTTAGAAGTGCTACTGGCAGGTTTGACCCAGATCCTACACTGTGCCTGTGTAATGCAAGTCTACACACGTATAGTTATGTGCATTGCATTATGGTTGTGTTGCTTCACCCTTCTGCTGAATAGCAACAATTTGCAAATGATGGTGTATCTGCCCATGTGGCTGCTTCTTGTATCATTGTGCAACAGGGAATAATGCAGAGGGGCTGTTTCTATAACCCCAGTGAATCAAGTGGGACCCTGAAGGCACTGACAAATAGCTATTTATCTTCCAAGAATGCCCAGCTGTGGAGCTGGAATCCTGTGCATCACTCCCAACCACAGCAAATCCATTGAATATGTTGAAGGGCGAGTCAACAAATTGTTAATTCCATTGATTTGACTCTCATTGGGACAGAGAATGGGATTGAGGAAATGGGCGCAGTTGTGGAACGCTACTTTCACTACTATGAACTGAACATGTCCATTGCACAGCAACCAAAAAAGTAAGACCATGTGTGGATGGCTGTTTACAGAGGTGTGAGGCACCAAGAGGAATCACGTCTTGGGCATCAACTTGGAGACAGGCACTGATAGGCATACCATCAGTTTGCAAAATGGCTGGCTAACTCAGGCCTTCCATGGCTTTTAGGATTTCCAGGAATTTTACCTCTTTCCTGTGTCCAGAATGCAAACATATCCAGTCAACACATTAGGGTTGCCTGTTATTGTAATGCCACCCCCTCTGGATGCGTCCCTGAGTTCATTCTCTCTCTCAAGATCACCCCGAGCGTTATGGTCAGGGGAATGATAGCATGCCTCCCATACCAAATTACAGCTCTGGGCCAACAGAGCAGTGCCAGCAACATTACCAGCAGAAATGACTCTGTTTTGTAGAGATGTCGACCTAAAGCGCTTGCTGCCTCCCCGCCTTTTCAAAACACACACACTTTGGGCCATCCGAGATCTCATCCTGAGCCAATTTCATTGTCTCTCCTTTATCCTTCCTGACTCCCTGCCCCAGGGTCCCATTTGCTATTCTGCTGCTCTGGAGTCTTTCCACCCTGCTTTTTAAAAAAGATTTTGCACACTTCACCTCCTGCTTTCATTAACCTCTGAGTAATGGGCAACCATTCAGCAGCAGCTCAAGGGGACTGGGCCAGGTCTGGCCACGGAGGCCTCGGGCCTGGTGTTATTACCCAGCTTACCCAGAGCACCAAGCTGTAAAATAGTGTCTTCAGGATGATTTCAGCAATTGTCCTGAGCAGGCAGCCATGGGAGTAATGTGTGGCAGGGAGGGGGTGTCCATGCCTTTGCCGCTCCAGTCCAAAACTGTGAGTGGCTTGTAATACCGCCATCAGTTCCCCTACAAAGGCAACTGCCAAGCCAACTACCTTTCTCTCCTGCTGTTTGGAGTCCTGGCATCCAGAACCAATTCTGCTTTTAGGTTATTGACTGGACCAAGAAAATGAACCTTATTATTTGTGTCTACCATTTGCCAAAAGATGTTCATGGGGGTGGCAGGGAGGGAGAGCAGAATCTACTGGAACTTGGTTGCTCAGTGCTCCATGATTGCTGAAATTGCTGGAGGACACCAAACAGCAAAATATTTTCCCACCACAGGACACTGGTAAGAAGGGCATCCATTTATGTTTGCATGTGAGTGGCCATCAATGCTATGGCTAAGATCCTGCATTGTGGGTGTGAAGTATAACGCTCCAAATCCACGGCCCCTTGCCTCTCCTCCCCAGCCCTGCAGACTTTAGTCGGATCCCATTAAATGGCCATGGGGTGCGGGGAGGAGGCACCAGAGCAGCGGATAGGAGCACACCCTTCCAAGGCCAGGCTCTGGAGGGATGTCTGGAAATGAGGATTCCTGGCCCCTCTCCTTTTTTCAGCCCAACACTGGCAGCCTTATCTCTGGGCAGCAGCAGGAAGTGATGAGAACTGATTATCTCTGCTGGCTGTTTACGGCATGGTAAGATCTTGCACTTCTGGCGGCTCTGTGCCACTGTCATCAAGCTGCGGTTCCCTTCAGCATAATGATTTAGGAGGAGCACCTGGTGGGATGCTCCCAGTTAAACCAGTTTGCGGCCAGGCTCTAGGGTAACCATGGCAATTAGCCCAGGAACATTTGCCCTCAGAAATGATGCAGTTTGAGAAGATTCACAGCTGACTTCCCTAATGTGCAACATACCCGCACCGCATAATTATAGCAGTTAGATCCTGCTCTAGCTACCATGGTTCCATCCTATAGAATCCTGGAATTTGCTCAGAATTCTCTACTCCAGTGGTTCTCAAACTTTGGCCGTCTAGGTGTTTTGGGTTCCAACTCCCAGAAGCCCCAGCCAGCTTGGCCACTGGCCAGGGATGCTGGAAGCTCAAGTCCCAAACACTCAGAGGTGGAGTGGAGAACCACTGCTGCCGTCTGCTCTTCTGAATGGCAGTTCATGAGCTGTCAGGCAGAGAATTCCACGTCCTTTGTGAAACTACAAAACCCAGGGTACCATAGGATAGAGACACAGGATTTAAAGTGGGTTCAAAGTGCTGTGACTTGTGGTGTGGATATACCTCTGGTGCCCTCATGTGTGTGTAGGATGAGCCACCTTGAAGCAGAGCAAAAGCCTGACTAGCCCAGGCTCCTGTTCATCTAGCAGCCACGCAGCTGCCTCCAGGGACCCACAAACAGGCCTGGATCTCCTTGTGCTCCTCCGTGTCACTTGCCTTTGGTAATGGGAGAGGGAGTAGTTAGCCGTCGCTGCTAGTAACTGTTGATAGGCCATCCAAGTTGGTGGCTATTGTGGCAGGGAGTTCCACAGATGAACCATATGATTAACCCTAGCACTTCCTTTTATGTTTCCCCATATTTGCCTCTCCAGATTTTAAGACCTTTGCATCCCTTCAGTCCTGCCAGAGTCAAAGGCACACCGGGTGAGGACATGTAAGACAGAGGCCATTTCCACACTAGCCTGTTATAGCGCTATGATTCCACTTGCAACATCCTATGGAATCCTGAGGTTTGCAGTTTTGGGAGGGGCCGGCTGGCAGGATTCCATAGGATGTTGAAAGTGGAAGCATAGCGCTATAACAGGCTAGTGCGGAAATGGCCAGAGTCTTCTCAAGAGTTCCTCCTGTGAGGAACCCACGTGAGACCCAATTGCCCCCCTCTTCATTCTCTTTCAACCAGGCAGGACTTTGGCTGCAAACAAAAGGGACAGGGGGAGATTTTTTTTTTTTTAATGTAATGTAACATTCTTTTGCGTTACAGGCCTTGCCTCCCTTGTTCCCACGCAATGGGAAGGTGGTGAGACAGAAAGCCCTCTTCAGAAGGTCTTAGAGCTCTAATGGGGCTCATGAAGGGAGATATGATCCCTCAAATACCCTGGACCTAAGCTTTGGGTTTGGCCACCACCAGGACTTTGAATTATGCCCAGAAATGGACCAGCAGGTGTTGCAACAAGGGAGTTGTGTCCACCATATAGCAATTAGCAATGTGACTGAAGCTCTTTGGCCAGCTGAAGTTTCTGGGCAGTTTTCAAAGGCAGTCCCACACAGAGCAATTTACAAAAACCTGAATGGGATGTCACCCTCCGCGCATGACCATAACCACAACCATAACATCTTAACACTATCATCAGATGTCGTTTCATACCAGTTTTGCTCTGGAATGGGCACGGGAGGAAAGCAGTGCTTTCAAAGGAAGAGGGGCAGGAGAATATCAAGTTTTTTTGGAATTCCACCAGAGATCTTCTCCTTGCTGTCACTATGGAGCTGTCGTCTTAGCCTCCCCAAGATTTTCAGGAGGTGGCACATAGAGGTGGTTGGATGATGAAGCAAGGGAAGGCAGCAGGCTGGACCGGTGGATGTGGACCACTAGTGAAGGTGTTGTTCCAAGGAGGCCCATCTCGAACATCCTGGTAGATCGTTCCCAGTGGCTGCAGGCAGCTCATTGGGACAGCAAGATTTTGGTCTAAACTTAAGCAGCTATCCAAGGTTCTGAACATATTTGGAAGCTACACTAGGCTTCAGTGGCTTCTTTAAAGTTCAGACTAAAACCCAGAGCAGATTTCCCTCCCCACTAACACAGAAACCATCCCTGATGTTGGTTGTTCTTCATGCTAAGTGTTGGAGTAGTGGGGAGAGGAAGGGCATTTCGGTTTTGTCTCTCCAAAATTGAAATGACTGAGATGGTGCCTGACTCTGTGAGGTACACAATCAAAGCAAACACACGTGGTTATTTTTGAGGGTGGGGGGAGCTTATATTGGGAGGGGAAAAGAAACCCAGAAGCTAAACATTGAGTCCTTTCCTTCCTTCTGTTGACTTATTCAGTCACAGCTGCCTGGCTCGAAGGTGAGTTAAGGATAAGGTGAGAGGAGGAGGAGGAGGAGAAAGGAAAAGAAAGAAGCTATTAGAATTGCAAAGGCCTCTGTGTGTGTGTGTGTGTGTGTGTGTGTGTGAAGGCAACATTTTAAGGACACCTTCACAAATCTCTAACGGTGTCTCCCAGACACGGCCACTTCCAGATTCCCACGTTCCTTCACAGCTTGAACCATCAAGGACAGCCGTGTCAAATCCAAAGGCACCTTTGGTGTGTTGTGTGTGTATATACTGAGTGTTGTGTGTGTTACGGGTGTGTTACTTTGCTGCCCCCGGCCATGCAGGAAGAAGCAAAGCAGACAGGCTCCGCGCAAGAGAAAAAAGCAGCCACGCAGCGTCTAGAGAAGACTCTGCTGCCCAATTAATCTGCAGGCAGCCCCCACCCAGGCAAGAGACGCAGGCAATCTGGGCCACTTGGGGAGATGTGTGTGCCTTTTGTGTGTGCGTGCATGTGTGCGTGCTGTTTCTTAAAGGCACACTGCCTTTACAAGTGAGTGAGATGATGCCTTCCCTGTCCTTTTTGCATGAGTAGGCAAGCTGGCATGACGTACTAGTCTGAGTTTTGACCAGGGTTTGAATCCCCACTTGGCCATGGAAATCCACTGGGTGACCTTGGACAGATCACACTCTCTCAGCCTCAGAGGAAGGCAAAGGCAACCTCCCCAAGCAATCATGCTAAGAAAACCCATGAGAGGTTTGCCTTAAAGTCTCCATAAGTCAGAAATGAGGTGAAGCCACACACCACCAACAACACAATAACAATATAAGACAATTTTGCACCTTAAATTGCTGCAAACGAGGAGCTATCCAAGGTGCTGAACCTGCTTAGTAGGGTAGGATCTAATATCTTGGATGGCTTTGTTGAAGTTCAGATGAAAACTCAAAGCAGATTCACCACACCCTGCCGCCAGGGGAGCCGCCAGCCACTACGGAGAGTGTGCATGTCTGAATGACGGACATTGAGAGTGGAATAATAGCACTATAATAGTCTAGTGCGGAAATGGCCTATGTATATTTAACTAAACAGCTGATGTAGAATATTGGCCAATAGAATTAAAAGCAATCACCAAATTACATACAGTTCTGTTGCTTTTTATTTAAAAAGGTTATTCAGCTCAGACCATTAGTTTGCCATTGCTGAGCTCCTAAATTTGGAAGGTGTGAAGGAATGCACCCATGCCTCAGCTGTCTCCAATGCTTCCAGAAGAGAATGGGTAACCTTGCCATGGTCTGGAGCCTTGGAACTCTTTTAAGAATTTAGTCAAACTGGTATGGGAATTACACGCAAAGTTTTCATGTAGGATTGAGGCCCTTAAACTAAAGAAGGCTCTGTCTTATCTGGAATGTCTCTTTCTTGGAAACAAGATCAGGTTATATAAAGCCCTTTATATTTTACAAGAATTCACCCAAGGTGTACTGAAGGTCAAAGATAACTAGAACCGACTGGCAGAAATGCCATCCCTCATCTGCCAATTTGTGCCCAAGAAATCCAGATTCCATACTTAAGAAAACCTGTCCCTATATGGATGCTAAATTTGCACAATACATCATAAACAATTACATGGTTTTTGCATTCTTGTTCCAACTGAATAATTGCAAGCGTCTTTCAAATGCTTCTAGAGAAATCATAAGGACTAGAAAGTTGCTTTAAAACGTGATAGACTGACATTTTTGGGAGACATCCACCCCGGCCCCCAACACACACAATCAAGATCCCGCATGGCAGGAATACAAACAGAGCACCTTTGATTAAAGGAGTTCTAATTAAAAGGTCAAATTGTTTGGAAAGTGGTTTAACTATAATGGGTTTTCCTAAAATATCATCTTCTTCCCTGGAGGGTGATCTTTGGTAGATATCCTCCTTGAGAATGCAGACTTGCATGGCTGGAGGCCGTAGTGGTTGCACAGGGCTCGTTTGTGGGGTGAACAGATTTGGTTAGCGGCATTGCACTGAATGGCCTTTTTTCAGGTGCTACAACAGGAACAAGCCCGGGTACCAAGCATAAATTAAGATTCAGAGCTTAAAAGAGGACAACACCTAATTCAAGTCAGATTCATGTAAAATACCCTGACATTAACCTTGAAAATTGTCTCATCACAGTCTCTGCTTTTTTTTTCTGACTGTCTGCTGAAATGTATAAATAAATAAAATATAAGAAGCCCAGTAGCCCTTTTAAGTGGATGATAGCCATTACTCTCTGGTCCACCAGAACAGTCTGGCAAGAAGAGGAACTGAGGAGATGAAGGCCATTTCCACACCAGCCTATTATACTGCTATTATTCCACTTTCAAGATCCTATGGAATCCTGGGGTTTGCAGTTTAGGGAGAGGCATCTGGAATTCTCAGCCAAAGGGCTCTTGGGCCTCCTCAGTAAACTACGAACCCCAGAATTCCACAGGAGGGTGAAAGTGGAATAATAGCGCTATAACAGTGCAGTGCGGAAATGGCCAAGGTCTTGCTGCTCCAGGGCACCAATCTTGAGAGAGTGGTCAGAAGCAAGACTGCAGCCAGTTGGGGAACCAGATGACTCAAGACTTGCCTCTCCCTATTACAGAAGTCCTGCGGAATCCAACATGGGCCTGTCTGGAAACATTATTTCCACCTTCTGCTCCAAGGGCAGGCAAAGTTGGCCCCTCCCAAAACTGCAAACCCCAGGATTCCATAAGATGTTGCAAGTGGAACCACAGCGCTATAACATGCTAGTGCAGAAATGGCCCTAGTGATGGTTTGGCCTGTGCCTCCTCCCTTTCCCATCACCTTCCCAGGCTTGTTTGGTGGGAACAAGGGGGACAGGGCCTTCTCAGTGTCTGCTCCCAGATTTTGGAACTCCCCACCGAGGAGGCCGGGATGGCCCCGTGTTTGCTCTCCTTTTGTCAGCAAGTTAAGACATCTCTATGCTATCAGTCTTTTGGAAACTGATTGTGTGTGGGGGGGCAGCTTTTAATGCTGTGCAGTGATGTTTTAATTGTTTGTACAGTCATTGGTCCACATTTGGCTAGGGTTAGGGGCACAGGACCCCTGTGAAAGTGGTAAAACCATGCATAAGTCTAGGTCCTCCCAAACCATACTTAACACACAAAAAAGCATGATCACCATATTTGACCCACCATGGATTCCTTTGAGGCATCAGAGTTCCTTCACGAGGCAGAAGTGGGGGGGCGCTGGGGGGCTTACGGCCCCCTCCACTGCTGCCCCACACCATTTTTAAGAGGGACCTGTAAGCCTCCTTCGCAGTTTCTCAGTCTCATGAGGCTTGCAGTCCCTACTAAAAACGGCACAGGGAGGCAGCAGCGGTGACAGCAAATAATCTGTGAATAATAATAATAATAATAATAATAATAATAATAATTTATTTATTTGTATCCCGCCTCTCCATATGGATTGAGGCGGCGAACAACTTACAAATAGCATGCATTTCAATACATTTCTATACATGCCTCCAGCAAGCTGGGTACTCATTTTACCGACCTGCGGAAGGATGGAAGGCTGAGTCAACCTTGGAGCCGGGCAGGATCGAACTCACAACCTTGTGGCTTGCAGTACTGGCATTTAACCACTGCGCCACTGGGGGTCCCACAAAAAGTGAAATCCACATATGTGTAAGGCTGACTGGAGTCATTTAATGAATTTTAATTCTTAATGGTTTTAACTTTATTGTTTGCTTTTAAATGTTTTATATTTATAATTTTATGGAAGCTTCTGTATAGTTTTAATGTGTGTTGTTTTTAAACAAGTTGTTAGCCACCTTGAGAGAAAGGTGGGACATAAATGAGCAAAATATGACCACGATAGTGCCAGCTAGATGGGTCTTTTTTAGCACCATGGCCAAGAGCTAACAGGTGTCCAGTAGACCAGAAAGGGTTAATTTGTATTTGGTAGGCTTTGTTAGATAGTTTTGCTTTCGGGTGCAGTTCTGAGGCTCAGAAAAGATATGCAGCTGGGAATAGATCTAGAAAGTAAATGCTCCCTTTTAGCCACCTGCTTCTCCCAGTCTCAGTTGCACAGTGATTAGGATGGGAGATGGATGGCGCCTGTGGAGTGCAATTTCCTTTGTTTGCTTCTGCAATATATACCCCTTGGAAGCCCATCTTCCAGGGGCCTCGTGGGGTTGCAATGGATGTGCATTCCAGGTCAGGGACCCTGCTTAGCCAGCCACCGAGAACTACGTCTCAACCATGAGAAAGTCTGGGTAAAATTAGTCACTTTGGGACGTGGTGCCACCACCTGCTGCGGGAGGACGTTGAAACCCACCAGCTAAAGGGTTGTGATGCTTCTCTGTGCTGTAAGCCACCCGCGGATTCCATTTACCACCAATAAATTGTATCCTATAGCAACAATTTGTGTCAGTTTTCATTATTAAAGGAGGTCCTGGGAAGACCTGGAAACTGTATACAGTTCCAGCTCAGAGGAGTAAGCTTGCCGCCCCCAAAATTAAATTTTCCTTCAGTCCTCAAATTTCAAGCATTGTAGCAACTTACATTTGAGCTTTTAGAAACACAGTTTACGCATCCAAAGAAAAAGGGCATGCAGAACAACCCAGGGAACGCAAACACAGCAAATGAAAGACTTCTGGTGCAAACCATTTCTAACGTCCCCACTCGCTGCAGTGCTAGCAGTCTGGGCACTGGAGGGGAAAGACACATTTGGGGGACAGAATTTTTATTTTGGGAAGTAATGCTCTCGTTTTGCTGCCCACCTTTGGCTACACCCTTGTTCCAGCTCAAAACAGCCTCCAAGAGTGGCAATTTATCTTTTAAACAGAGGAGAGAAGCCCCACCTTGTGCTGTTTCTCATCAACAAATACACATTTTTCAAATCAAGAGAAATGGGTTTTTGGCCACTTTTGGTTTTCCATGGGGGGCATTATTGGCAGTCAATGTAACCCTAGAGGTCTTGGGGTAAGGAAATGGCAGCCTGGACCTACCAAAATTGCTCATCCCACCCTGAGCTTGGCTGGCCTGCTCTGGCACTGAGCCATCAGCCTGTTCTGGGACTCTGTTGCTTGCCCCTGCCAGTGGGCAACCTTTGTTACCCACCTTTGCAGCCCTGCCCATTTGCTTCTGACTCTCTTGGGCCACTCCCGGCCCCCAAGGCATTTGCTAAACTGTGAGAGTCTAGCCGATAACTGCTTTGGCTCCCGGGAGCAGAGCTGCCTTAGCATTACCTGCACAATCAAAATGAGAGATGGAGCACTGGGGAATACAGTTATTGCTTGCAATTCTATGGAATTTTTCTATCTCTTCCACTTCTCATTCTGAATGAAAGACAGAGAGAGAACACTAGGGAACATTTGGCAGTTTTTCTCGTTTGATTACAAGTCATTTTCAACCTATGGCAACGCTAAGGTGAACTTGTCACAGGGTTTTATTGGGAAAAGTTGCCTTCCTCTGAGGGTGAGAGAGTGTGACTTGCTCAAGGTCAGCCAGGGGATTTCTATGGCCAAGCAGAAGTCTGAACCCTGAGCCATTTCTGCACTAGATTGTTATAGTGCTATTATTCCACTTTCAACATCCTATGGAATCCTGGGGTTTGCAGTTTCCGGAGGGGCCGGCCGGCCCCTCCCTAAACTGCAAACCCCAGGATTCCATAGGATGTTGCAAGTGCAATAACAGTGCTATAATAGTCTAGTGCGGAAATGGCCCTGGTCTCCAGAGTCGTAATCCAATACCCAAACCACTGTACTACATTGGTTCTCAATATTTGGTAGGACCACCAAATCAGATAGAAAATTTGGAAGTTGTCTTCCACTGGGCCAGGTCCGTGGTCCATCCAGCCATGGCGCATTTCAGACAGATGTCTTTCCCACAACATCCTGGAGAGCTGACATGCTCAGCTAAGAAGCCGTCCCTTAAGCCAGCAATGGTGTCATGGTAAGCCTAGGACTCCAAGAGAGCAGAGTTTGGATCCTCACTTGGTGATGGAAACTCACTGGGTGGCCTTGGCCAAATCACACTCTCACAGCTTCAGGGGAAGGCCATGATGGCAAACCTCCTTTGAAGGAATCTGGCCATGAAAAGTCCATGCTAGGTTTGTTTAGAGTTGCCACGAGGCAAAAATGAATCAAAGGCACACAGGAAGAACAGCAACAGGTATGTTTTTAACATGTTTTTAAAGTGTTCTTAACTGTTTTTAATGGTACTTTTTTATGATACTATATTTAATTCTTTTAAATCTTCTGGAACTTTAATTCTTTTTAAGCTTTTGCAAATTAATGTTTTAGCTTAATCTTTTAAACATCATTGTAAGCCACCCGAAATCCCATCTTGGGAGGAATGCGGGATATAAATCCAAGAAACAAACAAACAAACAAATCAGCAGACCACCAACACTAATGGTAGTCAAGCATCATCGGTCTTCTTGTTCCCTGGGAAATGTTATTGATTTTTGACCGTCTTCATCTAGACCTGTCCTGCTGCTTTCATTAAACTGCTTTAAGTATTATTCTTATGCTCAATCTTTTCAGTTTTGCTGGCCTCTGAATCCAAATTGCCAGGGGTCAGAAGCATGCAGATGGACAGCAACTTCCATGAGCCCTAGCAAGCACTGCTAGTGATGTGGAATGCTGGGAACTGCAATCCAGTATCACGAGAGCTGCATAGCACCTACATACAAACCTAGGTGAGAGCAATTAACTAGAGAAATGAAACTTGACAATTATTCCCACCCTGCTATTAGTAACCCCAACTAGATCAGAGTCATTTAAGCAATTGTGGAATGGTGCATAAACATGTATGTAAATCCAAGTGATTCTATGAATGTATTCTATTGGGAATATCAGTAGTCAGTGGCAACTAGTGGGCAGTCATGTCAGTGGGGCAATAAATCCGCCCCAGGTTTTGGTTGGCTTTATGGGAGCCCTCCAAGATTCTGGACCTATCTAGAGATAGAATACAGCACTTTGGAAAGACTCGTGAAAACCTGGGTGAAAACCTGGAGTGGATTCACCACCCCACTGACACAAGAGCCATCAGCCTCCAACACCAATGGGACATAGGGTCTCTTAGTGGCAGCTGGAGGCTCCCATGCCAGTGGGATGGATAGTTTTGGCTACTTTAAAGGATCTCTCCAGGGTGCTGAAGCTATCTAGGAGCAGTATCAGGGCCTTGGAGAGCTTCTTGAAGAAACACGTGTGCCTTCAAGTCATTGTCAACTTACAATAACCCTAAGGAGAACTTATTGTGGAGCTTTCTTGACGTGATTTGTTCATAGAAGGTCTGCCTTTGCCTTCCTCTCAGGCTGAGAGGTTGTGACTTTCCCCAGGTCACCCAGTAGATTTCCATGGCTAAGTGGAAATTCAGATCCTTGTTTCCAGAGTCATAGCTCAACATTCAAACCACTACACCATGCTGGCACTCAAGTTTCTTGAGAACCTTCATTAAACCCTGAAGTGGATTTACTGCCCCCATGACATGGGAATCAAACAATGGAGGGGGGAGTTAACCTGTAGAAATAGAAATACCATATTGAGGAGGAGGAGTAGCATCAGGAAGAAGAAGCCCTGTGATTTCTATTGTTGGAAATGATCCTGGCATTTTAAGTCCCCTGAAAAGGTGTCACATACACAGCTGCAACCTTGACCTTGGGATTTGTAGCATGTGCCAGCACTGTGTCAACCCACATACATGCACGAGACACTGAAACCCTGGCCTTGCCTTTGCCCTTCCGTATGCATTGTTCAGTCTGCACTTCTCTTAAGCCTTCCTTTCTGGCAGTGATGTTGGTCAGAACCCTGTGGCATAACTACCCTGGCACAGACAGGGCACAGCTGGAGGGAAGAGGGGGTGAAAGAGTCAGAAACCGAAGAAATAGGGTCCCCAGAGCTGGCGGATTTTGTCTTTCCTCCCTTACCAAAGATGCCGTCTGATTCTTTCACAGTCTGAACCTTAAAAGAATTCTCCAAGGTGCTGAACCATTCAGAGCCAGGCTGAACACCCAGGAGAGAACCTTTAAAGTTCAGACTAAAACCCAGACACTGGAAAAGGTGCAAATATGGGCATACTGCATCAAAAGGAGTCTCACTATGATCCTTCCAACTTATCTCCCCTCAGAGACTTTCTTAGATCCACAGAATCACAGAACTGGAAGAGACCGCAAGGGCCATCTCGTCCAACCCTTGTCATGCCCACAAATAAAACATTAAGAGATGGTCATTTAAACAAAGATCTTCAAAGAAGGAGACTCCACCACCATCTGAGACAGTCTATTCCACTCTTCCAAAGTTCTTTCCACCAAGAAGTTTTTCCTAATGTCTAGGTGGGATCGTTTTCTTTCTTTCTTGTAATTTCAATTCATTGATTGTCTTCTGCCCGCTGGAGCAGCAGAAAACAACCCGGCTCCATCTTCTGCAGGACATTTCCCCAGATATTTCAAGATGGCCATTCTGCAACTTCTTAGTCTTCTCTCTCCCACCCCCACCCCGCAAACAGCAGTTAAGAACTTTGCAAAGCCATGGAAGCTACTGCGATCTCCAACAAGCCACATTCCCACAACTAGGACACCAGTCTTATAGCGTTTTGACCCGTGGGTTGTCAACTGGTAACGCTTTGGGTGGTCTCTAGGACCATGCTTGGTTCCAGTGACTAAACTCCTCTATTCGGGGCCGATCCTGAGCCAAGGATGTCTGTGTGAATCTGCTCTGGATTTTAGTGTGACCTTTGAGGAATAAATACGATACATTCATTCATTCAAGATGCTTAGTGGAACGTGGTGGTTTAGAGGCCAGAGGGATGACAATTCCACTTTGGGTTTTAGTTTGAACTTCAGAGGCACTATTTCTCCCTTGATATACAGGCTCAGGGCCATGACAACTCTGATTAAAATCTGATTCATCATTCCAGTGACATTAGCAAGACTAGTGTCCACTGCCAGACAAGCTTTACCCCGATGGCACATCTGAATTAAAACGAGGTCTCGTGTGGCATCACCTGTCCTCTCCCTCCCCAAATTCCAGGAATTCCATGCATGACTAGGATCTTTCTAAGAATATCCCAGGAACAATTCTCAGGGCCCAGCAAGATGAGTGCTGAGTTTCTAAGGTCAGAAAGGCAGGCGCCTGCCTTCCAATGAGAGGGTATTGTGGAATGAGCGCGACAAATCACTTATATTTTAAAAGGTGTGGGGGGGGCAGCTGGATTGTTCACAAGCTCCTTTTCCTCAAGCCCAGGGGGATAAAAGGACAACAAGACTGAGAGATCAGCTCTCCCAGCACACACAGGCCGTGGCAGCTGGTAGACTCCACGACGGGCAGTGAGTCCACCCTGGGTTTTAGTCTGAACTTTGAGGATGCTGTCCAAGAGCTCAATACTTTTTAGTCACACTCTCGCACCCTGAGAAAAAGGCAATGGTAAACCTCCTCTGAATAAATCTGGCCAAGAGAAAATGCAGTGATAGGCTTTGCCTTAGGCTTTGCATAAGTCAGAAATTGCTTGGAGACACACAACAACAACGACAACAAGAGCAAGGGATCAGAAGCTTGGATAGATCCCCCAATGGAATCAACCCCCTTCCAGCAACAGTCCTGAGAGGGGTGTGTGTGCGTTTATATAGGGGTTCCCCTGTCTGTGGCTTCCCCCTAATTTCCCCCAGACCCTGGACATAGGGAATAGCCAAGCCCGCCTCCCATTTCTCCATCTCTCTCTATTGCGAAGTCCTTTAATTCTCCACTTGTTGGCCGGAGGCACCTTCCCGCAATCACGCAACGCCGAGTTCCACAGGTGAACGCGACCCTCGCCTCTCCCGCCCCGCCCGGCTTTTGTCCTCCCTCGTTTCCCCCGGAAAGCGTCCCCTTCCCTCCTCCCTCCCTCCCTCCCTCCCCAGGGCGGCGGCGGCGGCGGCGGCGGCGGGGAAGGTCTGGGGCGTCGGGGGAGGGCTCGACGACCCCCAGGAAGGTTCGCCCTCCCAGGCCGGGCTCTTACCTGCGTCGGCCAGGGAGAGGGTGGCCCCGTGGAGGTGGAGGAGGAGGGCGGCGTGGAGGCAGAGGAGCCGGGGGTCCATCCTCCGCAGCGCCGCCCGCATCTCGCGGCCACATCGGACGAGGGCGCCGGCCGGACCCCCAGCTCCCGATCCGCCCCGCGCAGCCAGGCAGGGAAGGAGGGAGGCGGGCGGGCGGGCGAGCGAGGCGGGCAGGCAGGAGAGACCCGCGGCCCCGATCAGAGCCGCAGAGGCGCCTCCCGCGCCCCCGCCGCCGCCGCCGCCGCCGCCGCCCCGTCCTCCCCCGGCCCCAGCCCCGGCCCCAGCCGCCCCCGGGGGCTCAGCGCCGGGGCGCCCATGCCGGCCAGCACCGCGGACAGCTCCCGGAGGCCGGAGTGGCCTCGCTGCCTTCCCCGCGCCCTCCGCCGCCCCACGGCCCCCGGGCGGCGGGCGGGCGGGCGCTCGGTTCCTTCTCCGGCTGCGCGGTCGGTTCTCCCCCTGCGGCAGGACGGCCGCCTCCGGGGCCGGGGAAAGTTTCTGGGCGGCGGGAGGCGGCTCTGCGCCCGGGAAAGCGGCGGCGGCGGCGACGGAGACGGCGGCCGGGCTCTCCCCGCCAGAGGCAAACGTGCCGCCACTGGGCCGCCCCCGCCGTCAGTCCGCCGGAGCCATTCACGGGAGGAGGGAGGGAGGAGGAGGAGGAGGAGTCCGAGGGAGGGAGGGAGGGGGGAGGGAGAGAGGGAGCCCCCCCCGGCAGCCCAGAGCAGAGCCTTTCCGGGGGTGGCGCCCGAACCCCTCCGCTCCTCTCCTCTCCTGCCGCCCCGCCCCGCCTTCGGGCCCTTCCTGGGAGGGGAGGGGAGCCGGCCTAGGTCGAAGAGGGGGCTCGGCGCCTTAGGCTGCCCCCCTGGAGACCCCACACGGCTAGGGAAAGCCCCCCGGGTGATCCTGCGCAGGTGGCAGGCTCTCAGCCCCGGAAAACCCCAGGATAGGTTCGCCTTGGGGTGGCTATAAGAAATGGAAGGCAGGCACCCACGGGAGGGAGGAGGGGGGAGGGGGAGATTAGAGAGGCGGACGGACAGACAGATGGACAGTGACACCCTGGAGACCCCGCTTGGAGAGCCCACTCGGCCGTGGAAACCCCCCGGGTGACCTTGGGCACGTCACACTTTCTCAGCCTCAGAGGAAGGCAAGGGCAAACCCCCTCTGAACACATTCTGCCAAGGAAACCCCTGGATAGGTCCACCTGAAGGCTCCCATTAAGTCAGAAAGGACTCAAAGGCAGATGGCAACAACAGCAGGTCCACACCACACCATTATGACACTTTGATACCACTGGAACTACTATGGCTGCTTCCTATGAAATTCTGGGATCTCTTATTTCATGAGACACTCAGCATCCTGCCAGGCACTTCCTTGAACTACGGCACTGAAGCCCTCTTTTCATTTATTATCATTCATTCATTATTAGTATTATTATCAATTTTCATTTTTAACAGCTTCTTCAAAGTTCAGACTCTTATTTTACTTCTATTACCTTATTTTTTACTTTGTTCAGTAGTGATATTCCACTCTTTGGCACGGGCTTTCAGGACAGCATGCAGATAAAGCAATAAACAATTTAGAAAGATTCCAGAATAAAACTATTCCAGATTAAAATGATGAAATGGGTTAACCAGAATAAGAGCATTAAAAATGAAAAGTTAAAACAGCTGAAAAGACCACAGCAATAAAAAAAAAAAGTGCCCATGAACATATGCATGAAGAAAACTGAGCCCCAAAGGCCTGATTCTGCATGAATTGCATGCTTAGCCCATGATTTAGGGGGCAGCTGCCCTTTCCCTTACCTGTAGCAGACAGGTAGACGCAGGTCCACCAGGTCTGGCTAGATAGAATCATAGAATCATAGAAAAGTAGAGTTGGAAGAGACCCCAGGGGCCATCCAGTCTAACCCCCTGCCATGCAGGAACACCCTCAAAGCACTCCCGACAGATGACCGTCAAGCCTCTGCTTGAAAACCTCCAAGGAAGGAGACTCCACCACACTCCGAGGCAGCAGATTCCACTGCCGGACAGCCCTGACTGTCAGGAAGTTCTTCCTGAGGTTCAGGTGGAATCTCCTTTCCTGCAGCTTGAATCCATTGCTCCTTGTCCTGGTCTCTGGAGCAGCAGAAAACAAGCCCGCTCCGTCCTCTACGTGGCATCCCTTCAAATATTTAAACATGGCTATCATGTCCCCTCTTAACCTCCTCTTCTGCAGACTAAACATCCCCAGCTCTCTAAGTCTATCTCCCAGCTCAAGCTTTGCAAACATGCTTTATAGCAGACACACTATTGCAACCGAACACTGAAAATCCAGGCTTTTCCAGCCAGGCTTCGCCGTCCTCCCAGTGCCAATGCTGTTCAAAAACTTCCGGCAAGACAGAGGATGAGAAGGGAAAGGGAGGGGCTGTAAACAGATTTTTCCAAAGTAGCCCCTGTGTCACAGGCTTTGCTCTCTGATACATGTTTGTACTGTCGCTGTTAACTGTCGTCATGCTTTTTTATTCCATTGCAATTTAACTGCAATCTTATTTTGACCTCAGGAATCGGGATGATGAAAAGGCATTTAAAACCTGAGAAGTCTTTGATCCAGAGGAGGAATTTGCCCCTGGGTTTTCGTGTCCGGTTTGCCATCCACTGTGCCGGGTCTCATGAGATCTTTTGGTTTTCGACAGGCTGTGAAAACGATATGTAATTTTGTATGTTTGTGCGCCCTCAGTTGCTAACCTAGGATACATACATCCCTGCTCTGTCAGGAAGGATTAATTCAGCTGGTGCAAGATGGTGTGATCCAAAACACTGAATTCTCTGAGCATTAGATGGGCCCCTGGAATTAACGTGCATTTAGGTTAATTTAACCAGGAGTGGCCTGATTTATGGAAACTAGTTGATGGGAACGGAAGCAATTTTCCACCCGTACCCATGAGCTGCCAAGCAATATGTCACCAAATGGGGAAAGGCCGGTTTCTTGGCATCCCTGATAGGTACCGCCGGCGGCACCTTTGGGAGCATTGCTGGTGAGAAATAAAAGTAAAGCCTTTTAACTCTGTTAATCCCCCTGCAAAGCTCAGAGATTCAACGAGGCTTCTGCCTGTCGTCAACACAGACTCTCTCCGAGGGCTCTCTGCGGGTCGGAGTCGGACCGTAGGCAGTGGAGCGGTCAGTCTGTCAGGGCGCCAAAGCACACAGCCGGGCAGGAGTTCAGTGCCTGCACCGAGCCAAGTGGACTCCTCAGAAGCTGGACCTAGAGAAGGAACAAACTGCGGGCGGGCTGGAGGTCGAACCAAGGTCAGAGCAACCCATGCGGAGTGGAGGCTCGGCACAACCTGCAGGAAAACGTTCCCTTCTTGGACTGTGACTCCCTGTGTCCTCCAGCCAGCTTGAGGATGCTGGGAGCTGTAATCCAAAAATAGAACTTTCCCCATGCTCTGTATTATTATCCCAGCGTCATGGGCAGGGAGTGAGCCGACAGCCATGCTGACTGGGGGATGCTGGGAACTGTGGTCCAAAACAGGAACGTTCCTTACGCTCTGCATTATTGTTGTGATATCTCAGGGGGGAACTGAGCTGGGGCTGAGCGTGTGGCCATGCTGACTGGAGGATTCTGGGAGTTGTGGTCCCAAACAGGAACTTTTGTCAGGATCTGGGCGGGTACAAGGCAGGCAGATGGGAGGAGGGAGAGGGGAGGAGGAGGAAGTAAATATGGAGGGCAGGAAGATATGCTTGGACCAAGACAACGAGGGGCATCTGCCCTAGATTTTAATATGAAACAGATTTGGGCCAAGTGTTCGTCATTTTTAATAACTTCTTTAAAGTTCAGACTGAAGCCCAAAGCGTATGTTCACCATCACCCTTGATAGGGAAGCCATCAGCTTCTGCTGAATCATAGGACTGTGTAGTGGTGACGGGAAGTAAACTGGGACTTATGAGGATGAGAGAAGAGCATCTTTTCTTTTTCCACTCCTTTGGCTCTGAGTGGTGAAGTGCAAGGCCCCTCCCTAAACTGCAAACCTCAGGATTCCATAGGATGTTGAAAGTGGAATAATAGCACTATAGCAGGCTAGTGCAGACATGGCCATGGAATCATAGACTCTTAGAGATGGAAAGGACGCCAGGGCCATCTTGTCCACCCTCTGCTGTGGAGGAATATGCAACTAAAGCATGCATGAAGGATGTCCATCCAACTTCTGCCTAGAGACCCCCAAAGAGGGAGAGTCCACACCCTTGAATAGCTCTTACAGAAAGAAAAAATTCTTCCTAACATTTAGGTGGAATTTCTTCTCTTGGAATTTGAATCTGTTGGTTCATGTGGCTCTCAAGGGTGTTTTTTTTGCAGCCTTCTGTTGAGTTCCATGACTGCCCTTTTCTGACCAAAAAAATGTTGCAGGAGTAGATTGCTTCCCCTAGAAGCTCCCAGAAGCTGCAATTCCCTTTAAAAGAGGTTTTAGGGCTCCTCTTGCACTAACCTAAAAAATGCTCATTTTTTTCCCCAATAGGACTGGGCTCCCAGCCATTTGTGGGGCATGTTGGGGAGACCCGATGGCCCCAGGAGGCCTCGAGAGGCAGCAAAATGCCCCCATCTGTGCCATTTCCCCACCATGCCCCGGAAGGAAGGTTGAGATAGAAAGAAGGGCCAGTCTTAACATTTTCTTTTTCATCATTCCCTTATGCTGGAAGCATGAAAAAAAATTATAATCACATAAGGTCTCAGAAACTCACAGACTCAAGGATTAAAATTGGTCCCTCTTGGTAATCAACTAAAGCCATCGTTGCTTCAGCTGCTCATTAAACTGATTAAAGCTAGGGCTCTAATTAAGGTGGGAGAAAAGCCACCCTTCAAGGCGCAACCTGTCTCCAGCGCGCACCACGGTTGGATGTGCCGTCCTTCTTGCGCATAGAGCAAACGGAGAGCAAAACGGACGGTCACCCACCCCCACATAAGAGACTGACTGCAATTAAGCCTCAAAGCCAATTTCGGTGGTGGAATGAAACACATTTCCAATACCTCCGAAAGGAAAATTCCCAGCAGCCTGCCAATTGCTTTTCTTCCTGGTGAATTAGAAATACAATATTAATGGCAAGATGTGTCATCGCAGTTTCTCTGATTGTCAGACGAGGCTGTGTGTGTGTGTGTGTGTGTGTGGCATTTTGGGAAGTTTTGTGTGTGCCTGGTAAAGGGAAAGGGAGGCTTCCAGGGGAATGTGCAGTGTGCCATGCACATGCACAGAAGGCCTGTCACACAAATAACTGGCAGCTGGCTCAAGCAAGTGAGCCAAGTCACATGTTACAAACAGAAGGGAAGCAAAGGAACACCAGAACCACATGAGAAAGCAAATCAGTGCATTCAAGTTGCAAGAAGACATTCTACCTAAACATTAAAAAGAACCTCTTTGCTGTAAGAGCTGTTCAGCAGTGGAATAGATTGCCTCTAAACCAAGGTCACATAGCAACTCTAAGGCCATTTCCGCACTACACTCTTATAGAGCGATTATTCCATTTTCAACGTCCTATGGAATCCTGGGGTTTGCAGTTCAGGGAGGGGCATTTAGAATTCTCATCCAGAGAGCTCTTGGGTTCAGAGAACTACAAACCCCAGAATTCCACAGGATGTTGAAAGTAGAATAATAGTGCTATAACAGTAGAGTGCAGAAACAGCCTGCCCCACTGATAGGGGAGCCACCTGGGGCGGGTGCACAGTGTGTGTCATTCTACGTGGCTCCCTCTGTGATTTTACCAGCCAGGGAGAACGAAGGGAGGAAGACACCCGGTCCCTTTTCCCCTCCTGTGTCCAGGTTCAGCCTGAGGACACATTTGAGGATTCTGGTCAAATTCATTCTTGGAGCACCTCCAAGGAAGCTGAGGAAGGCCAGTTGAACATGTGGCCCAGACATTTGCTCTCCCTGCCTCTGCCTTTCCTCCCCCCAGATTTCAAAGGTTGCCAACATTGCTTGCTGCTTTCTCACAGACAACGCCATTTCCCGTGCAAGGAGGCCCAGATCCCCCCTTGTGCTTGCACAGCATCGAGTTATGCCTGCATACTTCCACCGTGCTTGCACTATGGTGCGAAAGACTGAAAGTGTGAATTCTGCAAACCTCTTTGCAGGCACACTTTCAAGCACCTCCAAGAAAACAAAATATACAGAATATACACAATTGTCCTGAAATACTGTGATTTTATTTGTAATGATTGATATGTATACACAGAGAGAGAGAGAGCGAGAGAGAGAGAGAGAGAGAGCACTATGCTCTTATAGTGCGATTATTCCACTTTCAACATCCTATGGAATCCTGGGGTTTGCAGTTTAGGGAGGGGCCTCAAAGGCAAACTGTAAACTCAAAGGCTCCTCCCTAAACTGCAAACCCCAGGATTCCATAGGATGTTGAAAGTGGAATAATCGCGCTATGAGAGCATAGTGCAGAAATGGCCAGAGAGATAAGTTGGAACTTAGCAATCAGCATTATTCATCACTAGAATAACAGAATTATACTAATAATGATTTCTTCTTAGATACTTGGTATAACATATTGAGCAACAAAGTTAAAATAGAGTTCACATTAATGGTTTTAAGTTGAGCACATTTATTTAATAGGAGCTGTTTTCAACAAGGGTTGGAACCATTGTTTAAATAGTTGTGGTTTTTCTTTGGTTAGTTTGTTTTAGTTAAGTTTTGAATTATAGTTTAATTATATAAGAGGTAGTTGTGGTTTTTGTATTGCTTTCTATTTTTGACTTGATGTATGGTTTTGTATGGTCTTTGTTTGTGTTTTATTTTTATTTTTTTTGCGCTTATGTTTAACAGTGTAGTGTAGAAATGGCCTAAGATGGTGATGTAGGATCTTGGCCAAAATTTATTGAGTGGTTAGTTACTCTCAGATATATATTTTATTTTACTCTTGAATTACCACTATTGCAATGAATTTCTAAAGAATTAAGCTAAGCATGGATTAAAATTCTAGTATTTTATATACATATCAATATACTATCTAGCGGCAGAAACATCTTGTGAGGTTGGCCTCTCAGTAATGAGAAAGGTTAGAAAACAGGGCCCCCACCTCTGGAAACCAGAAGTTTCTGCTGCTGGATAACATATTGATATAAAGGCTTTGAGCAATATACACACGCTGAAATCTGTTATGATGCTTGAAGCTGATATTATGGTATAATTATGTGGTGTCCTTTTGATTTTTAATTTGACCTTTCCATGTGTATTTGTTCTTATGTAGCCCCGGAAGAAGGCCATTGGAATATATACGCAGACCAAAATGCATTGGGCTTGTTCTAAAATTAAAGCAAAAGAAAAAGAAAACACCAGTCCACTGAGCATTTGGAGATGTTTCTCCCCATTTTTCCTTGGATTCCGTTGGGTGCTATCCTGTTCCTACAGGTGTAGGACACCCATGGGATTATTCTGGCTCCAGGCCCAGAGAGAGTCCAAACCCAGGGACATTTGCAAAAGGACACCGGCAGATGGTCGCCTCTGCTTATTTGGCAGCTTTGGGGATAAGAACCGGTGGAAAGAGAAACCAGAGTCATGTAACAGGTGGCCAGCAAAGGGTGGGGGGGGCCCTGAGACATTACAGGCTGACAGCCCCCTTTGCCTAAGGCCATTTCCTCCCTAGGCTGTTATAGTGCAATTATTCCGCTTTCAACTTCCTGTGGAATCCTGGGGTTTGGAGTTTAGCGAAGGGCCTTTAGAATTCTCAGCCAGGGAGCTCTTGGGACTCAGGAAACTACAAACCTCAGCTCCTTTTAACATGTCCCTGTGTTTCTCTTCTCCTCCCACTTTCCCCTTGTCTCCTCACCGTACTTCAGTTGCTGCAAACTGCGTTCAAATGCAAAAGTGGTTTGCTCTCAGCAAACTCTGCAGTGAGGAGAGGAGGGGATGGAATCTTTCCCTTCCCAGTTGGCTCAGGCAAAAGCAACCGGCTGCAGCCTCTCCTAGCTGGTCTGTTCTTTTGCCTTCCTGGGCACATGCTGATGTTGGCCATTTCCGCACTAGCCTGTTATAGCACGATGATTCCACTTTCAACATCCTCTGGAATCCTGGGGTTTGCAGTTTCGGGAGGGGCCGGCCTGCCCCTCCCGAAACTGCAAACCCCAGGATTCCAGAGGATGTTGAAAGTGGAATCATTGTGCTATAACAGGCTAGTGCGGTAATGGCCGTTGTTTGCCCACATGTATTCTGCTTCCCATCTGGAAAACATTGAAGGGTAGGTGACTCTTCCCGAGGCCCACTGTAGCGACTGCAATCTTTAGGCCAATCCAGGTGGTTCCCAGAATCCGATACCAAGCCATGTCCCATTTCATGCACGTGCTCTTCACACTCACTGCAGTGCCTTCTGGGACATTCGCCTTAATGAAGACAGATCTCATAATGTGTTGGGCTTGGGTTTTTCTAATCTATCTTACTTTTGCTCCAGGAAGACTCCAAAGAGGCTAAACAGTGGTGGCAAGCAAATCATCAGATTATCAATAATAATCGGTTAAAAGCCAAAGAAAATAATCGAGCAGGGACCTTAACTGAGGAATCATCCGACGAGCCTTGACTGAAATCTACAGAGCAGACACATATGTGTGTGCATGTGTGTGCGTGTGCATGTGCGCGCGTGTGTGCGCAATAAAATAGGATTTGTAAGTAGCACTTGCAAATCTTAAATTTGGCCAAGAAAAACCTCTGACTGCTCATCCATCTGGGCAAATACCATACGATAGTTGTTGGACTGCAGCTCCCAGTATTTTGCACCATTGGGTAGTTCTGCCTGGGTGGAGGCGATTGAAACTGCTGTTCAGCAGCATATAGGAACCGGTGTTTTCCTTGCCGTTGGAGCAAAGCCTGTTTTATTTCCACACATAAAACACCTTCCAGTCCTGAGGATTTGCTGTCTCCCCCTGGCAAACGGTGAAACTGCAGCCCAGTGAGATGGCAATTGTCATGCACTGGCTAGCTTCGAGTTCAGAGGATGATCTTGGAGGGTTCTAAAGTTTTATTCAGAACAGTGAAGAAACAGACCAGCACACCTTGGCCATTGCCAAGACAAAAGAACTATTGGAGTTTCAGTACATTATTAGCTGTAACATTTCAAATTAGCGCATGCAGTTAGTTAAAACAACTCTTTTCCCCAGACTCTTCCATCTCTCTCTCCCATTTTCTCATTTACTTATTTATTATTTATTTATTACATTTCTATGCCACCTTTTCTTCCAGAATGGGACCCATTTCTCCTGCCAACTGCATGACATTGCACCCATGTTTTTCATTATCAGCACACTGTTTCTCACCTGATCCCATCATCCCCTCCCAACACAATCAAGCCCACTTACCACACGGAGCAACTACTTTAAGCGTGGCAAGGAGAACAAAGCTGGTCTGACATCAACTGTCCTCCTCTGAAGGAGCAAAGCAACCAATGGCATAGAGATGTACTATTATTGGATCACAACTGCTGTCCGTTGCTTAGTTTTAATTTTTTTTTTCATGCATTCAGGGTCTTTTCTTTAGTTGCACCTGAGTGGTTGTCATGTGCAAAATAGAATAAGTTTTTTTCTCCTTGCAGCTCCAAAGAGAGGAAGCTGAACTTATGAACTTAAATCATGAGGCAGGAGATTCAGACTAAATGTCTGTGGATGCAAAACTAGTCCTGGGCTGTTTGACAGGGAGAATAGATCAGCTTAGAAGGAGGTGGACTGTCCCTTCATTGGAGGTTCCCAAACTGGATGACCACATGTCAAGGACATCATAAAAATTCAACTGAGTGATGTAAAGGTTTTTTTTCCCTTCTGTCCATTTTTAAAACCAAGGTGGGAATGAGGCAGCCCTCCAGATGCATGAGACTGTGTCTCCTAGCATTACAGTTGGCCCTCCATATCCATGGATTCTGTATCCAGGATTCAGTCAACCATGGCCTGAAAATGTTTTCTTTAAAAAATAAAATTCCTTAAAGCAGCCTTTGATTTTGCCATTTTATTTAAGGGAAACCATTTTACTACGTGATTGTAACTAATAGGACTCAAGCATCCATGAATTTTGGTACCCACAGAGGCAGGGTCCTGGAATCAAACAGGAGCAGAGACCAGCTACAGTGGCAGGGGCTGCTGGGATTTGCAGTCCAAGAGTATCTGCAAGAGGGCTTGACTCCCCATGTGATAAACATGGCCAACTCAAAATCTTTCAACTATTCCCCAAAAAGCCAGAAGGGGGAGCCCCAAGACCACAGCAGAGAAGGGTGTGGTGTCTTCTAAACCCCAGAAGCTCCCATCACCTGGGCCAGTCTTCTAGAGATATCTCCCCCGGCTTAGAGAATGCAACTTTTTAACAGCAGTCTGAAACACTGAAGAGAGGAAGGGGTTCCTGGCATAGAGATAAATGGGAGGACAAGCTTTCTCTCTTTTGTTTTCTGTTTAATTTCTTAGTGCAGAGTTCTGCTGGTGTCAGTTCTCCGCAAAAATGGCTGGACAAATTTGTCTGAGAGGGAGCATTCCCATCGGGTCAAGGCTGTGGAAGCAGAGCTTTGCCTGCACTGGAGTTGCCTATGTGCAATGTGTTGAATGGCACATGGGTGTGCATTGTGCATAGATGTGCAATGCAGGTGTGCATGGGCATTAGAGTGCACATGGGCATTTGATTGTGTGTTTTGTAGCATAGCATCACAATGTGAGGCAGAGTTGCCTCTGCATAACTCCATGAGCATAAAGTAATGCCTGAGACCCTGGACGGAGAAAGTTCTGCACAGGTTGAACCATGGAACACCTACCCTACCCCTACCCAGATGGCCATTTACTGCCCAGCTGAAGAAAGCGGGGGGATCAGTTGTTTTCTTGGACCTTTTGAGGAGGTCCATTGGAAGTCCAAGAGGATGATGTCACTGCTGCGTGCCCAGAAGTCACTTTCTTTTCACTTTATTTTTTAAAATGTCCTCTCCTGGACCCCGAAACAATCAAATGGCAAAATTCTCCCCCAAAGGATGAGGGATATGCAGGTTCTTTATTTCTGGAGGGCCTTCAAGGCTATGGAGGAGGCCTAAATCTTGACAGCTCCAAGACATAGGAACACACTGGATGCAATTAATTGCTCCCCACAACTCCCCACAGGCCAGTGAATGGCTGTGTTGGGTGAGACTGCAGCAGCTAAAAGGTGGGCTGTGGAGGAACTTTGGTCATTGCACAAGGTCAGTAGAGAGTTCCAGCCTCTGCAATGGCCAAGAGAGTGAGCTAAAAATGTGTAAGTCGGACTTCATAGCCTCTAATGGTTCTCACTGGGCAGGCACAGTCTTGGCTAACCTTCTGTCCTCTCAGTATTTCAGCTGCTTTTGAAACGTCTCAGCTTCTCTCCCCACTTTCCACCTGTGGCTTCGGCTTACTTTTTTTGCTGCAAACTGAGTTTGGATTGAAAATGTAGTTTGCAGTCAATTAATTCAGCAGGGCGAGAAAGAGGAGAGGAGGGTGGAGGAGAGACTCTTGCCCTTCCCACTAGACTGAGGCAAAGACACACTCCGGCAGCCTCTCTTAGCCTGTGTCTTCTTCCTCTTTAATAACCATTCCCCACGCGTCCCAGTTATCATCTGTGGAATGTTTTGGGGAGCATGTGGGGCTTCATCACTCATTAACAAGAGGTCAGCTTATGTTCCATCCCCTCGGTATAGGATTTTGACCTTTCTCTAAACAGCCAACTGTTTTAAACTGTGTAAAGGAACAGGACCAATTGGAAATGATTCAACAGATGAATGATTAGCTGCCCAAAGAGGCTGGTGGTCACCAGGAAGGGCTCAGATGCAGAGAAGGCAGTCCTTCCAAAGCAGAAGCGGTTGCCATGGAGATTCCATTCCCGCTAATTGCACCACACGGGGGGGGGACCCCTGCAAGGCTTTGCATCTGTTTGTACTGTTTTATAGTTCAAGGAACACCATTCCTTCCCACAGATTTGGGATCCTTAAGAAAGAGGTGGTGAGACTGGGGAAGATTTCCCCCATTTTGGAGGAGAGCCCATGGAAGACCTTGCAGGGATGGTTGTCGGTCACAAGGCCTCGAGGAGGCATCTCTTCTTTTGATCAGAGGTGGCTGGGGGTTTCCATGTCATGGAAACGTGGTGAATCCGGTCTGGTTTTTAGCCTCAACTTTAAAATAGCTGTTCATGCTGCTCAACTGTACCACCCCAAATAGGTTCAGCATCATGGAGCTTTCCTAAAGTTTGGACTTAGAACAAGAGTGGATATGCCATCTCTGCCTTCATGGGAGCCACCCACCACCACTACTTTCGAAATCCAATGGAAGCCCATCAGAACTCTGTTTGAATGTTTAGTCTGCTATCAAAATTGGAAAGGTCTCCATCTCAGCAGCACAATGCTGTTTTTTTTTTTCCTGTTCTGGAGGCTGCTTTCTTAAGCATCAGTGGAGTGGTAGCAGCAGTGATTCTGGATTCTAGTCCAAACTTTAAAAGAGCTATTGAAGGTGTTGCTAGGCTTACTTTGGGTGTTCAGCACCATGGAAAGCTCCCTTGAATTCCAGCCCTGCCAACCATCCCTGTAACCTTTCAGAACTTTGGACAGTTCCCTCAAAAGTTTGCATAAAACACTACTGATCTCAGCGCCATCCTCTTCCCCCAGAAAGCTCCAAATTGTACCAGGGAAATCTCAGGGTCTTGATCTGGGCACCAGAGGGCTTAATCTTGTGAAGTGTTGAAAGGGGGAGAAGAAGCGGCGCTTTTAGGAGAGCAGCACAAGAAGTGATCCTGAAATGATGCCAACGTTGCGTGCCCAGAAGGCCGAGCAGGGACGGTGTCAGAGAAGGCGGCAGCAGGCATGGAAGGGGAAGATCTGCAGGGTTCTGTCCTCCCCAGCTTTGGTATTGATTGACGGATGGTATTTCCAAGTCCCTGTTCTGCCTGAGCGCACCCAGAGTTGCTGATGTACGTAGGAGGCCGGGTGATCACAGGGGCTTTCACAGGCTGGGAGGCAGAACAAGCAAGCCGCTTCTGATCATGACTGCCATGGCTCGTGCGTTTTCTTCTTCTCTCTTGTCAGATAGGTTTTGCAGGGGGAGGTGCCCTCCTGGGTTGATTTCTATATTCATACTGGTATGCCTACTGCTTTTACTGGGCCATGTCCACACCAGACTGTTATAGTGCTTTGAGGGCGTTCCTGCATGGCAGGGGGTTGGACTGGATGGCCCCTGTGGTCTCTTCCAACTCTACATTTCTATGATTCTAATGATTCCACTTTCAACATCCTATGGAATCCTGGGGTTTGAAGTTTAAGCCCTCCCCAAACTATAAACCCCAGGATTCCATAGGATCATAGAATCATAGAAATCTAGAGTTGGAAGAGACCCAGGGGCCATCCAGTCCAACCCCCTGCCATGCAGGAATACCCTCAAAGCACTCCTGACAGATGGCCATCCAGCCTCTGCTTAAAAACCTCCAAAGAAGGAGGAAACTCCACCACACTCCATGGAGGCAGCATCTTCCACTGCCGGACAGCCCTGACCATCAGGAAGTTCTTCCTGAGGTTCAGGTGGAATCTCCTTTCCTGCAGCTTGAATCCATTGCTCCTTGTCCTGGTCTCTGGAGCAGCAGAAAACAAGCCCTCTCCTTCCTCTACGTGGCATCCCTTCAAATGTTGAAAGTGGAATAATAGTGCTGTAACAGTCTAGTGCGGAAATGGCCATAGTTGCACACAGGTGGGGATTTGGACACATTTGGAGGGGAGCCCAGCTTCCCCTGCAGAAACCTGTATGGCAGAGAGAGCGAACCAGCTCTTACACTGTCCGTCTCCTGCTGATCAATTAATTGTGGTTGTACGCTGCTCATCAGTATTGTGACTCCCGGTGCCATTGACAGCAAAATCATAAAAGCCAGAGGCAGCCAGAGACTCACTTGATGTCTGCGGGGCAGTGAATGTTCTTCGGGTCTAGTTTTAATTTTACAAATGAGCTAAACAAGGCTTCTACATCCTACCCCTCTGAAATAGATTCCGTTGGGTGGATGGCATCTTTAAAGTTCTGGCTAAAACTCAGAGCAGATTCACCAGGCCACTGACACGGGAACCACCCGCTATTGCTGCTTTTTGCTTGTTGGTGATTTTGTGAAGATGGTGCCTCCATTTATGCCTTTTCAGCCCAAGGCTGGGACATGAGGATGGTAGCACCCAAGAATTACCTTTACCCCTTCTGGGATATAACTATTTTTAACTACTGTCCGTGGTGGCTCCATATCAGCGGGATGGTGAATCAGCTCCAGGTTTTCATCTGAACTTTAAAGTTGCTGTCCAAGGGGCTGAACTCCAACAGATTCAATCCCCTCCATAACTCCTTTAAACTTCAAGCTAAATCCTGGAGTGGATTCACCGTCCCACTGGCATGGAAGCCTCCAACTGTTGTCATTTTCTCTAAAAATCAATACTCCCTTCACTTTGTCCAAACCAGGGAGAAGAAATCAAATCCCTTTCTCTTGTAGGAGCAACATCTTGGCTCTGGCTCTTTGGGTTGTGACAGTACTGCCTACTGGTTGGCTCCCTCCTCATCCTATGTGTCTCGTCTTTATGGCTTGACACTCTGGGGCTGTCTATAATCCCCTCCCTGTACCCCCACGGTGTTCGTGCATGCCTACACACACGTACACATGCCACGGCTGGGTTTCTGGCATTGCACACGGCCTCCCTTGCCCCAAAGGCACGTTCAAGGTAAAGAGGAACGAAGAATCCAGTGTGTGTGTGTGTGTGTGTATGAGAGAGAGATGGGGGTAAGGAGGGTGGTGTAAAAACAAGAGATTAATTGCAAATGCCAGATAATGAGGATCTCTGCTCAAAAGCCCATTCGTATAATTTAAATCTCTAACGAGGTTTCCTGGAATACAAAGCCTTTTGTGATGTCCCTGTTCTGTTCTCATCTGAAATGAGAGCTAAATCTAGACTTAGGCAGTTGCTGTTGAGTGGCTGGAGGGATTCATTTAATAATGGACAATGCCATCACACACACACAAACACACACACACAGCATCTCTTCACATTAAGCTCAGGGAGGGGGGCAGCTCAAGGTCAGAGCAATGGCACAGGCACAAAAACTGGGAGTGGTGGACGGACGAGTGTCCTCCCCTCCCCTCCATTTTGCACTGGACTTCTTGGAATTCTTTATTCCTTTCCAAAAAGCTTGTTTTGTTGTTGTGGCCATCCTCTGTCAGCTGAATCCTGTGAGTGTGCTGGACGTATGTTCAGCCCTGCAGAAAGGGTTGGGTGTTTCCCAGCCTCTGCTTTCAGGGTAACGTTGCACGCACGGAGCCCCCGTGGGCATTCTCAGCTATGCTGCACCTCCATCCAAGATTGCTGAAATGGGCAGGGGTACGAGGGTACCTCATTTAACAAAGTCAAGGTGTTCCTGGGCATGACACAAACATTGGTACCTAAGGCAGAAGTAACATGGAACAAAAAGGGAAACATTAGGAAGAACTTCCCAACAGTAAGAGCCGTTTGACAGTGGGAATGCACTGCCTTGGAGTACAGCAGAGTCTCTTCTTTGGAGGTTTTTAAACAGAGGCTGGATGGCCCCCTGTCAAAGGGAGTTCCTAAGTACCTTCAAATGGGGTTGGGCTCAATGGCCATTGTGGTCTCGTCCCACTCTATGATTCAAGATATTTAGGTTCCTAAGTACCTTCAAGTTGCCCGTCCATTTATTGGGAATGCATAGATTTCACGGGGTTGTCTTAGGCAAGGAACACACAGAGCTGGTCTGCCATTGCCTCCTTCTGAAATTTAGCCTACAACGCCTGGTATTCCTCGGTGATCTCCCACCCAAGTACCAACCATGGATGACCCTGCTTAGCTTCCATGATGGGATCTGGTGCCTTCAGAGTATTTGGGCATTACTGCTCTTAATGGCTAATTCTGATCACAGACAGAGACTGGGAGGGAGAGATTACATTCTACCTCTAGCAGTACCATGGGCATGCGCAGAGTGCCTCTCCTCTCCTTCACCCAATTGCTTCGGGAAAAAAACCCTGAAAAAAGCAACAAAATTCAAGCCAAGAAAAGACACCGGGTGCAGTTTCCCCTTGCAAACTTGCCAGTGACTTGTTACCTTTGTAATTATTTATTATATTTAAGTATATTTGCATGTTAGGAAGTCAGCACGTTGAGTGGCGCAGTGATGAGAGTGTCAGAGTAGGACTTGGGAAGTTACTTTTAATAATTAATTAGGGACTGTTTTAGTGGAAAGCCACCCCTCTTCTTTGGTCAGTTAATGTTGCACCAATGGTTTTTTAAAACATAAATCTCTGCTTTCTTATTATTCAAAGGCAACCAAAGTAGTTCTTTTCTTATGATACTTTTTTTCTAAAAATCTAAACCACCAGCTGGTGATTAAAAAAAGAAAAAGACAGCTAATCAGGGAGGTCACACATAGCCTGTGTTTGTTGGGGGCTGATGCCTCACATGCCACCAGAGAAGCCACTCTGCTTTGTGTTTTAGTCTGAACTTTGCTTTGCTGTCTGCCTGGATTCTCTGACCCTCAAACTGTCCAACCTTGCTGCTTGCTGGATTCCTGAACTCCTGGACCAGCTTTTTGACTCTGCTTCTGCTCAACCCTAAACAGGCAAGCTCTGCTGAACTGCCTCAGTTTGTCTGCTGAAACAGCCTTCTGCTAGCTCTGCACTCTGTTGCCTGGATGCAACACTTTCCTCCCTCGGAGGCTGAGAGAGAGTGTCTTGCCCACAGTTGCGCAGGAGGTTTCTGTGCCTGGGCAAGGATTCAAACCCTGGCTTCCCAGAGTCGTAGTCCTACAGTCCAAAAACTGCACCACCATGGCTCTCATTGACCTGATTAAATCAGTGGTGGTGTGCCTTTGCTTTCCTCTGAGGCTGAGAGAGCATGACTTGTAAACCTAATGGGTTTCCAGAGCTGAGCTGGCCAAACCCTGCTCTCCCACAGTTCTCATCCAACACTCGAATGGCTCAGAAAATAATAATAATAATAATAATAATAATAATAATAATAATAATAATAGTAATAGTAATAATAAAATTTATTTCTATCCCGCCTCTCCCAATGGATCGAGGCGGCATTACAAAAATATAAAAGTTTCCCCAAAAATGCTTATATTGGCATTGCATAGCATAGATCTCTACATGCACAGTTATGCACGGGTTGTGGTAAACAGGTTGTGGTAAATGGCAATATAGGGCACATGAATGCCAACCCAATGTGCAGTCCAATGCTCCTATACACCTACATTTCTGTCTGTGTGCATAAAAGTACAGCCTGCAGGGCTCTGGTTTTGCAGCTTTGAACCCAATAGAAATGTTCCACTTCAGACAAAAGTACCCAACAACTTCCATCGGGGAGTGTATGAATGTGTAAAATGCCAACAGCATTCCATCCAATGTCAGGCATGAGTTCTTGCACAAGTTAACAGTTAATTCCAATAGTTAATTCCATGGGTCTCGTCCAGTTGGAATGCCAGTGCAGCTCAGTTCTAGGGCTCCCCCCCTCCAACAGGAAGCCAAAAGGTGGGTCAATCCGTCCTCGGAACTCACCGCTCCAGGAAGAGTGGATAACTCCACGGCAGAGAGGGAGTTTGCCGAAGCCCGGAGAGGGATTTTCCAGCTGCAAAACATGCTTGGAAATTCTCCCCTGGCACGCAAAACCTGTGATGGGCTCAGTGCTCTGAGTTGGAGGAATTCTTCTGCGGCTGCCATGGCAACTTGAGGGAATACCTGCAGATTTCCTGAGGGTGGGAAGGAGGGAATGTGTGTGTGTGTGTGTGACAAAGAAAGAGAGAGAGAGAGAGAGAAGCTGCTTCAGCAAGAGCAACATCTGCCAGCGGTGTCCCAAGAGGTTTCTCGTCTGCCCTTGGTAATCTCTGAGCACAAGAAACCAGAAGGAAATTATTTCCTCCAGAGATTGATGGAAATACATGTGCACAGCATACAGAATCCAGGCGGCCCCACAGCAGGGAAAAAGGGGGGTGGGGGGCTGGCCTTTTGGTTCGTATGTCCTCTTGTGTCCTTTTGGACAAGGACGGCTTGGTCTCAGCAGAAGGAGGGTGTTCCAATGCATTACCTTCCTTCTTCCCAGGACAAGTTAGGCCTCCGGGAGACAAAGATCTCTCTGAGCCTAAAAAGACCGGGTTGCCAATCGGGTGCTGTCGGCCTGTTGTTTAACTGCTATCAAGTTGACTCCAATTTATGGTGAGCTAAGATTTAAAAGGGACAGAGCTGGGTCTGTTTCGCCTGACGAAAAGAAGGTTAAAAGGTGATATGACAGCCATGTTTAAATATTTGAAGGGTGTCTCATTGGACATGGGGCAAGCTAGTTTTTCACTGCCCCAGAGACTGGGACACAGAGCGATGGATTCGAACTACAGGAAAAGGAATTCCATCTAAACATCAGTAGAACTTCCTGACAGTAAGAGCCGTTCAACAGTGGGATACGCTGTCTGGGGGTGTGGTGGAGTCTCCTTTCTTGGAGGTTTTTAAACAGAGGCTGGATGACCACCGATCAGGAATGCTTAGTAGGTGTGTTCTTGCATGCCAGGATGGAGTTGGACTGGAAGGCTTTTAGGGTCTCTTCTAGCTCTATGAGGCTATGAAATCTGTGCCCACTTTTGGCCATTCTTATGGTGCGATTATTCCACTTTCAACATCCTATGGAATCCTGGGGTTTGCAGTTTCAGGAGGGGCTGGCCAGCCCCTCCTGAAACTACAAACCCCAGGATTCCATAGGATGTTGAAAGTGGAATCATAGCGCTATAAGAGTTACTGCATTTGCTAGCCCGGATTTGGGGCTACTAGATATCATTTTGATATCAATAATTTGGCTTTCTTCCACCACCCCTCTCCACGTGTTTGTGAGGCCCCCGGACAAGCACAGAACTAGGCTCGGCCATCAAACGCTGCAATATCCCAAGACTCTCTGCAAACACCCTCATTATATATGCACGCTGTTTACAAAGGACGCCCTGCCCCGAGCAGGCAACTTGGCAAGCTGAATACTCAACTGCCAAGCACTGAGCATTTGCACACTGTCTACCTCTTTGTCAGTTTGGACCTAACTCAATCATGCTAAATTTTGACCTTTCCAAAGCTTTGTCTTGTGCCCGAAACTCGTTGTTTTCCCCAAGTACAGAATAGCCTGCAGTTACATTTCTCCCTATAAAAACCCCTGATTCCAAGACCTTCCTCGGATCGCTCCGGACTTCCATCCAGCCTTGCTGCCGCTTTGTTTGGCAAGCTTCCCCTCAGCCCCACGTACTGAGACTCCATACCAACGATCTCAATCTTCAGGACAGGTGTCGTATCACCCAATTCAACAATCCCTCTCAAAATCCCTCTATACCACTCCAACCTTTATTTTCTATAGTTACTTGTGTGAGTGTGTTGCATACACTGTTTGTCTGTATTTAATAAAAATCTCAATTACTCTTAAACTTTGGTGTGCTCCTTGGCTTGGCCTGACCCCGTAGACATTGGGTAAAAGATTCCGCTGCATTGCCCTGCCTCTCGCATTGCTAACTTGTGCTCTTGGCTAATTTTCCCACCTTTTGATATTTTGAGAGCACACTTTGGTGTCCCTCCCGGGACCCCCAGTAAATAGGGTAACAGTAATGCAGACTTCTTTTTAAAATACACTTCTCCTCCTTCTTTTTCTCCCTCTCTCTCCTTCTTTCTTTCTTTCTTTCTTTCTTTCTTTCTTTCTTTCTTTCTTTCTTTCTTTTGTGGGGGAATTGATTGAATGATCATCCTGAAGGCCCCATCCCTCAGTCTCCAAAAAGTCCCCCCAGAGCTGATCATTATTCTCCTGAGAAGCTGGGGGTTTTCCTCTCTGAGACTTTGTATGGTCTGTACCATGTGCCCTGTTGTTGTTTTTAAAACTCTTGGAAGCCAGTGCCATCCTTCTCCTGAAATCCATGCCAACCCAAGGGATTAGCATGGTTTTAAAGGGAATAGGGTTTGTTTCCCTTTCAAATTGAAAACAGGTTGCTCTCCAATCACTCTGCGTCAATCATTTTGCTGTCACTCATGTAGCCCAGGATTAAAATTGCTATGAAAATGATTATTGGGGGAGGGTATCTTTTGCTTGGAAGGAAAGTGAGCTGAAAGAATGGAACCCCCTTCAAATTAATAGAATGTGTCCTTAATTTGGAAGCATCAAAAGGGTGAGTCATCAGATAACAGGGCATCAAAAAGTGGGGTCTTCCTGTACCTGCTGTGCAATTCAGTGGCTATCATGTTATTTTTAGGGTGGATGTTTAAATTCACTTTTGTGAAAACAGGCAGGACATAAGTTTGTAAAATTAACAAGCGAGTCATATGGAAAGAATAATAGTGGATGAGGATGATGGTCTTCATTTATATCCTTTTCCCCAGAAATAGGACTCTGGATGACTTACAAATCAAAACTAATGCAGTAGAGTTAAAACATACAAAAGTCTGGCAGTAGGATGGAATTAAATTATCAGTAATGCAAGATACAATTTAGAACATGCCATTAAAAAATGTTTAAAAGGAGTATCCAGCTGGGAAAAAAAGAAGTTTTAAAACAGTCCAACAAAACAGTACAGCTCCCTCTTAAAAGCCCTTCCTTTGAAAACCTTCAGTTTTCATAAGCCAGTCAGAATAATAAAGTCTCTGCCTGATGCTGGAAGGACAGCAAGGAGGAGGCTATTACGCCCTCTCTGGAAAGGGAGTTCTGGAGCTGAGGGGCAGCCACCGAGAAGGCTCTCTCTTGCATTTCTGCCAGAAGTGGTTGTAACAGCAATGGGACTGAGTGCGAGGTTGTTGCAAAATTGCTATGATGACATATTTGGGGCTTTTTGAGCTTTGAAACACAGAGCTAAGCAGCTGTGTTGTTGTCATGCAGATTCACTGCAGTGAACCAGCAGTGGCTGGTGGTTTCCATGTCAGCAGAGCAGTGGGTCCACTCCAAGTTTGATCCTACCTTTGAATGAGCTATCCAAGGCACTGAATCTGTGGGTCTTTCCGCACCACACTGTTGTACTGCTATTATTCCACTTTCAACCTACTGTGGAATTCTGGGGTTTTTAATTCACTGAGGCCAAAGAACTCTATGGCTGAGAATTCTAAAGGCCCCTCCATAATCTGCAATCCCCAGGATTCCACAGGATGTTGAAAATGGAATAATAGCACTATAACAGTGCAGTGCGGAAAGATCCTGTTTGAAGGGTAGGGATCAGTACCTAGAATCCACTTTCAAACTGCACTTTAAAGGAGCTTTTGATGGCACTCAATCCTGTTGCCCAATTAGGACAGTCTCCTCCAAAAGCTCCTTTGAAGTATGCAGAAAATCTGGAGTGGATTCCCTATCCCACTGACATGGAATCCATGAGCTATCAGGAAGTGTGTTATAACACCTTAAAATACTTCTGTAGGATGTCATGGGCACCGCCCCCTAACTCCCATGGGAACTTCCCGTTGCTCCAGTGTGGGAGGACACTTAGCAAAATGCATGCAAGAAATTTTATATAATGCACTGCAGGGTATGTTGCTGTTGTTGTTTTTTAAAAAAGCAATTTCCAACCCTTTTCTTGCCAGGACCAGTGGCAACCTTGCTAGTCTTGCCCTGCTGTGTGTCTCTCTAAAGGTTTTGTGGTTTTGCTTGAACTGGTAAATGGGGCTGTAATTTTAATCACTCCACCAGTGCTCATTTGTGTAATTTAGAGCATGGATGCTGCTTCCTCCCATCTGTCCAGGCCATCTGCTACTTTCGTCACTCCCAAAGAATGCTGGCCTTTGACTGAGGCAGCTATGTGGGGCTTGAGAGAAGGCGACCCACCGCTGACCACTGATCTGAAAAGTGTGGGTTCCCCCAGGTACATTTTCCCTCCCAGGGCAGCTTGTGGGGTAGCAAATCTGTTCCAGGTTTTAGTCCCAGCTTTCAAAGAACTACCCAAGGTGCTGAACTTACTTTGCATGCACACAAATGCTTCCTGGCCAGGTCTCCTCCTGGAAGTATTTGCCTCAGGCTGTTGGTTGGCTATTTATAAAGCCTGCCAGTGTGGGGTAGTCTTTTGAGTGCTGGGTTAGGAGTCTGGGAGACTGGAGTTCAAATCCCTGCTCAGCCATGGAAACCCACTATATGACCTTGGGCATGGCACACTCTCTCAGCCTCAGGGCAAGGCAATGGCAGACTTCCTCAGAATAAACCATGTCGAGAAAAGCCTGTGACGGAGTTCTAGAACTCAAAGTCAACTTGAAGGGATGTAGCAATACTTTGGCTCAGTCAGTAATCAAAATAGAGGCTGTAGTTGACAAATGGGAGGAAGAGGAAGATCTGAAGGACAGAAAAAAAGGAGCTAGGTAAGACTCTCATGTGTACAGGTTGATAATTGAATTCTATTGTCAGGACCATCCAGACAGAGGTACGGCCAGCCCCCCACATTTGTGGGTTTCATTTCAGTGGATTTGAATAGTCACGGATTATTTGCTGTCCCCTCTGCTGCCCCCCCAATACCATTTTTAATAGGGACTGCAAGCTTCATGAGGCTGAGAAACTGCAAAGGAGGCTATTAAAGTCGCTCTTAAAAAATGGTATTAGGAAGGCAGCTTTGGGGGTGGCCGGAAGCCCCACCAGCCCCCCACTTCTGCCTTGGGAAGGAACCTGGATGTCTCAGAGGATTCCATGGCTGGTTGAATAGGGTGGTCATACTTTTTGTGTGTGTTAAATATGGTTTGGGAGGGCCTGGAGTTATGCACAGTTTTTCTGCTTTCACGGGGGTCCTGTGCCCCTAATCCTAGCTGATGTGGAGGGAGGACTACATTTCTGATTTCTTTGCATGATGCTGAAAGCAAAGAAAGCTGATGGGGAAAATCAGTTCACTGACATGTGGGTCTGGAGGAGATTTCTGCGGGTGCTGTGGACTGCCCAAAAGGCAAGCCGATGGGGCCCAGGGCCAAAATGACTGCGCTGAGTCTGCCCGACTTTGGAGACCCATCATGAGAGGACATGGGTCATCCCAAAAGAGGGTGGCAGGTCCACAAAGTGGAGGGCAGGAGGAAAGGGTGGAGCTGGAGGGGCCCCAACGAGGGAGCCAGGGGTCCTTTCCTACCACCCCTTTTGCGGGGGCTCAACCCCAAGGCCCACTCCATTTTTAAAACCCCCAAACCTTTCCCCATACTCTCCCTCTTCTTTTGCATCCTGGCCTGGGGAGGACCAAATCGCTCCCCCCCATTTTACCCGCCCAACCCGTCCAGCGCCTCCGCTTCCATCCTCTTTCTGAGTTTTCCTCCCTCCTTCCTTTCCTTTTAATTCCTCGGGTCGCTGCAAAGGAGGGACCCCCCTTTCCAAGAGGGGCGAACCTTGGCCACACAGCCCCCAGCCTAGGAGCAGATCTCCTCTGAGTTTCCTCCCCCGCAACTCCGTTTCCATCAAAACTCCTCTTTCCTGGAGACTGGGGCGGGGGGCGCGCAAAATCCTTTACAAATCCGAGCGGCTGAGCGCCTCTTCCAGTCGGACTGCCCCACCTGGTAAGGAACAGACCAGCGGGTGGGTAGGTGGGTGGGGGTGCCCCGGGCGGGGGGGGTCTGCATCCCAAGCCCCCGGGGGTGGGAACCGGAGGGGGGAAGGGGGAGGCTGTGAGGCCAGGGGAGCCCGACCGCTCTCCCCTTCTCCGCCCTCTCCCCTCCCGCTTCGCATCTCCAAGCGAGGACCCCCCCTCCTTTTTGCTAAGCCTTGGGAGGGAGGGGAGGCGGGCGGGGAGCGCCCGGTGGCTCTGGATGGAGCAGTCGGGAGGCGGCGGCGGCGCAGGGATGCAAGAGCCTCGGCGGGAGTAGCCCGACTTTGCCCAAGAGGCGCCTTTCGGCCGGAGGAAGGGAGCTGCCCCCCGCCCCCGCCAGCCCAGCCTCGCCCGCGCGCCCCCGGCCAGGTAGGTCGCCCCCTTGCTCGCCCCGGGGGTGTCCAGGGGTGGGCGAGGGGGCGTGAGTGGGGCGGCAGGGGAGGAGGGGAGGAGGTTGGGGGTCTTTCCCTTTCTGGGGGCGGGTATGGATGGATGGATGGATGGATATTGGTTAAAACGTTTCTCTGTCTGCGCTCTGCGGCGCATTGCAAATACCATGAATGATGGTTAATGATGATGCCCATTGCCAACGGCAAAATGTTTGCCCTGTTGCAACGGCCGTGGAACTTGCAATTTTTGCAAAATGGTCCCGATTTCAGGTTTTTGAAGAAAAATGAAAAAGGATCCCGGTTGCAGATCTTGCAAAATTGCCAGCTCCTTCTAATTGCAAATGTTGGGAAAATGCAAAAACGGTCCAGATGGCAAATTTTGCCCATTGCAAAATGGTGCCAATTCCAAGTAAGGGTTAAAGAAGCCGGGTGGATCGGGCCCCCTCTCTTCTGTGGGTTGAGGCAGGCGCTGGCTTCCAGCTGCGTGGAAGGAAGCCTTGCCAGGCGAATGGGGAAACCCTTGGGGTAGGGGGGAGAAAGGGAGCCCCCGCCTCAAAGCCCCCTTTAGGATCGCAGTACCTGCTGTTCAGAAGGAAGAGGTGGGGGAGTAAGAAGGAAAGAGGGGTCTTTTCTTAACCTGTCCCCTCCCTGCAGCTTAATTCCTTGGTATCTTACCATTTTGAAATTGCACCTAATTGGAAATGTTTGGGGGGGGGAGGACTGGCTTCCTGCAGATGGGGACTGAGCTGGGGGGGGAGGTCCCCATCCCTTATAAAGGGTCAAGACCCTCCACCTCCAAGGAGTGGATGCGAATAGTGAATGGCACCAGTTTCTCCTTTGCACTTGTTTTTGGATCAGGGCTGCCCAGTGCCATAGATGGAAGGTTGGATTGTTTTTTAGGAGGGGTACAACGCAGAAGGAAGGGAGAAAGGGAATTGTCCTCCATTTCACAGATAATCCATCACCTCCCCTAAGCTAAGAAGGGGCAGTGGCAGGTGTGGAACCTGGCTGGGTGGTACCCATGGGACCCTACAACTTGCAGACCCTTCAAGACTGGGGGAGAAGGGTGGGAGAGGAGGGGCAAAACCCAGTATTTGTACACCCCACTGGAGTGGTACTGTCCTCCCCCCAGCTTTCTAGTCCAGCTGCTTACTCAAAGGAAGAATCTAAACTAGTGTCCTCAATCCCACAAATGGCTCCCACGGCAGTAGGGCAGTGGATCCATTCCAGGTTTTGGCTAGCTGTATGGGAACTCTCCAAGGTGCTGGAACTAATTTAGGAATGGGAGTCAGCACCTTGGAAAGCTTCTCGAAAACCTGAATTGAAACATGGAGTGGATTCTTTGCTCCACTGACGGGTGAGCCACTCACCAGCATTGCTCCAGCCGTGGAATTGGGACCGGCAGGTTCCTTCAGCCATCCTTTCCCTTCTTCCATCTCTTCTTTAAAATGATCCAAAAGGATCCAAAAGGGAAAACAAAAATCTAACCCTCCCTACTACCTGTTTTCTGAATCTGGATGCCTGTGCAACAACCTCGCCTTCCAACCCCCCCCCCAAACAAACAAACAAACCAAAAACGAACAAAATGAATACAACCCCCCCTCCAAACCAGACTGGGAAAGTCATGTTTCTTGGACCTCTGGTGGGAATTTCATCTTAAGTTTTCTCCAGGGATTTTGACCGCAGCTTTGATCTTTGCTGGAAATATACACAGTGGTTCATAGTGTAAGCAAAATAAGCACACAAAACACCAATTTTTTTTTAAAAAAAATCAGGTCTCTGCCCCACTGTGCTTGAAATTTCAACTACTTCCTATGTCAAACCAAACATTTAGAAGGCGCTGTTAGCGACTGCATTCACTCCCAGAAAAGGCTGCAGAGGCTTTTTGCTCAGATGGCTTTTCGAAAAGGAGTAGATAAATTAATTTGCTTTCCTCTTTGTTATTTACTGTCTTTGCATCTTGCCTTCCCGCCATTGTGGAACTGAAAGGGCAAGAATGCTTCTCCATCCCAAGGTGGTTTTCCAGTTTAGGCACTGGCTAGACCTGGACTTCTATAGCTCCAGTGTGCTTGTTGTTCTTATGTGCTTCCAAGACCAGACTGGACCTGTTAACACTCACTACTATTTGTGATAATATCTGGATGGGCAAAGACGGGACTCCTCTGAGGGCTGGTTCCTGGAAAGGGGAAAGCCATCGTCTCTATGCTCAGTGGGGTGCACAGCAACTGTGAAATGGCGTACAGGGCTGTTTTGGATGAAGGGAATCATAGACAGAACAGCTGGTTATCACCACACCTGGATATCCATCTATGGTGTGACCACAGTTGGGATGCTTGTGTACTTTTCTGGAAACCAGACCTGAATACTGAGTATTGTACACCTGGAAAGTGGAATCCCAAATGATTTGGGGACTGGAACAATTTATCCTGAGACAAAAAAAATAAAAAATAAAAATTAAAAAAATGGTTGCAACACTTGGGGATTTTTCCGGTCTAGAAAACAGTTGACTTAAGAGTGGATGGTTGGCAGCATGACAGGGAGAAACCTTTGTCTCCCCTCCTCACAATACTAGAACTTGGGGTTATCTGTTCAAATAGAACAGCAAACCCAAAATCAGGACAGGTGAAAAGGAAGGGTTCCTCTGAACACTGTAAAATAAGTATATACATACATGGAGTGATAGAACTAGTGGTCATTGAGTCTGAAAGGAGGTGGGACAAATTTGTGGAGGATGAATTGGAGGAGGAGGAGGAAGAGAATACATGGATCAAGGGCTACTGGTGGTGATGGCTACTGGTCATGTTCAACTGACGGTATATCATTCCCAGCATCAGTGGCTTCCTGATGGGTTGGGGGAGAGGTCCCTTTCCTCTTTGCCCTTTTGGGGGGCTTCCCAAGGGCGTCTGCCCTCCCCATAAGAAGCAGGACACTGGACCAGATGGTCTGTTGCTATGACCCAGCATGGCTTTTAATTATGATCTCGCGCTCTCAGCTTCGGCTCTTCCTAAAACCATTTGCCTCCATGGGAGGAGAAGGTGCTGCATTTTGAGTCTAGCAGGGCGGGAATTCTGTCCCGGTGTTCCAGGCACTGATGGTGTGAATTCAGACATAAAATGAATGCTCTTTCCTCCCAGGTGGGTGTGGGGAGAGGAGAGGCACAGGACCCCAAAGCCAGGAACTGTGGACAGATAGGGAAACACACACTCCGTTGCCTGGCTCTGCTCTCCCCGGGGTTTCCCATAATCTCTTGGGTAGATTAATTCTGAGCAAGCCGTGGCTGCCTGTGCTTATATGGGTGTCCCACTTCTATCGATTTAAAAAGGGGAGACTCACAGCCCAAACCTATGCCCAAACCTACAAAAGCTAAGTCTCACTGCATTTGGGGTGTTTACTCAGAAGTAAGGTTGCAAAGGAGAGAAGCCAGAGATTCTCTTTTCAAGGTGATCCTTGATCTGGCATCCGTTGCTTTCAGGGTGTGAATGGGGTGAGTTTATGGTTGGAAAAACCTTTTCATAGAAAACAACACTTAAGAATTTACTGTTGGTTCTGTTAAAAAATCGCTAAAGTTACTGATGGCTTTGAAAGATAGAATTTTTGCTCCATATCAATGGGTGACTATTTTTACCCTGTGGTTTTGGGTTTCATAAAAAAATGATGAGGATCATTTTCAGTGGATTTATCTAACCTTCCACATCTCTATTTGAGAGTACTAAATGCAAAATTGAGGCTCCTTGGGGCAGGAACCTATGGTTATTTTTGTTGATGCCTTCAAGTAAATATGGCAAAAGACACTTTTTTTTTTTTTTGGTAGAGTGAGGAGAAAGATGTGTGTCTGCAATGTTTTTAAAAAAAGTCTTGGATGAAGGTTGGAAGAATCTAGATGACTGATCAGGAAGACCTAAAAATTTAGTTCTACATCTAAAAATCAGGGGGGGAAATGAGTTTCTCCCTCCCACAGCCCTGTCATGGGATGTTCTGAGAAAAACAAAGGTCACTGGAAACTTTTGTAGCTTGTGATTACTAAGAACTGGCTGAGATATTGTGCAGAAAGAATTGTGTAACAAAACTGTGGAATGTGGCTTCAGACTGTGTCTAAAAGGAGGGTTATTTTAATGTTCCCTGAAACACCTTGCATGGAGAAAACTAGTATATCAGATAACCCCTTCTCCCTGATGTGCCAGTTTTCTGCATCAGTGGAGAGTGGCTTCCTTTTTTTTTTTTTTTTTACAAAAGCAAACATTTAAAAATATGATCTTCCTCCATGCACTTATGTTGTTGTTGTTTCAAGTTATTTCTTCAACTTATAGTGGCCCTCCACTTTCATGAGGTTTTGGGCTGCAGAACCATTGCAAAAGTGGACAAAATGTGAATAACCCCCCCTTGCAATCCCCCCCATTCCCTTGCCTTTTGCCCTGGTGCATGTGCCTTCCTTCTTCACATCCGGCAAAAGGCAAGGGAACAGGAGGAGGAGGAGGAGAATGTCGGAGGGAGACACTCATATGCCTCACAAATGATCAAACTCACAGAAGCCAGACCTGTGAATGTGGAAGGAGGACTGTGTATCTTTTCCTGGTCACATTTCTTCAGAGGGGATTTACCCTTGCCTTCCTCTAAGGCTGAGAGAGAGTGACTTGTCAGGGGTCGCCTGTTGGGTTTTCATGACTGGATGGGGGTTTGAACCCTGGTCCCTCAGAGTCTTAGGGCACTTCCAACTACACTGTTAAATTGTGGGGTTTGCAGTTTAGGGAGGGGCCTTTGGAATCCTCAGCCAGAGAGCTCTTTGGCCTGAGGAAACTACAACTACCAGATTTCCACAGGAGGTTGAAAGTGGAATAATAGCACTAGAACAGGGTAAGGCGGAAATGGCCTTAGTCCAATACCCGAAGCAGTACAGCATGGTGCTTCTTCCAGAGCTCTACCACCTTCATTCCAGTGGTACACAGGATGATTTCTGGAAATTCTTGGGCCACTTTGTCAAAGGGCTAATGCCAAAAACAGATTTGGTTCCAAGGAGGTGTCTCTGATGGCATATCCAGGCAGGACGGGGGCGAAGGCTGGAAATGAAAAGTCCCAGGAAGGTCTTTGTGTGAGATGGGTGTTCTTTGCCTAATTGCTCCCAGAAAAAAATGGCTAGGATGTGGAATTTCCTACTCTGTATGTCCCCCCCCTTCACAATAAGTCAAGAGGGTGTGATTAAGCCACCTTGCAGGGCATTTTCTTGGAGACAACGCACTCTGGTGATGGTATCACAATCTCCATGGGTCACAGTCTCGGCCAATGTGTATCTGCAGACCCCTCCCAAAATAATATTCCTTTGGGATTCCATTGTTTCTCTTTGGCTGTCCATTCACATCCAACTTATGGAAAGTTTTTGACCAGGAGACCTCCCAAGAACCCTGTTGCCCAGTTGCATTGCAGAATTATAGAGCTAGAATTCCCCTTTAGCCGCCATGGTCCCATCCTGTGGAATCCTGGATTTTGTAGTCCAGGGAGGTACTAGAATAGCTCTCTGGCTGAGAATTTTAAATATTCCTCCTTGAACTGCAAATCTCAGGATCCCATAGTATGGAACCATGGCAGTGAAGGCGGAATCATAGCACTCTAATTCGGTAGTGTGAATGTGCCCCCAACCACCAGCAGCCCTGTTCAGGTCTTGCAAAGTCAGGACAGCCATGTCTTCTTTAACTGAGGCTCTTTGCACACAACACTGTTATAGTGCTATTATTCCACTTTCAACCTCCTGTGCGATTTTGGGATTTGCAAACCCCAGGATTCCATAGGATGTTGAAAGTGGAATAATAGTGCTATAACAGTGTAGTGCAGAAAGGCCCTAAGTCTATCAACCTGTAATACAGTCTTCCTCTTTGCCTACCTTTCCTCCGCTTTAACAGTCCTTATCCTCTTTTCCAGTGAGTCCGGTTGTCTCTCGATATGTCCAAAGCATGACAGCGTCAGTTTAATGGTTTGGGCTCCTAGGGATAGCCCAGGCTTGATCTGCTCTCAGATGAATTTATTTCTCCTTTTGGCAGCCCATGCTATCTGTAGAAATCTCCTCCAGCACCACATTTCAAATGAGTTAATTTTCTCTTGCACAACCATGCATAGAAACTGGAGACGCTATGGCGTGGATGAGTCTGACTTTGGTATTTAATTATGCATTTTTACAGTTGAGGATCTTATATACCCCTTATTGTTATGCAGTTAAAGACTACTGAAGAGATATAGTACAACTTAGGTCCAGCTTATCTGAAAGACCATGTCTCCCTATACAAACCTGCCAGAGTCCTAAATCCTCAAGGAAGGGCTTTTTCTTAATTTGGCCAATATCACAGGGCTGTCTGATGAGGACCCATGAGACAGGGCCTTATCATCGGTGGCTCCCACCTGTGGAACTCTCTCCCACTTGAAGCTAGGCTGGCCCGCTCCCGGCTCTTCTCTTGCCCCAAAGCAAAAACCTTTTTAGTTCAAACAGATTAACTGCTCACGGGAACCCTTTTCATGGGATGCATGTTTTTAAAATGTTTTCAAATATCTTTTATATCTTTTATATATATAAATGATAAAATATAAATTATAAAATATATTTTTAAAATGTGCTATGCTTTTGAATGACTTCATACTTTTAATGTGATTATTTTTAAATTGTGCTTAAATTTTTAGCTGAGCTTATTTTTAAGCTTTGTGCGACTTTTCGGGTCCCTTCTTGGGAGAAAGACAGGCTATAAATGGAATAAGTAAATATATGAACAAAGAAACTTCATACCCATTGGCAGTGGGACACCTTCTCCCAACAGGAACAGAGCACACTGTCTTGATGGGGTGGGCCCCAGATCTGGGGGTCTTGTGATTTGCTGCTGAGGGGCAATAAAGCTCACATGCTACCCTTCTTTCTTCCCAGTGCCTGGACTCCTCCTTCCCGTGTCTCCTCATCTGTGGGTGAGTATCGTGGCATGTGGCTACCTATGACTTTCCTTCACAGTGGCCTCTGGCAGCTGCCATCTCATGGAGGAGGCAGCTGTCGCAAATTGCCCTGTGTCTTAGCCCAAAGGTGTCTCCAAGGTGCTCAACCCTCTCTCCCAAATTGGTCCAGTGCCTTGTGTTGCTCCCTTAAAATGCAGACTAAAACCCAGAGCGGACTTGCTGCCTCATTCACAAAGGGGAAACCAACATTGGACTGCTGGGTGGGGGAAGGAGGAGAGGGTTTTTGGTACCAAAGGGGATCAGAGGTGCCAAATCAGCCAGGCTGCTCCCTCCATGCACACAAAAATGGATACTGGTACCTAGCAATTGGAAATCAGGAAGGTTTTTCCAAATATATGGCAAGGAACCCAGTTGACTTCTGCGATTCCAACCCTTGGGCTCCTGCCACTCACTTTGCCCTTTGACCCTTAGCATCCCTCCCTGGATACTCAGGCCTCAAGGTGACCCCCTGTTCTGGACACATGGGCCATATCTGCACTAGCCTGTTATAGTGCTATTATTCCACTTTCCACATCCTATGGAATCCTGGGGTTTGCAGTTTAGGAAGGGACTTCAAAGGCAAACCCCAGGATTCCATAGGATGTGGCAAGTGGAATAATAGCACTATAACAGGCTAGTGCAGAAATGGCCCATAGTTGTTTTGATCAGTGGGTTCGGCAGGGTAAAGTCTGACCAGCTCTCCCTTTCACCTCTTAAACAGATACAGACACATTTGTCAAAATTAAATCAGTAAAGATTTTATTGTACAATAAATAAACCTCTGGTCTCATGCCCATTTGACACAGACGGTACCCAATCAACTTTCTGCTTCAAATCAAGGCCATTTCCGCACTAGACTGTTATAGCGCTATTATTCCACTTGCCACATCCTATGGAATCCTGGGGTTTGCAGTTTTGGGAGGGGCTGGTCAGCCCCTCCCGAAACTGCAAACCCCAGGATTCCATAGGATGTTGCAAGTGGAATAATAGCGCTATAACAGTCTAGTGCAGAAATGGCCCAAGTTCCTGAACTCTCTCCATTTTCTCAGCACCTCAAAATCCGGTTCAGATCTTATCAATGCCTCTCTTTCTGACTGGCCTTCCCTCTCCTTCTGATGGCCCCAACTCTGCTTCGTCCTGCTCCTCTCTGTCTCTTTAGCAGATGACTATTTTATTTATGGGTTATTCCCCCCCCCCAGGCCCTCTCCCCCATTATTGCATGAGCTGTATTTGGCTGGTTCTGGGAATCGTAAGAAAGTCTCGAAGGAAGTGGCAGCTTGTGGGTCAAAATCTTGGGGCGTCGCACCAGACTGCTGGTGGGTGGAGGAAGTCTTTGTTGTCAGGCTGCTGTGTTGCCTCGTGTTAAGAAAGTGAGGAAAGTGCATGCAGTGAGAAACACTGAATGTCTTTAATAGGGTGTCTTGCAGAACTCAGCCGAAAGCACAGCGTGCCCTTGGTTAACCAGAATCGCCAGGAACGTGATGACAGCTTTTTGAGAGCTAAAACTATGTTCAGTTATTCAGTCTTTATAAAAATTGTGTGAACTTTGCAGCCATGAGGTCTTGAAACTTTAAAATGAAAACAAATGAAAGGATTCTTTGGGCCTAATGCGAAGAGAAGATGCCAGGGGACACAGCCCGAGGAAGCTGCAAAAAAGGAATCCATGTCTGGCAGAAAAGAAAGAGAGACAATTTCAATTATTTATTGCAGGTTATCTTGCTGGTTGGTTCCCAAAGAGTCTTGTACCAAGAAGATGAAAACCACACTTATGCAATAAAACGTGATGGTAGGAGATAAGACTGTACATGAACCAATATAGCCATGAACAGAATAAAATTCCAGCCTCAAGAAGCTGAAAAGAACCATTCTTAATGGATTTGTCAAGACCTTTAAAGGCAGTATTTCCAGCTTGTCAGTCAGGTTCTTTTAATCAGATTGGTTGGAACGGAGAAGGAGAGAGAGGTGAGTTGGCATTACCTCTCAGCCTAAAGTAACAGCAGTTAAGTTGCAGCATGGCAGGGTGGGCAAACAGTGGCCCACAGGTCACATGTGGCCCTGGGGCCCAAATTTTGTGGACCCTGAAGCTCCCCACCAGTCCCTCAAAGCCCCCCCCCAGCCAACCAATTTTACAAGAATAAATCAGCAATTTTCAGGCAATGTTGGCCCCAAACCACACAGAAACTCCTGATGGTAAGAGCAAAACAACAGTGGAATCCACGCTGCCTGGGAGTGTGGTGGGGTCTCCTCCTTTGGAGGTTTTTAAACAGAGGCTGGATGGCCAGCTGTCCACGGGAGAGCTTTGACTGTGCCCCTTTCCGCACTAGAGTGTTATAGCGCTTTGATTCCACTTTCAGCATCCTATGGAATCCTAGGGTTTGCAGTTTTGGGAGGGGCCGATGGCCCCTCCCGAAACTGCAAACCCCAGGATTCCATAGGATGTTGAAAGTGGAGTCATCGCACCATAACACTCTAGTGCGGAAAGGGCTTGTGTCACCCTCCATGGCAGAAGGGGTTGGACTGGATGGCCCCTTGGTGTCTCTTCCAACTCTAGGATTCTGATTCTCTGTGTCTGCTTGAGGTGGGACTAACCCATAGGGTTCCAGCCATGGCTTTGCAAATTTCTCAGACTTGGCAGTGGGTCTGAAAGTTCCTCCTGCAGCTCAAGGAGTGGCATTTTGGAGTTACTTTCCCACTGGGGTTGCTGAAGTTGAGGTTGTAGAACAAAAAAAAAGGGGGAACAAACTGGCTGAATCTTACTGATCATCCCAATTAGAGTAGCAAGATATGATGGCTGGAGTGTTGGAGTAGAACTATGGGAGACCAGCCTATCTTCCGCCCAGGTGATGATGGACAAGTCACATTTTCTGGTGCTCCTTAGAGGAAGGCAGCAACAGACCTCCTCTTAATAATAAATCTTACTGAGAAATCCCTAGGAGAGGTGCACCATAAGTCAGAATTGACTTGAAGGTAGAGGTGAGATGGTATAGCGGTTTGAAGGTCAGGCTAGGACTCTGAGAGAACAGAGTTCGAATCCTGCCCTGGTCCCAGAAACTCACTGGATGACCTTGCCCAAGGCACACTCTCCCAGCCTCAGAGGAAGGCAGCCCTCAGAATAAATCTTGCCAAGCAAACCCTAGGTATGAAAGGGTCATCCTGCGTCAAAGTCAACCTGAAGACCCATAACAGCACTGGTTCAATCAGTGGCATTTCCCAGTCTGTTGACTATTCTAGTTGGGACTAACCAAGAAAATCTGGGAGCTTGTTGAAGCTTCAGTGGACAGAGGGGAGCCCCAACGCCCCGTGTCCTTAGCCGAAGGGAAGAGCCGAATCGTACACACACACACACCCCTGGCTTCTGTTGCTGAAACGCCGGGGGAGGCAGAAGCTTCATTAAGCCTGTAATATAATGCCAAGTCCATTTAGAATCATGGAATATTTCCTTGTATGTGTGGGTGCATTTCCAAGTCCTTGTCATTGGGATTATAGTTAGAGGCGTTGGCTGCCGGAAAGGGACAGTAAAATATTAATGAACCGGGGAAATCTCTCTTTTTATTTCTCTCTCTCTTTCTTTCGGTGCAATCTTGTCCTTCGCTTTGCTGAAAATAAACCTCTCCTCAAAAGGGAGCTGACCCACTTCTACAAAAGAGCTTCCGACAGGAACGCTCCGTTCGCCATGCGCTCTCCCTGGGTGGGGCCCGGGGTGAGTGGGAAGCTCCATAGGGGTCCGTCCCCCAATCATATGGTAGAACCAGCCTTTCTCTGGAGGAGACCCCCAGGGTGACCCGATGGAGAAGGGGAAGGCATTATCATCCTTTAAGGAGACACATCAAAGAAGGGATTCTGAAGAAGTGTAACTACTGCGGGTGGTGAGATGGGGTGAGGGTATTGCTCCCTTCGTTAAGAATTCTTCCTTCCCAAATGAATTTTTCCTTCAGTCCTAGCCTTTCAGAGGGGGAAACACTGAAATGCATTCATGCCTAGCTTGCTTCTATTTGCTATATTCTCTTTCCCTGGGTTGCTCTGCCTGCCCCTTTTCTTTGCATGTCCAAACTCTTGCTTCTAAATGATCAACTAAATTTTTAAAGTTTTTATAATGCTAGCAATTTGGGAGCTGAAGGAACATTTCATTCTGGGGTACAGATATTCTCTGGGAAGCACAATGCCTTCAATCTGAACCCCTGGGATTCCAGCCAACCCCCTATTTCCTCTTCTTCTGGGGCCACATTCTCTGTTTCTTTCCAAGATTTTGGAGCGTTGGCATCTTCTGCCGTGCTTTGTCATCACGCAGGTCTCAGGCCTCCAAACTGCAAATTGCAACACCTCCCCATTTCTGAATGTCCTCAGCATCCACAGAGCCATATGTCTGCTCTTCTTTGAGTATATTTTGAGCTGATGTGGGGGTGGTTGCAGTGGCAAAGTAAGCTTTTTCCCCCTAGGCAAATACAGGATGCGAGCACCAAAAGACAGCTCACTTAGGCATCTCATTTAGCATTTTTCTGGCTGTTTCAGGGCACCAACCACCAGGAATTAGAAATTGCAAAGTGCAACAGTTCAGAAATTTCTGGGGCCATCTTTGTTATTATTGGTGTTGTTTTGTTGAGCTCTACAGTAGAGACAGGCAGGTTCCTGAGGGTTCAGGAGATCATTTTCTTCTCCAGGACCTAGATCGAGGTGCATGGACCCCCAGGTACAAAGAATTCCCTCCAAAACTGGAAAAGGAAGTGGCCAGATGTCCAATTCCTGCTTTGTTGGGGCGGGGGCTGCGACTGGTGCCTGCCGTGTCAATGGGGCAGTGATGCCATTCCATGTTTTTAACAAAGCCTTCAAAGGAACTCTCCAAGGTGCTGAATTCTATCCCCAGAAGGGCTTCACTGTTTGGACGTCTCCTTGAAAGCCAGCCAAAACCTGGAATGAATTTGCTGCCCTACTAATCAGTCACTGGGCTGTGCAAGGGCTTATAGCCAAACTAAAGCTCCCAGGGGCTTCCGGGAGTGGAAAATGAGCTTCCCTTTTTTTCCATGGGGGGGGTTGTTTGGAAGACATCTGGAGGGCCTCAAAAAAAGTCTTTGCAATCCTACAAGGTCCATGGGCCTCCCGTTGGCCACCAAAACTCTAAAACAGGGGATATGGGGAGTTAAAGTTCACCCTCTGAGGCCGTTTTTGCAGCCCTCAGCTCTTCCAGATTCTCCAAACTGTTCTCTCTCTCTCTTTTTTTTTTTTTTTGCCCAAAAGAGAGGAAAACGAACCGTCTCTTATGGAAGCCTTTTGGAGCAACAGTTCACCTTTTAAATAGCTTATGGCTTTTCAAAACCAGAAGTGGAATTCTGTAGTTGCTATTGTTTATTGGTTTTGGCACTGGGACAGTCTGATTGGCCCCAGAGGTGGAAAAATTGGCCACTAGAGTTGTTGTAGTCACCAGCTCCTGGTCTAAATGATGATTAGAGAAACCCTGAAGCTGATCCTTAGACTCCTGCGCATCCAGCTAACCCTACACCCTCCTGCTTTCCAGCAAGCCCTAAGCATGGGACTCACCGGCCCTATTTTGCTCTATAGGTTGTTTGCCCTGCTGGCACTGAGCCTTCAGAGTTATGCTCTCTTCCTGAACGTGGAAGTTGCATTTCGCTGTCGTGAGTCACAGTTGCCTCTCTCTGGGTCGGCGTGCCCTCCTCTCGGATCCCCACCCCCAGTTCTTCTGTTCCTGGGGAAAGAGAAGGAACTGGTGGAGCTGGTGCAGGAGGCCCGGAGGTATCCCTGGCAGCATCTCCAGCTAAAAGAGGGACCCTGCAGTGGATGATGGGGAATGCTCTTTCCCTGTATCTCTCTCTGGCTAAGACCTGGGAGATGCTGCCAGCCAGGGCAGACAGGACCAGTCTAGAAGGGGCAACTGGAGGCGCCTGTGTTAGTGGGAGTACTGGTGAATTCGCTCCAGCTTTTAGTCTGAACCTGAAAAGCACCATCCAAGGCAAAGAACCCCATTCCTCCAAATAGATTCAGCGTACTGCAGAGGAATTTTGAAATTCAGACTGGAATACGGAAGGGATTCACCATCCCCGCTGTTTAAAAGGTAGCTGAATCTGTATTCACTGGAGAATTCTGTCAAGTCACATTTTTACAGTGTGAGAAGAAATATTTTCTTTCTTTGGTGTTTCTGTTCTGACTGAGCAATGGGGATCAGGATTCTCCCAGGACACGGGCAGGAAACTTCTGAAGACTGATTGTGCCGCTTTGAAACTGGGACAATGGGCTGCCTTTCAGATCTACTCGTGGGGCTGTGTGCATCTGCTGGGCACGTAACTCGATTTATTTAAAGCGTTTTCGTTTGCTCTTCCAAGGCTGTGCCCTCGCAAAGCAAGATGCTTGTGAGAATAAGAGTTAAAGGTTAAAGGCAGAGTAGTCAGGTGAGCAGCTGAGCCCGGAGGAGTTCCATTATGGGACTACCACTCCCAGCATCCTCCCTGGCCAGGATGGTCAGGCAAAGAGCACCTTGGGAGCACTGGGGGCTGCAACAACAACCCTGCATGTAAAAAAAGAAAATGTGAATTGCTTCTTCTGAATAACCCCAGAAGCAGTGACTCACCTTTCAGACAAGTTACCTGCCAGTTTTTGCTCCTTTTTTGCCCCCTTTGGGGGCCAATTTAGCAATCCCTGCAGCCTTCAGAGGGTCCCTCCTCTGTTCCCAGATCTCAGGCCTCTCTTCTCCAGTCCAAAGGGTAAAGGGGAGGAATTTGCCATGGTTTCCTACTTTTCTTCCTGCCTTCTACTTTGCTACTTAACATCGCAACACAGGGAGAATTAATTGACAACATAATCCTATCGAATCATCTTAAGAAATGAGCTTGGCCTTTCGGAAATGACATTTTGAAAAGATCTGCATTGTGTTACTAAACTGTTCAAGCCAGATGCTCTTGTAAGCTTGGAAATACCAGATACATTGCCATTTTTTTGCAAATCATAGAAATGCCCTACGTACACTAAATTACTGTCAGCATGAGGCAAATACAACCTCAGGTGTTCTAAGTGGACGTCAAAAGAAAGGCTCTAGTTACACGTAAACCTGTGAAAAGATGTTCTCTGATACATATAACAGACATGTCTGGTTTATGGCTGTGGCATAAAATTCTACAGATTCTGTGGGTACCTCGGACTGCTAAAAATACATGGGTTCAAGAGCAAGTCAAGGCTGAATTCTCCCTAGAAGCCAAGATGACATAGGCCATTTCCGCCCTACCCTGTTATAGTGTGATTATTCCACTTTCAACCTCCTGTGGAATTCTGGAGTTTGTAGTTTATTAAGGCCAAAGAGCTCTCTGGCTGAGAAATCTAAAGGCCCCTCCCTAAACTGCAAACCCCAGGATTTCATAGGATGCTGAAAGTGGAATAATAGCACTATAACAGTGTTGTGTAGAAATGGCCAAAGTTGAGACCGTCATACTTTGGAAATGTCACAAGAAAACGGGACTCATTGGAAAAGACAGGGGTGCTTGGTAAGGTAGAAGGCAGCAAGAATAGAGGGAGACCTCATTTCAGGAGGACAGACTCAGTTCAGGAAGCCGCGGCTGCCCTGACTCTCCAAGACCTGATCAAGGCTGTTGACAGGAAGGTGACTTGGGGGGCGGATCTCTCTTTGGTAGGGTTGCCACAACTGAAGGCTGACTTGACAGTGTCATGGCATAAAATTATATGGAGCACACACTGGCCTTCTGGCAGATGATCTGAAGGAGGTCACCTTTGGAGTTGCAATGGGTGCTCTTCTAATGGGTGCTGGGGTGACGTCCTGAACCCTAGTACTCGAGGGTTCCCAGCTAGACAAGTCCCTTGAATCTGTTGTGTACAGAGTCAGCACATGGTTGAATCCCACTCATCCAGAGGGTCTCCTTTAGTTGGACTAACCATAGGACTGAGGTGCAGAAAGGGTGCCCAGGCTTCGTTGCCTCTGTGCTGTCGTCCTTCTTGTGTCGCTGCTCAGCTGGTATGAAAAGTGGTGCAGCAGCTGCAGTGAGGCATAAATGGAGAGGAAATGAATCTGAAAATGAAAAGCTTTCTTCATTGTCCTCCTCCTCTTCCTTTCTTCACCCAAACCCACTTGCCTGCTAGTTTCATATCACAGATCCAGCCCGAGAGAAGGGAAATCAAAGCCACTCTTTTGTAGACATTTTTTTCCCTTTTTCTTTCTTATCATCTTCCTAGTGATAAGCCTGGACAGGAGAGAGCAAGCAATGATCCACAGGGAGAGAACACTGAAGCTCACCCGTAATGAGGTGCAGTGTCCTTTTTTCCCCTTGGCTCTGGACAAATGTGAAGAACAGGTCGCAATTAATGTTTGGAAAGAGGAGGCTTAATGTTGAGCAGAACTCTCTGACAAAGAAGTCTCCAAACCCCAGAGAGTATGATGAGTGGCAGCTTTTTGGATTAATCTGTGGTTCTTGGAATGGACTTTAGACATGATCAGAGGCACTGCTTCCCCGTCCCCCACTTCTGGTTCACGTATAGCACTGAATGCTATTTAGTAGTCCCAATTAAAGTAATCCTATTAAATCAGTGGCCAAGTGCAGGCAGAATGTAACAATCCTCACATGCAGTTCCATGTTGTCCTCCCTCTGGCAACTGTCAGCCCAGGAGAGGCCCCGGTTGCTGCTATTTACTGGTGGGAAGGGAGAAGGTAGTCTTGACAATGAAGAAGCTGCTGGTCTTGGCTCAAAGGGAGGAAGAAGCAAGGGCTTCTTTTCCTTCCCCTGGGAGCCCAGACCATCTGCATCTTCATTTTCTAAATTGCTTTCCCCTTCCCTCCTCTCCCCACTGGCAAGCCACAGCAGTGGCCCCTCTCCAAAGTTGCCAGCTCCCAGGAGGGAATGGTTTTGGGGGCAGTGCAAAGGGACAGAGGATAGCTCCCTGAGCCTCATCCAGAAACGGGCGTAAAGCAGCATAAGCCAGACTTGCAGAAGTGTATACCTCTAACAAGATATTGCCCAGTGAAATTTACATAAGAGTCAGCCCACCTTTCAAGAACTGGTTCCATGGAGCCCTATCCCATAGGAATCCAGGAAACTGACTTATATTGAGTCAGATCCTTTGGAGTACCTCTGGCCCAGAGGTAGAAATCCTTTCTCCCAGACCTGGCACTCCTCGGGAGCCAGGCTTTGGGAGGAGTGCAGTGACTTCACCCTCTTGAACTCAGACCAAGATGAGATTTGGAAGGGAAGCAGAATGTTTCTGTTATTACTCTGAAAGTGTATTTACTCCTCGTAGGGATACTATAACCTGCCTTCCGCAGTCACACAGGCATTTCTCTTGACTAATTCAGTGAGTGATGAGTGCCCTTACTTCCTTGCCAACATCACAACCACAGTGGGCATGCCCTGGAGTTGGATGAACAACATTGAAGTGCCCGGAAGTGCCTTTGCTTAACTGAGAACAGATGGAGTTTAATTGCTTTGCTTAAGTCTGACTTAAAGAATACTGAGAACATCAGTCGTGCTGGATCAACCCTCTTTTCTCTTTTGTCCTTTTTTCTCACCAGAGGATCTTTTGACAAGCTGTTAGAAGCACAAATGCTCATGGCTTGCTTGTGTGTGTGTGTGTGTGTTTGGCATGAAAGAATCTTAGACTTCTTGCTGGTGATTCTCACAAAGAATGTTTAATAACGTACCCAGTGATTGTTGTTTCTGTTTGATATCAGAATGCCAAGTTATTTTCAGAGCTGTCAGTGTTCTGTGTAAGCTGAATAAATCAGAAATTCTTGACATAAGCATTGAATTCCTGACCATTTCTCCTTGGAACTTGCATCTTTGTAAATGACCTTGTGTGTGTATATATGTGCCTTCAATTCTCCTGTCAACTTATGGCAACCCCATTCATGTTTTTCCCCCACATGGTTTTCTCAGGAATACTCAGAAGTGGTTTATCAGTTCCTTTTTCTGAAATGTAGCCTACAGCATTGGTGGTCTCCCATCCAAGTACTAACCAGGGATGACCCTGCTTAACCTCCAAGGACAGACAGGGTCTGGTGCCTTTAGGGTATTTAGGAACTTTGCTGTTGCTGTGTGCCTTTAAGTCATTTCCAACTTAGGGTGACTCTATCACGGATCTTTCTTGGCAATATTTGTTCAGAGGGAGGGTTGCCTTCGCCTTCCTTTAAGGCTGAGAGAGAGTGACTTGTCAGAGGTCGCCTGCTGGGTTTCAGTGTTTGAGAGAGGATTTAAACCCTCTTCTTCCAGAGACACCCAAACTGCTATGCCATGCTGGCTTTCCAGTTTGGTCCTCTGTGTGTTGACAGAACTGAACCGGGAAGCTTCACAGTATCCATGTTCACCTAGGCACTGCTGTGGCATTACAACATAGGAGCATCCATTGCACAATGGTGGAGTGACTGGTGTGCCAGGGCCTGCTGCGCACCAGGGCACTCACATGCACATCCAGACACTAGCTACAAAGTGCAAGAGCACAAGAGGAGTGGCCAGTGCGCGTCAGAAGTGCCCAGTGGGGTGCCAAAATGTGCATCTTCACAATTCACTAAGAGAGTTTTGTTCCACTTCTGCAGTGTAGCTGTGGATTTGTAAAGTTATGAAACATAGGCTGTATTTTAGGATCTTGGCCTTAATGGTTTTTTTAAAAAATGGAAGCAGGTTTCTAGTACTCATGGTTGTGCACAGAACTCCAGATGAATAAAGTAAAAGTATTGCATTTTTATTTGGGAGAATGGCTAATGCGCAAAGACAGAGCCTTGATCAACTCAGATAACTGTCAGAGTACGTATGCCAAACTTTCTTCAAGAGCAGACTATGAATTGGTACTGTCCAGGAGTGGTTGGCGGCTTCCATGATAGTGGATTGGGGAATCCACTCCAGGTCTTAGTCTGGACTTTAAAGGTACCTTCCAAGGGAGCCAAATCCTGCTGCAAAAATAGATTCAGCACCTTGGACAGTTCCTTTTAAGTGCAGGCTAAGACCTGGGCCATTTTCGACTGGACTGTTATAGCGCTATTATTCCCCTTGCAACATCCTATGGAATCCTGGGGTTTGCAGTTTCGGGAGGGGCTGGCTGGCCTATGGATTCCATAGGATGTTGCAAGGGGAATAATAGTGCTATAACAGTCTAGTCCGGAAATGGCCCTGGAACGGATCCACCACCCAATAATGCAGGGGCAACCAGCCACCCTGTTCTGACTGTCTCCCTGCTTCTCATCTTCCAGTTTAAGGCCCACATCCAACCATGGGAAAGCAGAACAGCAAGCTGCGCCCAGAGATGCTCCAAGATCTGCGGGAGAACACCGAGTTCTCAGACCTGGAGCTCCAGGAGTGGTACAAGGGCTTCCTCAAGGACTGTCCCACCGGCATCCTCAACGTGGAGGAGTTCAAGAAGATCTATGCCAACTTCTTCCCCTACGGTGACGCCTCCAAGTTCGCAGAGCATGTCTTCCGCACCTTCGACACCAATGGGGACGGCACCATTGACTTCCGAGAGTTCATCATCGCTCTGAGTGTCACCTCGCGGGGGAAGCTGGAGCAGAAGCTGATGTGGGCCTTCAGCATGTATGACCTCGATGGCAATGGCTACATCAGCAGGGAGGAGATGCTGGAGATTGTGCAGGTAAACCCCTGGGAGAGGAGACTCACCTGTTCCCCAGGCTTAAAATCAGAGCCGGGCTTCACTTGCATGAAAGTGGAAAAGCTGTGTGGGGTAGCATTGGGTTAGGAAAGTCACACCTGAGTCGATGCTCTATCTGGTGGGTCAGACTTCCCTCTCCTCCTCCTCTGCATGATTATCAGGTGGAATTCATTCTAGGGCTTCTGTCCTCATAACTGGACTCACATATGCCGGTGACAGAACTGAGCAGTTTTGCAACTTCTGTATTGACTTGGGACCTGCCATGACATTACAAAGCACAGAAGGCCATTGTGCAATGGGAGCCAGTGGCATGACTGATGTGTCTTCCTCCTCATGTGCAGTTGGCGTCACACGAGGCCACTCCCAGTGAGCATCCAGAGACTGGCTAGAAAGTGCCGAGTGCAACAGGAATGTGCTGTGCACATCAGAAGTGTGCAGTGAGCATCACAAGTGTGCAGTGCACTTCAGAAGTGTCCTTTTGGGCCCCAGAAGTTTCCATTGCTCATTGGGAGCATGGATGAGCATTGGAGCATTCTTGTAGGCTCTCTGGGATATTAGCTACCCCTCCTGATTTGGTGTCATCTGCATATTTGATAGGAATGCCTTTTATTCCATCATCCACACTGGGACACCCAGGACAGAACCCTGTGGCACCCCACCAGTTACTTCTCTCCAAAGTGAAGAGGAGCCATTGGTGAGCATGCTTTGGGTTCATCGGTCAACCAGTTACAAATCCACCTAACAGCAGCACTATCTAGCCCAGATTTTACTAGCATTTTTTGCAAGAGTATTGGGCGGACCTTGTCAAATGCCTTACTAAAATCAAGATATGCTGCATCCATAGCATTCCCTTCATCTACCAACCTGGTAATTCTGCCAAAAGATGGAGAATGAGAAGAGACAGACAGAGAGAGAGAAGATCCAGTCTGGCATGACTTCTGCCACTGGGTCACCTGTGCCTTATTTTGCCCCACAAACTCCCCCCAAAACAAAGTGCAAGTGGACATCTGGTCACTTTGAGATTTGACCTTACTTTCCCCCCCTACTCATTTTCGGGAGAGACATGGCTCATGATGAATCCTGGAGGAAGAAAACTGGCCCCAGAACTTCCCCCCTGTGAGAGGGCCTAAGGACCCCTTGCAACATTTTGTTGTAAGCTCTCACCTGCTTTTCATGATCAAAAATGCTACCTGTCACTTGTGGCTGAAAGGAAAGGTCACTTTCCAGCATTTCCCTCTTTTGTGGTTTGATGCAGAACAGCCCAAAACAGCTCAGGAGAAAAAAATAAAAAAATAAAATAAAACGGGGGGGGGGCAGCTATTAAAGTTGCTCCCCTGCCAATTAAAACCAGTCCCCAGTGTTTAATCAAGGAAAGCCTTTGTTGGTTAATGCGCTGATTAAACCGATTAAAGCTTGCAGCCCTAATTACAGAGTGGAGAAAAATCCACTCAGTAAAGGGTAACTAATCTGAAGTGTGTGCCATTAGTAGCAACAATTTAATCTACCATTTAAATTGATTAAAGCGAGCAGCTTTAAGAGTATATGCACAGGCTGTGTTTACGGACAGAGCTGAGGGGTCGGGAGCATGATGCTTTGGAGAGCAGCGCGGTCACGAATCAGCCAATGGAAGCCAAAGGCCCATTCGTGGTTTTCTCCTGTTGTGGTGCAGCTGGAAAGGTTGTGGCCCTTAGCACTACTGGCCCTGGTGAGCAGAGTCTCCCACGCCATCAAAGGGAGGAGGCAATGACTCTGCTCTGGACTTCAATCCAAACTTCGTTGCCATTGCTATGTGCTGACAGCCTGCTGTCTGACTCTGACTTATGGTAACTCCCTCCTAGGTTTTGCTTGGTGAGGAGGGGGCTTCCCATGGCCTTCCTGTGAGGGTGAGAGTGAGACTTGCCCCCAAGGTCACGCACTGGGGTTCCAGGGCTAACCTGCTCTTCTGGAGTCCTTGTCCACACCATTAGGCCATGCTACCTCTCAAAAATAATCTTGTAAGGTAGCTTTTGCTATGCGCCCGGAAGGCAGCTCGGACTTACGGAAACCCTCTCTTAAAATTCACTTGGCAAGATTGCTTCAGAGGAGGTTTACCACCATTGCACTCCTCTGAGGCTGAGAGTGTATGACTTGACTAAGGCCACCCAATGGGTTTTCAGATTTGAACCCTGGTCTCCCAGAGTTTTAGTCCAACATGCTACCCACAACATGCTACCCACAACACTAGCTACTTATGCACTACAAAGTACCAGCCCCCAGACTACAAGCCAGACTCCAACCCTCCAAGGGTTTTCTTGGCAATATTTATTATTCAGAGGAGATTTAGCATTGCCTTCCTCTGAGGCTGAGAGAGTGTGACTTGCCCAAGGCCACCCAGTGGGCGTTTGAACCCTGGTCTCTCCTAGTCCCAGTGCAACTCTCCAACTGCTACGTCGTGCTGCCTTTCTAATCCAAACTTTAAAAAGAGCTTTAATAGCTGCTTGCCTCAGAAGAGTTTTTTAACAGACATGTAAGCACTGTACTTTTACTCTCCTTGTTATAATTTAAAGGCTTTTAAACTAGTTTAAAGGAGTACCATTTTTATTAGGATAATTTATTTTTATTAGGATGGTTAATTTTTAAAAAATATATATATATTCTTTAAAAAAATGAATATGAAGCATCCAATACAATCAATTCTTTAACAGCTTTCTCTGGGATATAGTACAGATGCAAAGATGAGCTTGCTCACGGCATCCTTTGCAATTTACAGTGTAAAAAGTGACGGTTAAAAAGGAGGGGACAAAGCTGTACTTTTTTTTTTAAGCTGTGTTGAGAGACATCTTGGTCCCTATTGGGTAGACAGTCAGAAGATAAATATTAAATAAATGAATGAATGAATGAATGAATCCAAGTTAGTTAACTCTATTCCCAAAATGAGGCTCCAGCAGCTTGAGAAGCTCCTTTACAGTTCTGACTAGAGCCCAGAGTGGATTGACTGCACCAGCAACATAGAAGCCACCAGCAACTGCTGGCTAAGGGCATTGTTTAGCTGTTCCCTCTTTCCCTCACCTGAGCAGATTCCACCCCACACATACACCCAAGGAGGAGAAAAATATGGAAGAAAGAGTAGAAAAGTGCAGAATGTTTAGGTGCAGAAGATGAGAAGGTCTGTAAAAATCTGTTTGAGGCCAGTGATGGAAATAACCAAAGCCCTCCCTGGAAGCTGCTCCGGTCTCTGCTGCCTCATTCTTTTGCTTGATGCGTCTGGAGTTCCTTCTCTCTCTGTCACTGTCTAGGCAGGGATGGCGCAGACTTGAAAGATGCCTGGAGAGCTGTCTTTAATGGCCGTTTATAATCAGCAAACGGAGTAGATTAGCAGAACAGGGCGAGGGGAAAGTTCCCCTTGGATCGCTCTTCTCTGACACAGAGTCTGGTTGCTGCCCTGCTGCCCTGCCCTGCCCCTTTGCTTCTTCCAGCAGCCGGTGGTCCTTCGCCACCCCTTGTGCCAGACCAGGGGGCAGGAAGTGGTTGGGAGGAAACAGATGCTCAGCAGCTGTTCCAATCCTTTCCTGGAGATCAAGCAAGGCACGGACCTTTAATCCTGTCTGCAAGTCAAACGGAGCCCTTTGCAATAACAAGATAAGCTGTCCTGATATTTTCAGAGGCTTTGCGAGTTTTCTCTTAGGGGTCCTTGCAGCAGTTCTTCAAAGGGGTGCCTGTCATAAAGGCTGGAATCTTGACATGCATAATTCAGTGCTCTGTGCAAAGTTGCAAACTCCCCCACCCCTTGGATCTTCCAAGCCCCAGGGGAGCTGCTGTAGCTGCTCAGTGGACAGGGAGGGAAGGGGTTGCTCAGTGGGGACAGCCTCCCATCCCTTGTTGCAAATGGCCATAGAGAGGAATGTGGGCGTAGTTCCTCTTTCCTCTCTCTCTAGAGAAATGCAGTTCCCCCTGTGGAGGTCCCTTCCATCCCCATGGCCATTTAACAGCCATGGCAGTGTCCCCATGGGTCTTGGCAGCCGCCAGGGCAAATTAAAATGGGAGCTGCATGCTCAGAGCATTGCCACACCATGCCCTCCAGCACCATTGTTGTCATTCTCAGTTTCACAGCCTACCAGATGTTACCGACTGGACTTTTGGGTCCTCAGTGATCCGGGAATCTAGGAATCAATGAGATATGGGCAGATAATGTGGCAGTTTATGAATAGTGTGACTTTTTTAAAAATTTTATTAACAGATTTTATATAATAAAAATACTGTGACTTTTTCTTAGTTCTGCTGATGTGATCCTATCTGTGGCAATTTGGTTCAGCTGTTTTGTCATTCCATTTGGGATTGCTCATCACCCCCAGAATCACAGTTCGTAGAATCACAGCTTTGGAACAAACCTGCGGCTTGCAAAGGCTCTCCAGAGGGTCTCTGTATTTGCTTAGGTAGCTTATACCTTTCCTTCTGGTGATAGTGGCACCATGGCACACCTGCCGCCCTGCTATGCGTCCGCCTTCTGGCTAGAGACAAGTCTGTGTTATGCGCCTTCATGTCACCAGTCAACTTATGGCAACCCGATGAATTTCACAGTGTTTTCTTAGGCAACACGCACTCGGATATGGTTTTGCCAGTTCCTTCCTGTGAAATACAACCTAGAATACCTAGGATTTGTTGGCAGTCTCACATTCAAGTACCAGCCAGGGCTGACCCTGCTTAGCTTCCAAGATCAGATGGGATCCGGTGCCTTTAGACAGTGCTAGAAGCAAGCAGGCTATACTTAATGTTCTTTATCTCATCTCCCTAGGAAGGTGAGAAGGAATAATCCCCTCATTCTGCCTAGCTCTAGGAACAGACCCTTTAGTTAAAATTTCTATCTAAGGTCCCTTCTGCACTACACAATTATTACACTATAATTCCACTTTAACAACCATAACCATCTCCTATGAAATTCTGGGGCTTGTAGTCTTGGGAGGTACTGGAGTTCTTTGGCTGAGACTGCTAGATATCCCTCCCTAAATTGCAATGATTCCATAGAACAAGAACCATGGCACTATGGAACCATCGTGCAATAGTTATGTAGTGTGGAAAGACCCTTAATTTCCACATAGGAAAATTTGTTCTGTGTATGTATTCATCCTAGTGACAAACTGTGAGCAACTATGGTTGGTGCTTCATGCATAATGCTTGATGGCATTACTGGGGGGCACTGCCCTGGGACTCTGGCTTTGGCCCAGAAACCTCAGCACCTGGGAAAACCCTGAACTGGCCGACCGTATCCAATGCCCGCTGGCCTTCTGTCTCTTCCTGGGCTCCTCCCTAGCCGGAACTGGAGACTGGATCAGTGAAGGCATGAACTGAAGAGGAAAGGCTTAGGAAAGAGAGTCCACTTTGATCTCAGCTTGCAAGACAGTGTTTTCTGTTTGGAATTTTATACTTTGCAATTTAAATGGCTGTTTATTTTGGATGTTCCTCTGTCTTATGATGGGGAAACCCACTTGAGTGGGATCACCTGGGTGCTTCCTACTCAATTTGGGTGACCCACAGCTTAAGGCAAAGAGCAGGTGGGGTCCCCATGGAGTGCCAGAAAGTAGAGCAGATTGCAAAGAGGTGGATGTGATTCGTTTGCCAGGTGGAGGAGAGAGAAGTAGCTCCTAACTGGGTCTAAGATATTTATAAACTGATGCTGAGTGCCTGCAGCAGCAGAGCGAAATGGGAACACCTGGAGGGGTGGGAAGAGGGCAGCCTTTTTTTTTTTTTAAGGTAGGAGAATAAAGCTGAGAGTGTCCCAAAATCCCTTGGTGTTTTCCTTCCCCCAGTCTATGAGAGGTCAATCAAAACAAACGAAGCAACAACACCCCTTTGAGGCAGAGCACCCAGATTTGGGAAGGACCCAGGAGCTGGAAATCCATACCATCCTAGATACCGGGGTTTGAATCCCTGCTCAGGCACGGAAACCTTCTGGCTGACCTGGGCAAGTCACACTCTCTCAGCCTTGGAGGAAGGCAGTGAGAAACCCCCTCTGAACGAATCTCGCCGAAAGTAACTTGCGATGGGGTTGCCATACATTGGAGCGACTTGAAGGCCCGTAACAACCGTGACAGTCACGGTTCTCCAGTGTCTGAGCCGCCTCCAATATTCATCTTCCCAAATGCATTTTTGCCAAAACGATACAGAAGGTGCAGAGAGACGTTTAGAAGGACTTTTGGTCTCTCAGCCTGCTTTTTCCATGACTGAAATGATGAGGTCTGCTGAGGAAGAAAAGCAGGGGTTGTAACAGGTGTTTCCTCCGAAAGCTTATTTGTGAGGTTAGCCAGGTAGGGGATTGCTGGTGATCTCCTTTAGCTCCGTGGTGATTTCTCAGAGGTCTCCTGGGGGGAAATGCAAACCATTCCATTTGGCCTTCAGTGGAACTCGATAAAAGTTTGTGAAGTACAGTGCAAAGGGCGAAAGAGTGTTGTAGTTATTTCTGTTCTGCCACATTATACTTGGATTTAGGGCCACCACAGAGAAAAGTACCCATCGTGTAAGAACTTGTTACAACATATAGCTTATGGAACTCATGGCCACAAGATGGAGGCCGTGTCCTTTGGCTTTTAAAAAGGGTTAGACAAATGCACAGAACAGGTTTTTTTCCATGAACAACTATTGGTCGGAAGAGATAAATGGAACTTCTAGGCTCAAGAATAGTCTATCAGATGCTAATAATGGACAGAAGGGGAGGCCCTTTTCACAACTTTCCAGAGGCTGACCACTGCCAGAAACAGAATGCTGGGCTAAAAGTGGTTGTTTGTTCCAACAAAATAATGCCAATGTTCTTACTGTGTTTCCTACCTGGCTCTGTAGCACCCTCTGCCAGTGGCGAGTCGGCATTGCCTGCTTTGCATGGTAACCAGAAAACCAACCGGTTTTGTTCCCTTCTGAGCTGAACCTCTGGAATTTCTTCCTCTCTGATCCCGAGGCCCAGAATTGCTGCTGTTTCTCCTCTTCTTGCTGGTGCTGTGGGCCCATCCAGCCAGAACCCAGCGTCCCCCAGTTAGACACCTTGTCCTTTTTCAGGTGCCCAAACCATTCTAAGTGTGGAATGGAAGAGAAGCAGACATTTCCAAAGGATGCTGAGAAAGAAACAGAAGCTGTTTCTCATCTGCAGTGACAATTTGTGTTTTTTCCCCAGAGAAACCTGTCCTCAACATATTGAATGTTAATTACCCGTTCCTTTAACCAAGCAATGCACGCTGTCTTCTGGGAATTAGCACACTGGCTATTTTTTTCAGATGCCGCTTTTGTTTAATCAACTCTTTTCTCCTCGGTTCTCTTCACATTACAAATATTTGGAGGCTCAAACAGATGTGGTGTCATTTCTCTGAACTTCTGAACCTTAAAATGAAGGAAGGAAACCCTTCCACATAAAAGACTGTGATGAAAAGCTTAGATATACATTCGGGGACTTGTTGGCCCCCAGACATAGTGGTGGCAGGTGGCTGCCATGTCAGTGGAGCAGTGAATCCATTCCATGTTTTTGGTTGCACTAAAGGGACTCTCCAAGGGGCTAAATCTATTTAGGACTGGGGTTCAGCACCCTGGAGAGTTCCAGCACAGGCTCCATTAATTGCTGGAGTGGATTGGCTGCCCCTCTGGCATGGGAACCTCCAGCCGCTCTTGCCTGGAGGGTGAGAATTTGGGGAGTCCGTGTGTCTCATCCATCTCTCTCTCCCTGTTCATTCTCTCTCAGGCCATCTACAAAATGGTCTCGTCAGTGATGAAGATGCCAGAGGATGAGTCAACCCCAGAGAAACGGACGGAAAAAATCTTCCGACAGATGGATACCAATAATGACGGTAAATGAGGAGAGAGAAAGAGATTAAGACACAAACCTCATCACTAAATCCAGTGAGCGCTTAGACAGGAAGAGGCAGGCTGGCTGATTAAATACATCAGGTTTTTAGGAGGGGGAATTGGGTCAGAGGAGCAATGGAGGGGTGACCCACACAGGCATTCTGCACGGGAGGAGATTCGGGGCCAAAGGTGGGGAGAGCAGAAGGAAAGGCTGTCATCTCCTGTTGGGGGGAACAAGGAGGAGGAATATTTTATGTGCTTTGCCTTGTTGGGAGTCATCTGGGATGAAATTACACGCTTGTCTCAGCTTCAGTGTGCTAAAAGCTGGAGGTCAGAACAGAGGTGGATGGAGAGCCATCTTGAAAGATGACTTTAAAAAGGAAAAACAGGAGGCCAGATAACAAGGCTGGTGGGCGGAGGTGTATCAGCTCCAGAACTATAAAGGAAACCTCCAAGGTGGACTCGTATACAGGTTCATCACCTTGGATTGCTCCTTTAAAGTTCAGACTGAAACTTGGAGTGGATCCTGTCTCCCTCCTCCCCACAAGGAAGAGAGCAGCTGCTGCTGCTAATGATCCAGAAAATGAGCCGGATGGAAATGAGTTGCTGGTGTCAATGTGTTAAAAGACACACCCGTGTCAGATCAATAGTCCATGGGGGGGACAAAGAAAGTGTGGTTAGATGCCACGCTCAGAAACAACCCTGAAGGTCATCTTTCAAGGCCCTGAAGCTTTGCACACTGCAGACTGAGATTGCATGAGGGGAAACTGGCAGCTCAGAAAGAAATGAAACCAGTTTGGACATAATTGTGCACCAGAAGTGGGAAATTGCCCAAGTCTGGGGGACTATCTTGGCTTCCCCATGTGACCATGACTCCAACTTATTAAAGAAAAAAAAACTTTATCCTGGAGGAGAAAAGATTAAGAGGAGACATGATAGCCATGTTTAAATATTTGAGGCTGAAATGTCCGCCACATATGTGGTTAACATGGCTCAAAACCACTGATTATGGCAGGTTGCGTCCAGAATCTTGCCAGTGGCTTACATGTGTGTAACCAGCCAGTTGTGCAAGTGGTTAGACTTCTCACTGGTTTGTGTAAGAAGAGCTCAAAGACCTCCTTGTGCAATTGTTCCCCCAACCCAACTTGTACAATACTTTTCTGGATGACCTGAAAGAGACACAGGAACTGTGGAAGCACAAGCAAATTCCTCAGTTCCTTCACAGTCTCATGGAGTTTTGCCAGGAGTTTTTTGTTATGCTGCGCCATGGATGGTTTCTACAGGATCTCAACCTATGTCTAGAAAGGGAAAGAGGAGCTTTGCATGTACTCCCTCCATGCAAAGTTGCTTCTAACCTCAAAGTTGCACACACTTATGCTTGGGCACAATCAGCCCAAATGCTTCTGGGACAGTGTTATACCTGAACAGAGCTTTCCTTGAAAGAAGAAAGCAAAGTGTTTTAGCCATGCTCTGGACAAGATTATGTTCTGTGTCTGCTACCAGCATGGAACAAATGTTGCAAAATAAAATGCGACACAGCAGGAAGATCTTGTTTCAAAAATGATTTTGAATGTATCACTGGCTGCCGGAGGCTGTGATATCATCAGCCATTCCAGTCCAGTGGCGTAACAGTTTCCATACACTCTTTGTGCAAGAGGGTAACCAGATGCTGCTATGGCTGAGCCCTTGGACTTTAATGGTGTGGAACACGTACACAACCTTCATTTGCACACAATCCAAGTTTCTCCGTGTCTGTTGCTCTCTGTGCAGAAGCTGACATCTTACACTGCATAGCATAAATCTCCACATGTGGAACCGCACATTGGTTGTGCTGTGCAGCCATTGGGCTGAATGGCAACATTGCACAACTGAATGCAGATTCTCCTGTGCAACTGATGCAAACCAAGTGCATGTCTGCATGAGCAACTCCACTGCAGCAACCATGAGCCAAATACAGCTCTTCCCTTGCAGGGCAGAAATTTACACACATGTGTAAGACATCAACAAGATCTGTATCAAAATTTCCAGCATAGGTTTTGATCCTGTACCTGTTTGAAGGGAAATGGCAACAATCTATGTTTACAGAAAAACAAAAGGGAAATCCATTCCGGATATTCGATGCATTGAGTGATAAGCAATGAGTTGGTCAGAAAATATTAAATAAACTGAAAATAGCTGTGCATGGTCATTAAAATGGTACTGCAAGTCTTAAAAAGACTTCTTTTTTTCCAATATATAATTTCTGGTGTTTCTGCTGCTTGAGCCCTTGTGGCACATTTTCAGTTAGGGAGAAATTTCTGTAGATATTATACATCTGGAATCTTCCATGGCAGACCTTTCTTTTCACCTTTTCACAGCCCCTTTAGCTAAGATTTCTGTTTATTTCCAAACAGGAAAATATGTTGTGTGTATGTGTGTGTGTGTGTGTTTGTGTGTGTGTGTGCATGCACATTTGAATGACAGGCTGTGTGCAACTGTGGTTGGTATTTAATGCATATCCCTGAATGCCACCCCGGGGCCATTGTCCCTCAGTCTTGGGTTTTGACCTGCAAACTCTGGGCATGGAGGGGAGCCTGAACTGGGAAGCCTGCTGCTGAGCTGGGCATTTGGTTTAACCTCCCCTCTTCTCTTTCCTTGGCAGGCAAACTGTCCCTGGAGGAGTTCATCAGAGGCGCCAAGAGCGACCCGTCCATCGTCAGGCTGCTGCAGTGCGACCCCAGCAGCGCCTCCCAGTTCTGAGCATGGCCTCCCTTTGCCCGTGCAGCTGACAAGCAGGAGGAGGAGGTCTCCCAGAGAGGAGGGGTAAAACACCCCACGGCACTACCACCACTACCACCAACCACCTCACGTGGCTCACAGGGGGGTGACCAGCTTCCAGGATCCCCCTGTGGGAAAACCGGACATGTTCCCACTGCCAAGCCAACAGCACTGCCAGTCTGTTGATTTCTTTTGACTCACACGGCGACCCCAGTTCCCCTTCCCTGAACACTGTAGTTTTTGTGTGAATGTTAACACTGTTGGAGAGAGGGTGGTGGCAGAAACCCCCAAGATGGCAGAGGGGTTCCTTCATGGCGAGCTGCCAAGCGTTTGGGTTTTGCAAAAGTTTCCTTCTCCCCCTCCATCCCCTTTAGGGTGTGGTCGCATGTCGCTTGTGTGTCTGTCTGTGCGCGTGTGTGTAGCACACTTTTCTGATTGTGGTGGCTGCATGCATGCTCTGTCTGTGGGTGTCTTTGCTTACAAAGGAAAAGGGAAATAGTCCAAGGTCAATCCAGAAGTCCCTCTGAGGCCCCGTCGAAGGAGTGCCAAGAGAGAACCCCTGGAAAAGGTATGGTTGAAATGGTGGAAGGCACAGTGGGTGCAGTAGGGGGTGTTTGTGTGTGTGTGTGTGCATATCAGTGCATGTGTGTGAGAGAGAGAAATGGAGAAGACCTTGCTGTGGTCACAGGTTCAGCACTGGTCTCTCCTCATTGACTAGTGGGATATATTCTGAAAATTAAGCACAAAATGTACAAATTTGCATCATTTAGAGTCAAATATTCTTTGTAGAGTCAAAGATTAGTTATGGGCTGGCCCAGTGGCACGGACACCGTCTTGTCTCTTTGAAAACAGGCATGCATCCAGAAAGGTGGAGGTGGGGATGACGTGACAAAGTATTCATGGGCTGCAACATGCAGGAGGAAGCTTTGCGAATTGGAAGCAGACTTCCTAGGCCTTTAACATCTAAGACAAAACACACTCCTTTGCATATAGTCCCACAGACCTGATTTGGCAAGGACAGTCCTGATTAATCCCCTCCCATCCTATATTTTCAGCTGATTTCAAAATGTCTCAGTTTCTCTCTCCTCCTCCGTCCTTCCAGCTTGCTTCAGTTGCTGCCAGCTGAGTTCAAAATGCAAAAGTCGTTTGCAACAGGAAAGAAGAATAGGTTGGCTCTCACCCTTCCCAGGCAAAAGCAAACGGCTGCAGCCTCTCCCAAATTGTGTGATCTTCATTGTTTATGGCTTTTGCCATCAAGACCACACTCTGATGTTGCTTCATCCCACGTTTCCCCACACCTGGGGGAGTGATGGGAAGCATAGCGCAGACTCCTTCTCCAAACTGTTTCCCCTTCATTCTCTTTAACCAACCATGGGCTAGGTGTGAACATTCATGCTTTGCCTTTGCCACTCATGCACACTCACTTATTCTCTCTTAGCCTCTGCTGTCACCACAAGTCTGGTATTTTAATCTCCAGATTGGAGTCTCCGGGCTGTGAGGGAATACTAGCTGGGTTACAAGGAAGGGGTTTCTGAATAGCAGAAATATCTTTATAGTAAGAACTGTTTGATAATGGAACAGTGTAGCTACAGGGGGCAAAATTAAGGCATTACCCCTGCAAATAAGAATTCTGCCTCCCCCAATGGAATTTTCCTTCACTCCCAAAATTTCTAGCATTGCAGAGGGTGAGACCCTGAAAATCATTCAAAACAGGAACACTTCTATTTGCTGCGTTTCCAAACTCTTAGAATCATATAATCATTGGGCTGGAAGAGACCACAGGGGCCACCCAGTCCAACCCCATTCTGCTTTTCAGGAAGACACCATCAAAGCATTCCCAAAAGTTGGCCATCCAGCCTCTGTTTCAAAACCTCCAAAAAAGAAGGAGACTCCACCACACTTCCAGGCAGCAGCGTATTCCACTGTCCAACTGATCTCACCATCAGGAAGTCCTAAAGTTTAGGTAGAATCTTTCTTCCTGTAGTTTGGAGCCATTGCTCCATGTCCTAGTCTCTGGAGGATCGGAAAAGAAGCTTGCCCCATCTTCCATATGGCATCATTTCAGATATTTAAACATGGCTCCTTTTCTCCAAGGTAAACATACCCACCTCCCTTCAGGTCATTGCTTGATTCAATTAGCTGTCCCTATCTCCCCAAACCTCTACGCTCATCTTTCCTTTCGCCAGGGTGAAAGTGCGCGACTTTAATTTACAGCTTTGCAGTCTGCAGTTTCATAGACACATCCCTTGATCTCCTCCTCCCCCTGCTCATTGGAGTAATGATACCAGAGCCAAAACCTGAAAGAATTATAAGATCAAAAATCTCTCCTGCTCCCAAATAAGTCAAATAAAACATCTTTTAATTTCTCAACCCCCTTCTGGCCTTGTGTGCCACCCCCCTCGCTCTCTTCCTCCTCCAAGTGGGCCTCTTGATGGGAGACTTGCCAAGTGAGGGGCTTTGGTCACCTTGTGGTGGCTTTTCTATCTCAGAAATGGCTGAGGGAATGGTCACCCCCCCACCCCGCACTCTGGAGGATGGACGGACGGACGGACAAACGGACGGTCAGACAGCACAGCACAGCTCCACCTCGTCGTGCAAGTCGAAGCTTTTGGCTGCTCAAAAATTTTAAAACAGATTATATATATATATATAAATATACTAAAATCCACTTATCACCAGAGTGCATGCTGAGAGGAGTGGGCCGCGGCAATTGTGGGGTTGTTTGTTTCTTTTTAATACCTTCAAAATAAAATTTGAAAAAAAAAAGTGTTGCTTTGTCTCAGTGCACAACACCATGGCAAAAGTCCGCAGCTGTTCCGCCTTCAGTTCTGACGAAGAAATGGAGTTTGGGAATAGAATTCTTGTTAAAGTACAGAGTGTGAGAGAGTCTCCTTGCAGAGGAATGAGGTTTGGTTTCCTCTGGACGGGAGGAAAGGGATTTTTTGGTTTTGGTTTTCATCCGTGGCCCAGTTGTTAAGCTCCAAACTTCGTCCACAATGGAGAGGAAGCAGAGCATCTCCTGCCTGTCTTTTTTGGAGGGAGGCAAGGTAAAAGGAAGATGGCCGAAGAACGTCCTGGAGGATCCCGCGGCCTTTCCGTAAGAGCTGCTGCTACCTGGGCCACAGCCGTTCACCTCTACAGCCACACGGCCTCCATTCGCTCCATCCGCAGGAGATCCCGGCCCTCCGAGGCGTCTCTGGTCTCGGCTGAGATGGGCGGCAGCGAGACCTGTAAAGTCAAAAGGGTCACATCGGTGGAGCGCAGTGGCAAATTTAGCTCTCCAGGCACTCCGTGTAACAGGACCTCTGAGCCGTGGTCATAGAATCACAGAAATGTAGAGTTGGAAGAGACCCCAGGGGCCATCCAGTCCAACCCCCTTCCCCTCAGGAACACCCTCAAAGCACTCCCTTGGACAGATGGCCCTCCAGCCTCTGCTTAAAAACCTCCAAAGAAGGAGACTCCACCACACTCCATGGAGGCAGCAGCAGATTCCACTGCCAGACAGACCTGACTGTCAGGAAGTTTTTCCTGGGGTTCAGGTGGAATCTCCTTTCCTGCAGCTTGAATCCACTGCTCCTTGTCCTGGTCTCTGGAGCAGCAGAAAACAAGCCCACTCCCTCCTCTACATGGTATCCCTTCAAATATTTAAACATGGTCCCCGAGAGGGAGTATAAAAACACTAGGTTGATCTATAGTCAACTGATTGGTTCTAGCATTATTTGTCTTTACTATGAGAGGGTCTTTTGTAGAGCTAATGGCTCTTGATTACCCACTGGGGACTCAGCCATCACCAAATAATTTACCTAATAACAGGGAGACTCCACATACCAGTCTGCAGGTCCCAGTGCCCTGACCTTCTGACAACATCACCAGATATCATCATCAGTTGACAGCCTTAACAGCCAAAGAGCTTTGGGATGGGCAACCTTTCATGTATTCATTTAATTAACACATCACTTGAAGGTTATTTTGGACCTTGTTTGTTTCTGATGGTAATTTTCTTTTCCTTCCCACAGTGGCATCTTCTGCTATCAGTGGGGCAGTGACACTGCTTTGGGTTTTAGTCTGATTCTTAAAGGAATTTTCAAGGTCCTGAACCCAATCCCCTGAAAAGAAGTTCAGGATCTTGGACCACCCATTACAACTTTTGACTAAAACCTGGAATGCATCCACTGACATAGAAGCTGTTGGCCACTGTGGACAGCAAGAGAATCCATAGGATGTTGAAAGTGGAATCATTGTGCTATAACAGGGTGGTGCGGAAATTAATACCATCATCATTGGGAAAAATCTGGGGAAATGCTTGTTGGTGCCCCCAAGTGGCCAATTTAGATGTTGCACCATAAACATTCTGAGTTAAAAAGAAACCAAAACGGTTGCAAAGCAATCCCAGGTACAGGATAAGGCAATCACTTGTGTGACCGGTCTCCATCTCCCTCCCATTTCTTAGACTGAAGTTCTCTTTCAAACTACACACTTGTAACATGTTGATGCTCTATGTCAACATGCTATAATTTTGTGAGGTATTGAGAATTCTCCACCAGACAGCTGTTGTGCCTCCCCAAACTACAAATCCTAGGATGCCATAGGATGCAGCTATGGTATTCACAGAGGAAAAATTGTGCTATAGTTGTGTGGTGTGAAAGAGAACCAAGACAACATAGAAACCCATAGCAAGAAGTAACAGGCTGGCAACTCATTCCAATGAAAAGTAGTTAATTACAGTCATGGATGTTACAGACCCAAGAAAGGAATTTGATTTCATCTTGTTACTACAAAAAATAGCTACCAGAGTAACTGGTCAGTTACTGCTGAGCTCTGACAGGGAGGAAAGTTTGGTTGCTGGGAAAAGCAAACGGTAGAGAAACTCCGCCAATTTACTTGGCTGGAGACCGGATGGTCTTGGGGAGGCATGGCACCTCCTGGCCCAAGGAGGACTTGGGGGTCATTAAGCAGCCCCCCAGGAGTTGTTCAACCTTGTTCAACAGAGAGGGATCCGAGGAGATGGGGAGGGAAGGGGACAAGTTCTTCCCCAAACACGGAGGACATTTCTGAGCCCTTTCACCCTACCTTTTTCTTGCGTGGCCCCCTGCAACAGAGCTTCCTGTCCAGCAGCTTCAGGGTGATCAGAAAGCACCGGATACTGAAAAAGATCTCCACAGCATCCAGGAGAAAGGAGAGACCCCAGAGGGCCAGCGCAGAACTCTGGAGGGTGGACAGAAAAGACTTTTTTGCAAACAAAACTACCCGATGCTCAGTAGCAGACTCAGGGATGGGAAGGGAACATGGGTTTTCCAGTCCAGGGGTGGGACTTGTGGCATCCTAGAGAGTTCAGTACCCAATTCTGTCCCCTCGCCCCGTAGCATGACCTATGCTTGTGTGCCCCCCCAAATTGCAGACTCACATAGACCCGGGTGGGATCAAAAGGGCACTCATGAGTGATCTGGATGACGTCCATGTTGCCATATGTGCAGAGTTCCAAGAGGGTGCGCCCTTGGTTGGCAAACGTCACAACGATGGCAACTGCCAGGCCCCCCGAGCAGATGAGGGAGAGGAGGGTGCTGCTGATGCTGAGGGAAAAAACGGCCCATGTCTGAAATGGAAAGAGAAGATGCTCGTAGCTTTGGTGGGCAGGTGCAAAGAACACAGCTCTCTGTGGGGCGGGGAGTGAGCACAGAGTCCAGAGGTCTGTTGGTCCATTTTTTTTCCAGGGTGGCAGAATAAGAATCCAATAAATGAATGGTTCTTGGCTGTGAATGTGTATTGCAGGGAGGGAGCTCTGCATGTGCATTTCCACACCAGTCTCTTTCCCCGATGCTGATAAGGCCTCGAAGTAGCCATGGGGAGGGAGGGCGGGGACAACAGCGCACTGGGCATGGCCACGTGTCCCCGTTGCCGTTCTCAGCGGAGAAAGGAACAGGAATTCTAACCTTGTTCCTCTCTGTTCTGTGGGGAGCTGCAGCAGGATTGGGAGGCAGCCCCCACAGTTTGGTCATCTCCCCAGCCTTTTCACAGCCCCAGCAGTGTCCTCAGAGTTTGGCAGCCACCGGGAAGAGGGAAGGCTTTGAACCTAATGAATAATCCTTTGACTCCCACCCAAAACAAGGCATCTGTTTGTCTAACCTCAAGTTACATGCATGTATATAACTAAGAAAGCCACCGTCCGTCTGCTCTGAGCAACCTTTTCTCCCATACCTGGCTTCGTCAACAACCACTGTAATGTCTGTGGCCTTTTTCCTTTTGACACCATGGCCTACTCTGGTGTAGTTCTCATAGTGCACCCAGGGGATCCCGGCCCCTGCCCTTAGACAGCCCTTTGCCACTTCAACAGGTCTCGAGGATCTTCCGCTTGGATTGTGCCCAGTGCGGACTTTGGAAACACAGAAGGGGAAAAACATGACTCTTGCATGCACTAAGCCTGCTGAAAAACATTGCCACAGATTGGACTTTGGAGCTCCAGGCTTGCGGTTCAAGAGCTCTGTTTGTTCCTGCTGCAACCAACCTGGGAGGGAAGGTGGAAATCTAGGTTATAAATTAACAGCTTTGGAACCCAGCCCTTCTTGGGTGAGGTTCTTTGCTCTCTGTACTTCCCTGGGTTGCAGCCACCTGCAGCACTTTTTACCACCTCTGGAGCTATTGAACTTTCCAAGCCATTATCTCATATTCTGGGTGGAGCAGATGGCACAGGTGCCAGTTAATGTCCAGGAGTTGAGATCTCGGCTGGGGGCTGGGTGAATAAAAGTAGATTTTCTGCCCAGGGTTGAAATGCAAGTTGCCCACTACTGGCACAGATGGAAGTAAATCCCTAACTATTTATTCTTGCACACAGGGATGAATTATTACAAGTTTCCTCCCTGCCGTAAGAGAAAAGACTGCAATATTCTCCCCATATCCAAACATCTTGAAGTGTTGAGGAGGAATTATTCTGCAAAGAATAGTGGTTTCTGTTCATTTCCTGCACAGAAAACAGATATTTATTTATTTAGGCACAAACCCCATGTCTTTTTCTCTGCAGAACAATTCTTCTACAATACTGTGGGATATTGGATGCCAGGAGAAAACTGCACAGAATTCTCAGCGGTCCATTATTCTTCCGGAGAGGGTTTTCCCCACTGTTTCTTGAACACTGATTTTTTGAACTTGGAACAATCTTTATGAGTATTCTTTCCATCAGTAATGACAGAAGGAAAGGAGTCCTGAAAGGCAGCTGATTGTAAGCCAGGACCTGAAGGTCTGAAACATGACCAGTGACCAAACATGACCGAACAGGAGTGCTTCAGTTCCCAAGCTGCCACAAAAGAAGGCAAGAGAGGTTGAGAGAGAGAGAGGAATTTCTTACCAGCGGTTTCCTGGAGATGTACCTAGATAGGACAATGGCTGCTATGCCGCAGGAGATCGTCTGCCGAGAGAACGCAGGTGTCAGGAAACAGCACCTTGCAAGTGACACTAGGATGCCACAAGCAGGGCTATTCGCATGCCGAGCCCCCAAACCCCACTTTCGTCCTCAGGACAGAATTGATGGAAATTGGGAGAGTGTTTTAAACATTTGCAGACATTTCCGTTCCTGATCTCAGGATCCAAAATGGTTGGTGTGTTTCCAAGAACTCAGAATGTTTGCCAAAATGGGGGAAAACAAATCACACCTTTGAACTGTGGTTATGACTTAGTGCCTTTCTGCACTCCACTGTTATAGTGCTATTATTCCACCTTCAACATCCTGTGGAATCTTGGGCTTTGGAGTTTAGGGAGGAGCATTTAGAATTCTCAGCCAGAGCACTCTTGGGCCTCAGGAAACTACAAGCCCCAGAATTCCACAGGAGGTTGGAAGTGGAATGATAGCACTGTAGCAATGAAGTAGAGAGAGGTTCTTACATATTAATAAGGATATAGCATGAGCTAAAAATAAGCAGAAATTCCAGTGAGCGTAATTCCTTGCAAGAAAGAATGCTGAGAGCAGTGGATAGGCTTTGCCCTCTGTTTTGATAAAACAGAGATGGGGAGCCTTCAGCCTGGGGGTGCAGAAATGGGGCCCACAGAGCTCACCCATCAGGACTATAACCACCTTCTTTGCTTATTGATACTATGGGCTATCAAGTCAGCTTCACATTATGGCAACCTTTTAAATAAAACAGCAAGGGCCTAAATACCCCAAGGCACTAGATCCCATCTGATTTTGAGAGCTAAGCAGGCTCAGCCCTGGTTAGTATTTGGATGGGACACAGCCAGGAAAAAATAGGTGCTGTAGATTATATTTCAGAGGAAACGACTGGCAGAACCACCTTGGACTTTGTAAACCAACTACCATGGCTTCCTTGATTGAATGAGTCCACTTGTAATATGGCCTTCCTGTTTTTCTGCCCAGAAAAGGACTGTGAGGTGGTACTTTAAGGTGGTTATTTACATATTTATTTGATTTATATCCACCTTTCCTCCTGAGTCCAAGGTGGCATTCATAGCTCTCATTTGCCTACTTTACAGTCACGACAAGAATCCTGGGAGGTAAGTCAGGCTGACACCTTGGTCTCCCAAATTCCTGTCCAACACTCTTTGACCCCTGCCCTGCATAGTACTGAGCTGTGCTTTGCAAGCCATAAAGCCGTGGCATAGAACTGAACTGTGCTTTGCAGGCATTTGAGAGCCACGTCTTATGCCAACTCATTCAGTGGTATGGAAGAAAGCAAAGAAGGATTCTCCAGGGATATTATTTGGGTTGTAAGTCAAACTTGCCCTGGGGTGGAGGGCCAGGGTTTATCTTGTGCCTTCCCTGTCCCTGCATGCCTTGCAACCAGGTTTGGCTCTTTGTTGCACTTATTGGGTGCAGCACTGCCAGGAGGCACAGAACCAAGGCATCTGGCGCATAGACTCAATAACCTCTTCCCCATGCTTCCTTCTGACTGCTAAGCCCATGGACAGAAATGCATACCAAGATGGCAGAGATCACCGAAACGACGTTGGAGATGGCATACTGCAGGGAAATGGTGTCCTGGGGGTTGGCGATATGACGCAGCACGGTCCCGTGAACCAGTGCTCCGGTGATAAAGTTCAGGTGGCCGATGACAATCAAGATGAGGCCCGTTTTCATCAAGAGCTTCTGCGTGCTGCTGGAGTCTAGGTTGTCTGAAAAAGAGAAAGGAAGTGTGGGGTTTCTTTTACTATTAAAGGCTATTGAACAGGTAAATTGCCATTCTGGAGTGTTTCCAGGAGAAGCGGTATTTTAAAAAAGGATTTATTTACTGCTAGCAAAAGGGGGAGCCTAGGAGAGACTTGGGAGAGATGTTGGGGCTATGAAAGAGGGTCTGGAGCATATATGCCACCCCCAGGGCTGCACTGTTTTTGCTCCTTCCTTGCAGATCGATCTATATATATTGCACAAGTATACAGATGTAGATACAGATATATGCTATGCTATAGAGCTGCCAACATTGAACAACTTAGCTGGAATCATGCTTGTGCAAGTGTGCAATTTTACAGATGATGGCTTTTTTAATCACACAGTTTTTTAAAATTTGCAGTGTTGTCGTTTATAATATCCCTCATTTGACAAAAAGGAAGATTAAGAATAAATGCCAAGCACGGCTCAATTCTACTGCAAAATTTTGCTCGTGTTTTGCTCCAGGCTCGGAGCGTAGGCTCACGAACCACAGCAGCTCCTCTCTCAAGACTGCGAGTGGGAAGCCGAAGGCAGGAAACCAAACACCCAATAGACTGAAAAAGGCTGGAGCATTTGGGGCATTTTGAGCAGCACCGGTTCCTCTTGCTCCAGAAGCAAAGCAAGTGGGTGGAGGCAGCAAAAGAAGAGGTTGGCTGTTCCAGGAGCCAAAGGCAACGAAGCGAGTTAATCGGGGAACAAGTTTGGAATCACTTGGCATTTGACACTCAAAGCACTTCTCTGCCCTCACGTATTTTTGGTCTGCGTGCATTTCCCTTCTCTTTTGGAACGGCCAAAATGGCAGATGGAGGTTTTGTAAAATAGAATTAGAGGGGACCTCAAACGTCATCCAGCCCAATCCTCCAGCTATGGCAGGAAATCCCCGAGAGATATTGTTGTTATATGCCTTGGAGTCACTTCCAACTTAGGGTGACCCAAGGCAAACCTACCACGAGGCTTTCTTTGAAAGATTTGTTCAGAGGGGGGTTGCCTTTGCCTTTCCCTGAGGCTGAGAGAGTGTGACTTGCCCAAGGCCACCCCATGGGATTCCATGACTGAACAGTGATTCAAACCCTGGTTTCCAGAGTCACAGTTCGATGCTCAAATCATGACACAAAACTGGCTCTCCCCAAGAGATGACCATTCAGTTACCAACTGCCAGCGAAGGAGAGCCTGCTGCCTTTGAGGACCGAAAGAAAATTTTGTGGAGGGGGGTAGAATTCTTAGTTGGAAGACAATGCCTTCATTTTGCACACATGCACACACACCCCGGGTGGCTGCATTCCTGCACCATTCCAGGGCCCCAGATTTGGGCCTGGTCAACCTGTTTTCCCAGCAGATGTTTTCCCGTCCCCAGATAGGAGTTCAGGGATGTTGACTGAAGAGCCATAAAGGAATGCCCGGGTAATGTGGCATTTCCTTTCCAAACAAGCCAATGTCTTTAAAGATTAACCACTTGTCAAACAGCAAATAGTATCAGAGGTCATCATCTCCTGGCTAGGACACCCTAGTCTTAGCACCATCAATTGCCAGGCAATTGGAGAAGGAAAGCAGTGATCAGAAAAGACATGCAACTCAGTTTAGGCTCCTGTTTGCCAGCTCAGTAGCCAGTGGGGTCAGGATAATTCCCCAAGACCTGTGACACGAATCACCAAAACCCTTCTTCTGAGACAGGTGATTTCCCAGGTAAGGCCTTTCACCTGTAGACTTCAGCTTCCATAGAGACAGGGGCCTCTCCCCTCAGGGGTGTAGCTATAGGGGGACGACACAGATATTGCCCTCGAAGAAGAATTCTGCTCTCCCAAATGACATTGTCCTTCGTTCCCAAATTTCTAGCATTACGGTTACTTAATCTTTCCAGCTGAGTTTTTAGAAATAGTGTACTGAAAGAAAAGTGGCAGGCAAAGCGACCCCGCGAATGTGAACATAACAAATAAGAGAGTTCAAGGGATGGGGGAGAGAGAATTCTTAATGGGGGTGATGCCCTCAATTTACACATACATCTGACAGCTACACCAGCCTGGGGGGCTCAGGAAAATCTGCCACGTGCCACGTGGTTGCATTTACAATGAGCCAGAGGTGCCCACTGATTTCTATTGCTGAAGAAAAGGAAGAATTTCTTAGGCTGCAGGGTTGGACAAATTCCTGGGGCTTTGGGACTGCACGTGGCCCTCCATGGCTGCCTCCGGGGACCCCGGCATCTTGCCAAATTCTTCCAAACTGCTCTTTTTCTGGGAAAAGACGGCTGAATTGCTGCCTCTTAGAAGCCTTCGGCAGCAGGGATGAACCTCTTTAAAAGGCCACAGGGTTGCAAGTAAACTTGTAGCCACTTTCCCCCCTCGTTTTGGTAGTCTGTATGGTCCCCAGATGGTCTGAGGGGTAGGAAAGGGGCTGCTGGATGCAGCTGCCCATCTACTGACTGGCAAATCGCTTTGACTTAAAAACATTAGAAGATTCTCCTTGACATTCATCCCAACCCCTAATTTTGTCCTTCTGGTCTGCCTGGGAAAGGCGAAGCTGGAAGTAGATACAAGGAGCATTCATCTGACCCCATGTCGTCCTCTTCTGTTTGTGCAAGCAAAGAGACAGAGAGAGCATAATTGCCCCTAGACTCCAAACCAAAGGGGGAAATTTGGTGGCGAGGGCTATTATTCTTCTCATTCCTGTATTGTCATTTATTTATAAAGCACCATCACTGTGCACGGCACTTGACAAGTAAAAGACCAAGAAAACAGCTCAATGCCCACAGGCTGGCAATCTAATGAAGAGATGACATGGAAGCAAAATCTCCTCCCCTCCAATTGTGGGATTGGAATGCCCAGCATTGCTCGCCATTAGTTTCATTGGCTGGGGCTGCTGAGACTTGCAGTACAATAACAGAAGGACTGCAGGATTCTCGTCCCTGATCTAAACTCAGCTGGTAGTAGGTGTAAGTGAGTGTGCATGCATGAGAATGAGAAAGAGAGAGAGAGAGAACTCCACCTAAAGCTTATTTTTAAATTTTTTTTAACACTATTGGGGCTTCTTAGCGCCGTAATTAGAACGGGTAATCAGAAGAAGGCACTGTGCACGCACTTAATTCACAGTAAATGTAAAGGGATTTTCTTGTGCTTGCTGGGTGCAAATCAAGGCCTTTTTGTACACAAGTGTATATGCACAGTATACACAAGTGCATATTGTGTATATACACAATATTCACAACTGTGACAAAATCCCTGGGGTTCCTGGGCCATCTCCGCACTAGACCATTATAGTGCTTTCATTCCACTTGCAACATCCTATAGAATCCTGGGGTTTGCAGTTTCGGGAGGGGCCGGCTGGCCCCTCCCAAAACTGCAAACCCCAGGATTCCATAGGATGTTGCAAGTGGAATGATAGCGCTACAATAGTCTAGTGCAGAAATGGTCCTGGTTTCCAAACCACACTGCTGAGCCACCTTTGTAACATGAGACAGAGGGAGAGCTCCTTGGACAGTCACACCTTTTAACCTGTAAGGTTAAAGAAACATGGACCTGGTCATGGAATTGTTTAATGCCTCCGCTTTAAGAATATTGCATATGTTTACAAGAACTTGACGATGTGAATGGTTTCAAAGTGTTTCAGCTTGCTTTGACTTGCTATATTGTGTGACATGTTCTAAGGCTGTTTTGTTTACCCTTGCTCCCCTAAATTTTAAATTGTTTTCAACTGATGTTCTTGCAAGCCACGCTGAGCTCTTTTAATATAGGTGGGATATTTTAATTAATAAGTAAAAAGTGGTGATCACCTGGGGAAATGGAGCTACTGCCATGCATCGAAAGACACTGTATTGACAACAACAACTTGCTTTGCCTTCAGCTCTGCTGCACAAGTGCAAAGTCCTTGGTAAAGCCAAGCAAGGGTGATGAGAGATGCTCTTGGATCCCTTTGGGAGCCAGAGAGGGTGCTTGGGACACACTGCTCCAGCTGTGTCCGGTTGCACTATTGTCCACAAATCTCCAGGGAGTGATATTAGTACTAATAGTAGAAGTAATATATTTATACTCTGTGTTTTTCCCAGATTGAGACTCAAAGCAGCTTGCAACAATTAAGAAGACATAGTTCAGACCCATAGAATACAAAAACTAAAACATACTTAAACAATCAAAAAGAATTAATCTTAAAATACATAATTAAAAACCCAAACATTCATCAGCAACACAATATCCAGCGTATTCTATCAGACAGGCCGCATATAATCATATAATAGAATCCTAGCATGGGGGGAATCTCCAAAAGTCTCCTAATGCAACTGCTGTCTGTGCAGGAGTTACTCGGGACCCCCCTTGGCTTCCATCCTTCCACCCTTGTGGGCCGCTTGGTCCAACCTCATGCCAGGGCAGCAATGACTGGGCTGAGCCCTTCTCCCAGGCCCTGCCGCCTTCCTGCTCGGCCCCTCTTCTCTGACCTTGGAAAGGTGGCCACTCACCCAGCCGACACATCCTAGCCATCTGGAGATCAGGCCATCCAAGCTTCTCAACAGCATTTGGGTCAGTGTTGTCCCCTCGGCCCTCTCATCGTCCCAGCCCAGCACCTGGGAGCATGGAGGAGCCCGCAGGGGCCTGGGCACCCACTGCGACAACCATCCAACCTCTTCCGCACTTTTCAAGGTGCTGCCTGTTTCTTGGAGTCCTCGACTCCCTCCAGGACTGCAATTGGTGTTGGGAGTCAGCTCTTCCTGTCTGACCAGCTCTCCGGGCTCTGGAGAACAAAAGGGCCAAACTCCACCTTCTCCTTCCCGCTGGAGCTGTGATTCACCTGCCAAGCCCCACCCTTTGCTCCAGCCTCTCCTGACTTGCTCCCCAGGTATGTCAGCTTGACTTAACTTGCCCAGGGGAGCTCCGGGGAGCTCAGCTTTCAGGCCTCCGCCACGGTGCTGCATTCGCGGCAAGAGGGCTCCTGTTTACATCTCCTCCAGGTGAAACCCTGGGGACACGTTAAACACATGCTATTAAGCACATCCATTCCATAATTATAGAAACAGAGCTGCTACGCCTATCTAGTAAGATCTTTCAGAGAGAGAGAGAGAGAGAGATCTTGCTTTACACAGTGTCCAAAGCTGCAATTAGGGAAGAGTCAAGAATCCAAAAGCAGCAGAGATCAGGTGGAAAGAAATCTTTGTGCACCAAATTCTTCAGTTTGTTTGGCTACAGCATAACTATCAATAGATGAACATTGATGCTCACAAGCCAGAGCTATGGAATCCCCCTGGTTCAATATCTCACATTGTGGAATTACGAGTCACAGCGCCCCTTTCCAGCACTTCTAGGGATAGCTTGACAGTGTCAATTATCTCTGTGAAGATACTTGAGGTTTGCCGGCTTTTTCATGGCCTGTAACTTATCTTGTAATCTCAAGAACTGCCCACTTCTCTGTTATCTTCATTGGTGCAAATAAAAATATAGCCTTGTTATATACCAGGCATGAACCAGGATCACAAGCCAGTCCAGGATGTAGGGCAAGGCTTTCTTAAATTCTAGTGCAGTGGTTCTTAACCTTTTCCTTGCTGGGGACCCCTTGCAAAGATAAATGGTTGATGGGGAACCCCTAAGGCTTAACTCCAGATTGATTGATTGATTGATTGATTGATTTAAGGCTTCTGGAGACTAGGATTTAAATCCCTGCTCAGATACCGGGCGACCTTTGGCAAATCACATTCTCTCAGCATCAGAGGAAAGCAAAAGTAAAGCCCCTCTGAACAAATCTTGAAACAAAAACTCTGTGATAGGTTCACTTTAGAGTTGCCATAGATCAGAAGTGATTTGAAGGCACACAACAACAAAGTGTCGCTGACAGGGGGAAGTTCGTTCTAGCCATCCTGTCTCTGCTCTTTGAAAAGTGACTTATGGCAATCCTAAGAAAAACTATCAGGAGGGCTTTTTTGGCAAGCTTTGTTGAGAGAACTTGACTTGCCTGAGGTTCCCATGGCCAGGTGGGGATTCGACCCCTAGTCTCCAGAGACTTAGTCCGGGCACACGCACATGCCTGCCACGGTGTCCCTTTCGTCAGGAATGGGGCAGTGGGGGAATGTCTGCACGTGCCCAAACTTTTCTCTCATTTGTAAATGAGGGAGCAGTTTCAGCACCTGCAACCTTGCCCCTGCTGCCACATCCCTGGTGGCGTCCAGCAGCGGGGCTTCACGGACCCCCAGGGGCCCCCAGACCCCAGTTTAAGAACCACTGTTCTAGGGCACACAACTGTTGTTGTTGTGTGACTTCAAGACTTCTGACCTATGGTGACCCCAAGGTGAACCTATCCCAGGGTTTTCTGGGGCTGAGAGTGTGTGCCCTGCCCAAGGTCGCCCAGTGCGTTTCCATGGCCGAGCACGGAATCGAATCCTGCCCTCCACGGTCATAGTCCAACACTCAAACCACTACACTCTGGTGGCTCTGGCTTTCAACTACCACACCGTAAATGTATTTATTACTCTGAATGCTAGAATTTGGGCCCACCTAAGACATTCTGCTGCCTGAGGCAGAGTTTTGAGTGGTATCCCCTACCCTTCCAAGTCAAGGCATAAGAAACAGAAAATCTCTCAAGTACTTCTCCCCACCTGTAGCAGTGAAAAGGCTAAAATAGCAAAGGAAGTAATTAACATTTGCTGCCCCTGTTCAACAACGTTAACTCATTCTTCCTAACGGTAGGGCTGGCTCTGCTGGAAAGATAACTCCACAGTATCACAATTCTCAGCATATTCAAACACCGTGCCATGTCTGGTGGAAAAGGGTGCCAAGTTCAAGAAAGGATTCAGAAGTCCTGTCAGAGAAGAGTAATGGATCAAAGTGGTTTGGAAAAACCGCATCACGGAGCCTGAAAACATGTTGCGACAGAGCCAAGTCCACTCCTGTTCTGTTCGCATTCGCTTCAGAGACTAAGGCCATTTCCGTACTAGCCTGTTATAGCACTATGATTCCACTTTCAACATCCTATGGAATCCTGGGAGGCCGGCCCTCCCGAAACTGCAAACCCCAGGATTCCATAGGATGTTGCAAGTGGAATCATAGTGCTATAACAGGCTAGTGCGGAAATGGCCTAAGAGGAGCCTTAGTCTGGTCTGGTCTGATGTGACAGCTCTTAATCCAGGTGATGTATCCAGACACCTGCTTTTGTGCAACACTAGAATCGACTCCAGAAAGAAATGGAATTAAAAGATATTAGCAAATACATGTTTAAAATAATATTCATTCTGGGAGACAGAACTGAGAGAGACGGGAGGAGCAGTATAGGTGAACGGTGCCTTGTTTCCACATTGCACATGCCACTAGCTTTGCAAAGTTTCTAGTCCTCTTGACTGAAATAACAGGATGCCTTTCCTTAGGACAGTGGCAGCTGGTGACTCTCGTGTGAATGGGGCAGCAAATCCACTCCAGGCATTCGTCTGGACTTTGAAGGTGCTCTCTGGTGTGCTTGCTTCTACTTATGTCTGGCACCTTCAGTCCCTCCCTCAAAGGTAACCCAAATTTGGCATGCATTCTCTACCCTACTCACATGGGAACCACGAATCACCACAGCCTGTGCCACGGAAGAAACCGACACATCTGGTTTTATGGCAGGCCCTCCAGATGTTGCTGGGATGCACTTCCCAGCATCCCTGGCTTAAAATGTCTAGGGCTTCTGGGACCCACAGACTTGCAGCCTCTGGAGGGTAGCATGACCCCCATGCTCTGGTTTAAGGGAGATGCCTTCCCCCAGGCCAGAAAACGGAACCTGAGTCTGCCTGCCATGGTCTCAGCTTAGTTTCAGTCAGCCCTGAACATGTGAGCCTTTTTTTGTCGTGCAACCATGTGTCCCCAGCCTCCCTTTCAGAGTGCACAAGCAAGGCTGAGGTCCTGAATCTGCAAATTGGGAGTTGTGGTAGCAACCTCTCTGAGAAGCAGCAGTTGCCAGGGAGACAGCAGGTTGCCAAGCAGAAATGCACATTCATCTTTTCTTTTGTAAACATACGGCTTTGCACAGTCTGCCTGTGCAGGATAGGTAAGTTCAACCTGCCAGTCTCAGAACTTCTGGTCTGGGTGGGACAGCATGCCTTAGCTACACCCCACTTGGATTCCTGTCCTGCAGCCTGTGTGGGGCAGACCTTGAAGAGCGTTCAGACATTTCTGCTGGTGCAGATCCCTGCAGCCCAAATGCTAACTGGGAATGGTTAGAAAGAACTCTGTTCTCTGAAGAGCTCCATTGGGGAATGCCTGCTTCTTGGCACAAGTTTGAAGCCCTGGTTATGACTTATAGAGCCCCAAACACTCCAAGCTCTCTGAATGACCCTGTCCTTCCGTATGACCCTGCCTGAGCTCTAAGTTCTTCAGAGGAGGCGCTTCTCTTGATTCCACCATCCTCCCTGGCACATACATAAGGAATCCAGGAGAGAGACTTCCCAGTGGTGGCTCCCTTGGCTCTGGGAGTGGGAGTTCTGGACCCCAGACGTGACCATGAGAAGGCCTGGCCTTGCTCTCCCTTTTCCTTGCCCTCCGTCATTCTGAAACAAAGGCTTTTAGAAACAAGGTGTTTTCCAGAAAGGGGCTTTTCATAGCATGCTGTACTATTTTTATGCTTTGCATTTAAATAGGTGTTCCAAATGGTTCTAATTCTACTCAGTTTGAGGCCGTTGCAAACCTAACTTTTTGTATGTTTTCTATCTCCCATCTGTTTTATTTTTATGTCTTTTTATCTTGTAAGCCATCTTGAGTCCCAGCTTTGGGGAAAAGGCAGGGTCTGCGTTGATGTTGGAAACTGTAGCAGGTCTCAGGACCACTTTTATGTCCCAGGGCCCTCTGGGGCCACATGGACTACTGAAAACTAAAAATAAAACTTCCATGTGGCTGGACATCCACTTCTGATTCTCACAAATAAGGGGTTGTGTTAAAGAAGCTTGTGACCTATTTAAAAGGTAAATTCTTGCATGTAGAGACAACTCACTCTCTTGTTTCGGCTAGAAAAAGGTCTGGGATGTTCTGTAGATGTTGAGGCCCACAAAAACAACCTTGGGGCCCAGATGCAGCACCAGAGCTGCACCCCAGAATAAATAAAGCAATGCAATACAATACCAGCCCCTTTAGCTTGGTGCCTCAGCAAGCTTCAGCCCAAGACTATTTGCTGGCCCAAAACAGCACTGACACACGAGCCAAGAGGTGTGGAAATGCCCAAGACGCTGGGCCATAGAGAACACGCATGGCCATGGTCAATTTCACTTGTGTGAACTGCAAGGGACTGGCACCATGTGGCCCCTATGTTGTTAGTAATACAACCACTACTCCCAGCTCCCCGTGTTACCATTCACCCCTCTCCGTAGCGCTCTTGGATCTATTTGCAAGGCAGTAGTGATTGGTAGCTTCCATTGCAATATGCGTGCTGAGTCCATGCCCAGATTTACCCTGAATTTTAACAGAGCTAGAAAATTTTGTAGCTAGGGTCCAACACCTTGGATGGCTCCCCTGAAATCCAAATGAAAATCTGAAATAGATTCTCTGCCACTACTGACTGTTTATTTCACTCTTTCAGAGATAGCATATACCAGCTTTCCACCATAAGACTCTAAGGCCATTTCCGCACTTGACTGTTATAGCACTGTTATCCCACTTTCAACATCCTATGGAATCCTGGGGTTTGCAGTTTCGAGAGGGGCCGGCCGGCCCCTCTCGAAACTGCAAACCCCAGGATTCCATAGGATGTTGCAAGTGGAATCATAGCGCTATAACAGGCTAGTGCGGAAATGGCCCAAGGCTAAACATTCAGAACATCCTGAAATTAAAAACTTTTGACAGCAAGTAAACTTCTGCAGGAGAGACTTTCCTCCGTTAGAGGCTTTAAACAAAGTTCGGATGGTGATGGCTGGCAGGGGTTGGACTAGATAGGGGTCCTTTTCAAATCTACAATTCTATTATTCTCACACCCCTTTGTCAGTAATATGTTCTTTTAATGTAAAGTTAAATTGACCCATTCGTTTCCCCCCCCCTCAAAATAACAAGGAGGAATCTCATAGTTGAAACAGTATTTTCTTGTGAGAATGACCAAAGGTTCACGTGCCAATGCTTGGGGCTGCTTTGGGGCCACACTCAAGGAGTCCCCAAAGACTCGCGCTCCACTGCTGCAATTCTGATAAGCTCGGGTTTGGAAGGAACAGGCAAGGACCGCTCACGGCCAGCCGAAAGATCACTGTACACCCACTATGTCAGAAAGGGCCTTTGGGCTAATCCACAGGTTTGGTTCTCTGTTCGTCTTTTATCACCACGCACAGGCCCTCCTCTCAGCCGTGCAGCTGTGCAATTTTTAAGTAACGCGTCTGCAACATTTTTATCATCTCTCACATGCCCTCCTCCATCTTATGTCAAGGGAACCATCTGCCAACTATTTCACATTGCCACGGTGCTTCTCAGCCAGCAGAAAATCAAACCGGGAGGCCAATCAGATAAAGGGTGGACCCAATTCCACAGCAAGGGCACCGCTCAGTGCTGTGCCGCTCCTCTCCTCTTTCCAATTTTAGCACAGAACAGTAATGACAGCTATTTCCTTTCCTTGATTGCACTTGTTCTAACCGCTTTGCTCCAAAAGTCATTACGAAGGAGAAAATGCTGAAATATTTAGACCATTCAAACAGCAATTTAACAGTCGGGCTTCTTGCGTAAGGCTACCAGAATAGCAGCGTAGGAAGACTTTGCTGCAAAAGGATTTGCTGCGTGAATGTTAGATGGGGAAGGCAGCATCCACACGACCAGGCCTTGGACTGTGAGGCAAGGAGGGAAGACAGGTGGGCCTCCAGGTCTGGGAACACGACCGGCCCAAGGACTGAAGGTAAACTGGAAAAACCTGGAACTAGGGCTAGAATCATAGAAACGTAGAGTTGGAAGAGACCACAGGGGCCATCCAGTCCAACCCCCTTCTGCCATGCAGGAACACCCTCAAAGCACTCCCGACAGATGGCCATCCAGCCTCTGCTTAAAAACCTCCAAAGGAGGAGACTCCACTACACTCCAAAGAGGCAGCAGATTCCACTGCCAGACAGCCGTGACCGTCAGGAAGTTCTTCCTGAGGTTCAGGTGGAATCTCCTTTCCTGCAGCTTGAATCCATTGCTCCTTGTCCTGGTCTCTGGAGCAGCAGAAGACAAGCCCTCTCCCTCCTCTACGTGGCATCCCTTCAAATATTTAAACATGGCTAAAAAGCATGAATTGTATGAAAAAAAATCTTAATGGACACACATACGTAGCAAGTAATAACTGTTAATATGCAATCACATGTGAATGTGAATATATTAATACTATGAATATAATGTATATAGTATAGTTGGCGATTCACAGGAAACAACAAAAGTATGCATAAAGGTCTGATGAGACCTGTGTACAATAATGCAGTGCTGTCTCCAGGAGCTAATGCTCCTGCACTAGTTTTATTATATATATATCATAGAATCATAGAAATGTAGAGTTGGAAGAGACCACAGAGGCCATCCAGTCCAACCCCCTGCCATGCAGGAATACCCTTAAAGCACTCCCGACAGATGGCCATCCAGCCTCTGCTTATGTGTGTGTGTGTTATGTTTTTCCATACAGTTCATTACATACTTTATAGCTCTAGTTCCAGGTTTTTCCAGTTTATAATACACAGCTCAAATCACACACCAGGTACCAAAAATGGAGGGAAGGGAAGCGGAGGTTATGCCACGGAGTCCCAAATTACTACTGATCAGCAGTTCAGAATAAATTCAAAGTATATAGTACTGCATCAGGTCTCGTATTACCACAAGACACTACTTTCTAAAGAGAAAGCAGGGGTAGCCTGTTGTAGCACAAAAAGGAAAGGGGGAAAGTGGGGAAGGAGGGATCCAGCAGGACCTTTATGACTGATTTTGTCAGACAAAGGCCATTTCCGCACTAGACTGTTAATAGTGCTATGATTCCACTTTCAACATCCTCTGGAATCCTGGGGTTGGCAGTTTCGGGAGGGGCCGGCCTCTATAGAGTTGGAAGAGACCTCAAAGGACATCCGGCCGGCCCTTCCCGAAACTGCAAACCCCAGGATTCCAGAGGATGTTGAAAGTGGAATCATAGCACTATTAACAGTCTAGTGCGGAAATGGCCTGAGTTTAGCACAAGATTCACGGATTTCTATACGTGTATTGCTTTCACACCTCAGAAGTCCAGACCAGCCTGACAGACCTGTCATCATCTTGCACAACTCTGTGAATGTTTACAGCCAGAATTACAAACAGCGTCTTCCTGTACCCTGTAACACTCTGATCCTATTTCACACAACTGTGTACCTGTTAAGGTACCCGTGGCTTGATATTATTTAATCGATATTAATTAATGCATCTGAAGAAGTGGATTGAACTCCACAAAAGCTCACACTTAAAAAGAGAAATCACTTAGTCTTACAGATGCTGCTCGACCCCTCCCCTCCACATTTTTTTTCTTTTTACACAAGAGGCTAAATCAAACCGAGTAATTCCACACACCAAATTTTCTTGGACCTGCAGTGCCAGCCACATCACGCGGGACATTTTCAACAGATGTGCAATGCGTATGGACACCTCTCATTCTGAAGGGACAGACCAGAGATCACTACATCATGATTTTTTTGCTGATGGTTTGAATCAGCATTTTGACCTCTAGAGAGGGCATTTTATCTAAACAGCAAAGGAACTCATTGCTTGCATGAAGACTAAAAAGAAGTGGAAAAGTCAGATACTCCAAATGGTATTTTCTGGAATTACATCATGCCTTTCCCTTCTCGTTAAAGATTTTGTAGCTTTTATCCCGGTTTTACTCATCCCTGTTAAAACAATCTGGCAATGCCCAGTAGTCGGGATGCTTCAATGTGACATGCACTTGTTCCACGTCGCACCTCCTGTCGCCCAACAAACTCTCATTACAAGTTGCATCATGCAGTCCTCCAGATGTATTTCTACCAGGCTACAGCTCTTAAATGAAGTGGCCAATTAACTTGGAAAGTGTGAAATTGGGGACACAAAATTATAAGATGCTCTCACTTTGGGTGAATATGGCCAAACTGACAGCTGCCTGTAGGCCTCCAGCACAAATTTTAACCTTGGATTCAGTTTTCTCCTGTTCTGGGAGAGACAAAGATTTGGCTTCCAGCAGCAGAAATGAAGTGGAGAGCCTCCAGTGACTCTGTCAGGGCATTTTGACCTGAGTTGTGGTAAGTAGCAGCAAAAAGAGGGGGGCTGGAGCTGAGAAGACTCAGGGCAGCCCCAGAGCACAAGCTGTTCATGTATTCTTCATTTGGCAAGTGTCCCCATCACTTCATAGTCCTTGGAATAACCAACACAAACGCAGCAGGGGTAGAACCACACAGCTACTGGGAAGCTGTTGGACTGCAAATCTCATCAGCCTCTGGGAAATGCAGTCCAGCAACACTGGGAGGGGGGCACACGATCCCCTCTCCTGCTGCCCCAGTTCACCAAGGGCTCCTGTAATCCTTTGTCTGGAACGAAGAAATTACAACCGCAGGGACCAGAGTGGCCTCTTGAGGGCAGCAAAGGCGCACACTTTCAAGTCTGCAGCGGGTGGCAGGAACTGCATCTCCCTTCCCGCTTCAACAAAAGAGACAGACTCACGCAAGACAGGCATGCGCTACGAAAATGGAAAAGAACAGACTGGTTCTGAGAAAAAGGGTCCACTTTGAATGGTAACGGGAATCTTTATTAAAGGCGTTCTTTAGGCGTATGCTTGGCAGACATACGATATACACGCACACATTTATGTACACTCTTACACAACTCACGGAGCATCACCAAGCGCTTGAACGAATAAATTAAAAAGAAAAAAAAAGATAAAGGGCCCATTATCATCACGTAAGAAATGCTGTCCCCCCCCGCCCCGCAGGTCCAGTCAGGGCAGCAGTCTGGGGGAACGGGAAACAAAAGCCAACAAGGACACAGCCGCCAACCCCCACCCCACTCCCACCCCCCTTCCTGGGTGGCCCTCCCCACCACAGAGGCAGTAACAATCAGTGTGCTCCTTCTCAGGAGAGGGCAGCCTCATACTCGGGCTTCAATGCACTCCAGGGTGGAGACAATCTCCTCTGGCCGGCGCCCCTCTGCTTGGGCGCACTGGCCAATGTGGGCACTTGGGCTCTCAGCACCTCTGGTGTTGGGGGGGTGCAGGCAGGTGGCAGTCTGGGCACAGGGGGAGTCACATTCATCCGAGGTAATGTCAGGCACGTCGTCTGACTGACTATCTGAGCTCTCCAAGTCACTCCGGATGCTCTCCGGCTGCGCCAGAGTGATGTCCCAGGTTTTGCTGGCAATACAGTCTTTCGGCTCACAGCTTTGGTGGTGGCACAGCGGTTCCTTCTCCTCTTCTGCTTCCTCGTCCTCCTCCTCTTCCTCCTCCTCCTCTTCCTCCTCTTCGTTCTCTGCCATCTGGGGGTGAACGTGGAGCGAATCCTCTGTGCTGCTTCCGCTCACGAGTTGGTAATGGCTTGGCTTGGTCTCAATGTCCACCTGGATCTCCATGTTGTTACACTCTCTGCAGAGGAAAAAAAACAACACGTTGGTGCTATGTTGCAACTTTGGTCTTCAGAGAGATTTACTGTGATACCCTCTGCTAAAAGTTGTAGCCAGTTAATAATAGTAACTCATTTCTTAAAAAGGTATGCACACGCCTCCCAGTATGCTGAAACTTAGTACACTAAGAAACAGATTTGTAGCCTTGCCTTCTCTGACACGGAACTAGAGGAAAGTTTGTGTTTGCTTTTACACTGTTTATTCTTTCACATGATGAAGTCATCTTCCGTAATCCAGAGAAACAGATGCCAGTGCATTTCCAGCCTGTACAAAAGTGCCAACGATAACAGCCAGCCACATAGCACTGGTTCCAACCGATAAGCAAAGAAACCAACTCGAACACAGCTGGATTGGTTCTGCTACTCTGTAAACTGCTTTGAGCCCCAGTCAGGATCAGAAGCTGAAGGGACAGGCTTTCTTCAGAGACCATCGGTTTTAACCCACCACACCAGTAGCTGGACTGCCATACCTGTCCTGGGGGTTGTAGGAACTAATGATGGAGCCTGCCATAGCTCGTGTGCTTGCATTGTCACTGATGGCTCCGAGGCTGACTGAGTCCTTTGGAAAGATCTCTTTCTGCACATCAGCTTGCACTTCCAACCTAGGCAGGAGACAGGAATTAATTTTAACAGTTTTGTCTTGATGCCATTTCCCTCAATTCTACCCGCTGCTGAAAAAGCTCATTTAAAATATCAAAAGAGTTAAGTATGAAGTGGTTCGGTTTTAAGGAATAACTTTTTGCTCCACTCTTGTCTTCACCTGGCTACGTCCGTGACTCACACGGTTCCTGCATCAGACATGTTAATGGGCTGTTATATGGTTAAATGCTGCCAACCCAGCTTCAACGTCTGGTGATCCTATGAATGAGAGAACTCCAGGAGCTCCAGTCTGAGCTGTAATTTCACTGTGTGAGGGACATCTGATTACACCAGAACCTAACGTGGAGGCTGACTTAAGAGGAAACAACTGTGGTGTAACCTTATGATTCAGGTGGCAAACTCTCTTGTCATTTTGCCAACAGGAAATAAGAAAGCACCATGGGAAGGAGGATGAAGGAAGCTTCTTAGCTCTCTGGAAAGTATCTGATTCATCTGGATTTCTGCAAGGTAACCATGCTGCCAGAACAGACAGCATTCTAGCGCAGAGCAAAACACCCCTTAGGAGCTGTGGAACAGAAGCAACTTTGTTTTGACTACGAGTAGACCCCAAACCCCACAGTACTGCATGCACATGGCTGGAATGAATTCTATGCCTGAGGGAGTTTTTACCTGCTATACTTTCCCTTTCCACCCAAAAGCACTCCGCCACTCAGAGTGCCTCCCGAGAGTGCAGCAAAGCTGGCTGTCTCGCTGTAGTTGCCCTGCATGACACTGAGTCCGTCTGTAGGGCTCCCGCTGGTGCTCAGGACACTAGTAAGGCCTTCAATGCTGCTCTCTCCAATGCTGGGATTCTTCAGAGCTCTCCAAGCATCTGCCACTAAGCAAAAAACAAGTTACAGAATGTGAAGCAAAAGAAGACTTGACAATATCGTTCTTACACCACTACAGTAACTAGCTAGGCTACCCAAGAACCAACACAGTTAATCAAGAAGGGGCTGGGCAGTTTTAAAGCATTTCACCTTCTTCAGAATAAAGCAGAATAAATACATTAAACAAATGTATCTTGAAAAGCATGCACATAGAGGCACTTGGGGTTCAAGTGGAGACAGTGTTCAACCTGGCATTAAAACTTCAGTTATCGAACCTGCCCAAGTACAACCCTAGACGCTCCTGTCCAGCATTTGCCTTTCTCTTATGAAGACCACAGAGGCATTCCTTCCTTACCTGTAATTGGCCCATCGTCTTCGTCAAACTCTATCTTAACTCCTTTCCCATTGGCTGTGCTGACTCCACAACCACCACCTCGGCACAAAGAAATTGGCACAACGCCATAGACATAGGCCAACATAATGGGGACTCCGATACCTGGCAAGGGAAAAGAACACACGTTATTTGCAAGCGTTACGGATTATGTCATATGAGCATACTTGGGGCGTATATGGTATCCAGGCTCAGCCAAATCAGGGAGTTCCTTCCAGCCCCTTGCTGCACCAACCCTCTTTCCTCCAGCCCAAAGAGGCCCAGGGGTGCTGTAGCCCTCCGTACAGTTCCCGCTAATCTAAGTCCACGGTAATGCCACCGAAGCACACCCAAAAACAGAGACCTCATCTGCTTACCTACGCTGACTGCAGCAATAACAGGTGAAGCAATCACGGACAAGGTCACGCCCCCAGTGATCGCCAGGTTCCGCTTGTGCTTGGAAGTCTTCTTTCCCTCATATCTGCTGTGAATCTGGTAGAAGAAGAAGAACCAAGGCTGCAATAGGCAATTTAACCATCCAACACAGAGGCAACTTAAACCTCTCTTAATGGGTCACAGCACAGATGTCTTCTCCAAAAGGGGGGTGGGGTGGGAGGAGACCAAAGGGTACTAAGGGGAGTAGGTTCTCAATACTGCTGATGGTGGCAAAAAATCAGACCAGGAAGGATCAATGCCACAGACCCAAAGAAAGTTCCTTTATTAGTCATTAAGACACTACGCAGACAAGCTGTAACCAACATTCAGTTAGTGCCCATCACGACCTATTCTAGGGAGAGATGATTAAACATTGGTCTTCAAATGTGATGATTTTCTTTATTAAGAGGCTGTCACCATTTCCAACTCCCACTCATCTACCAGGGACAAGGCACAGCAGCCACACACATACACACACACACACACACCAGTTTTCAAGTGCGTAGTTTGCCATCCTCTGCATGTGCAGCTCTTACACTTACCTTTCTCCCAACATAAACAGGAATGCCAATGACCATGGCTGGAATAGCAATGCCAGCAATGAGGGAAATACCCACTGGGGCACCAATCAATGTTCCAAGCTGCCAGAGAATCTTCTTTTTACGACTCCACGGCTTCTTGCCCCAGAATGTGCAACCGGAAGGACTGCAAGAGATTTTACAGTTGGCCCTTAGAATTCAAAACAGTTGGAAAGCGAAATCTATAAAGCTCCTAGAAAACCTTTTTCCAAATAGTTAAGTGTGCCTGCAGCAGGGATGGCAGTCATGCAGTCCTCAGATGTTTCTGGACTGCAAGTTCCAGCAGCCGTTGCCAGCACTGTCAAAGGTGAGGAATGCTGGGAGCTCTGGTCCAACAACATCTAGCAGGTGTAGACCACTCTTGGTCTACAAAAACCAAGTGGGCAGTCAGCACGCGATGCTTCCCATCCCAACTTTATCATCTCCCAAAGATTCAATTTCTCGGTGTGAGAACAGAAATCACTCTAGCGATGCTATTTTTACACAATGTCTAATGGGAACTGTGAGCTTGGGCAACAAGCACACACAAACAAATGCAGCACAGCAAGACATAACAAACTGAGAGGATTCTGCCCCCCATACATTACCTGAGGTAATGCAAATCAGAGATTTCCTTCATACATAACCAGCAGAACTCACAGCCACACACAGCACAAGTCATATGATTACAGCTGCCATCATTCATTTTGATGATATAGGCACTGCAGCGTGGACATGGCTTAATGTCATCTGCTGTTGGAGTAAAGAAGAGAAGCTAGTCAGGTTCTGCACACACAAAATAAATTCCTAGAAGGAACTGAAATGCATCAAGATCTCTCACTGTAAGACAGACCCTTGAGCTTATCCACACCTTGAAATGGAAAAAGAGTTCTTACATTATCTGGCAGCTGAAGACCTGAAATACTACTAATTCTTATCCAACTGGCTACACGTCTAGGATGATAAGCTCACTCGATAAAAGGTTATGCGTATCCTGTGCCCAAAAAAGTATTCATCCCTGAGAGTTATACACTTTGGAAGCAGAAGAGAGAGTATCACATGGAACCACAGCTCACACAAGCTCTGCACACCAGATCCCTGGCATCACTAATTTAAAAAGATCAGGTAGCAAGTGATACTCACCTGGGCCGGATTCTTGTCCGTAACTGAGGCCTGAGGTGTGCTTTGTCCGTACCCGCAGAGTTTGTGCTCTCTGTTGGCGGGCCATGTCGCAGGTTTGGTTGGGGTGCCATATTTGTTTACAGTGGTAGCAAAACTCAGTCTGACACCCTTCTCTCTCACATGTCAATTTGGGGCAGCTGGCACATCCATAGGCAATAACTGCGTACCTGGAGGAAGGAGAAAATGACATGACAGTTAACCAAGCAAAAAAAAAAAAAAATTAAAAAAAAGGGCAGGTAAATTCTTCTTTGGAACTCACACTGATGGTCCCAAACAAAGTATATCTGCTCAGCTCATCCAGCCTGACCAGGAGCATTTAACTCAGCTGAGCTCGCACTAGCCTGGTTCTCTCCCAGATCTCTATTATGACCTAGATCTTGGCAGAGATGTAGGTAATTCTTTGCTGTCATACTTATCCATACTTATCCATAACCAAGCCTCAGTAATAATTAACACTTCACCAGAAAAAGACCCTGGCTTGCTCATTTGCTCTCCAAACATGAGAGGCCTCATTGTCAAATCAGGTGTCCCACTGTTCTGAATGGCTTGGACTTTGGGCTTGGGAGATAGAGGCACACTTGACAAAACCATTTCTAGGAGCAGAGCAAAGTAAATAACTCAGCTCTTAGGTATGGAACTGATCCTTACAGCTCATCCCATAAGAATTTACAGTGCAAATAATACAATTCCACTAGAGTTTTTTGTTTGTTTTTTCTGAGGCATTGCATAGTCTCAGTCTGCAAAGCTGCAAAATCAAGTATACATCTGTGTGGGTATACCACACACTAGCTGACACTTTAAACAATATTATACTATTCTAAAAGAAAAGGTGTTCCTTAAAATTCCACTTTAAAAAAACCATGTTCCTCCAAATTCAGAGGGTGAGAAAGGGCATGTAATTGCTCACCCAACTAAGTCAAACCTGGGCCACTTGCTACTTGTCTATGTGGAGGGTCTATGTTTGAGATGACTTACATATAAGCAAGTACTGTGAGTGTACCATCACTCTTGCTGAGGACAAAATGTCTCTTTTAAGATATTTGCTTTTAAAAATAAGCTCTCACTTCTTGCTCTTAGCTGACTGCTTACTGTTTAAGGGAAGAAAGTAATGTATAACTTACTCAGAAAAAGAAAACTGTCTATGCATTTCCCAGAGCTTGTATTTCTAAAGCCCAGCTTTCTGATATCCGAGAATACTTTCATAAAGGAAGCCCCTGCCTTTCAACACCCCATTATCTGGGGCGTTTCAACACCCCATGTGCTCTTTTGACACTTCCAAATTAAAGACAAATTCCATTAATTCAATGGAGGTTCTGCTCCTTCATCTCAGATCTTTCATCAGTCCTTCTTGCTTATTGAGGCTTGCTCGGAACTGCCTGCTCACATGTGCTACTTGCAAAGTGAGCTGAGAGGATGGAAAAAGGTGCTAAGCCAGCTGTGAGACTTTGCAACCAGTGCACACATGATCAGTCCCAAGTGAGCCTCCATAAGGCCTCCATGCTCTCTACAGTATAGCACATGGGTTCTGCTTTTCAACCAATTCCATTTTCTGACAGTGCTCAGGTCCCTAACCTGTCAGCGAAGTGGAGGGAGCCCACATATTTAAATATACAAGCTGTTTTCTGAATGAAGCCAACTGAATCAAGGCAGCAAATCAAATTCAAGCATAAAACATTAGCATTAAAAAAACTGAAAGCCAAATAATATCAAAATGTAATGCAGCCTATATGAAAAGCATTCCCTGAGTCAAAGTGTCAATTAAAAAAAAATCACAAAAGCAGCAGGGTAGTCACTCAAGACAAGGAGGTTCTCAGAGCCTCTTTAAATGCTGTTACTTAGGAAGACAATCACATTCTTTCAGACAGAATTCTATCTGGTGGGGCCACTACCAAGAAAAGGCCTTCTTGTACCCACTGATTTAACTGCTCTTACAGGTAAACTGCCAATAAAGAATGGGGAGCTTAGCTATTCTGTAAATATTTGTAGTGAGTTTGGTCTCTGCCACCATGCAGTTGAGTTTTTGAGTCCTTGTTAGCATCATGGCCAAATATTAACAATGTTCAGTGACACAGAAAGGGTTGGTTTGCATTTAGTGACTCTGTTAGATAATTTTTAATGGTAACTTGGCAGCTTGAAGCTGAAAAAAGATTTGAAGGCGGGGAACTGACTGGCAGAATACGCTTTATCTTTTAGCAACCTGTTTATACAGTTCTCGTGGTGGGGTGGAGATGGGTCACACTTGTGCACTTCACTTTTGTTTGTTTCTGTATTACATAACCTTTGGGATTCCTAAATTCCATCTTCCACTTGCCTTGCCTAGGGAGGTGTGCTCCAGCCCAGAAGATCTCCATAGTCAACACTGAGAATTGGACTGTCAGGCAGGGTTAGTTTGGGCAGAATTAATTTTTACCACCAAACTGGCAGAAGAAACTTGGAGTACTCCACCTTCCTTTGCACCCACCAAAGAAACAAAATGCAGTGTCAGAGAATGGAAACCTCCTTCCCCTCATGTCTCACATAAAAATGCAAGAGGAATGAAGCTCTTCTTCCCTGCTCTACCAGTCCCCCAAAAAAGTCTGTGTTTTTATTGGGTTTGTTGGGAGGGAACAGGCCTGCAACTTTGGTGAATTTATTTGTAAGACTCTTATAAGGCTTCAAATCGAGCACACAAGTCAGAACCCAAGAAGCTGTCTCCCTTTCAGTTCAGATATGAAAATTACAAAATGAGGGGGGGATATAAATGGAGAATAGCAAGGGGACGGAATTTCAGCTAGCTGACACCAGGTTTTGTGAAACACTGCAGTTCAGATGACATATGGTTATAACTCTCACTTCCACTGGCAATTCCAAGTGAGGTCCTGTACTCTTCAAATGACTGGAAGAAGTTTGGCGATGGGCAAGAATGACTAAAGGACTAATCCAGAGAATACAGAGGTGCTATGAGATGCGAATACAGTCAATTTGGGTAGAGGGTTACAAATGGTACAGATGGAATAACATTTCCCCGAAATGACCAAGTGCATCGTTCTTGCAAGTGCCAACAATAGTCAGGCAGCAATAAGCTTAGGATGCAGCGCTATTTAGAGAAGGCACACCTTGCCTCAATTACCTATAAGGGACTGTCCTGAAAACCACTCTGAAATTTCAGCTTATGTAGAATGTAGCCACCTGGTTACTCGTGGGAGCCTGGCAGTCTTAACATTTTACTGTGATACTGCCCTGATATTCTGGGTGCTAGCACATTCTGGGCCTAATTCAAAATACTGTTCTTGGTCTCGCAAGCTCTGAAAAGTCTGGGCCCTCGTGATCTTGGCTCTGCCACATCATCAAGGCCCTACACTGGCCCACTACTGTGGCTAGTTTGACTGGCAGGCACCAGGATGCAGGGCCATTTCAGTGGTGCCCTCAAACTTCCAGGACTCCCTCCCACAGAATGTGTGACTGGCCCCTTCAAGCAATGATCCTTGAAAGGCCTTGCTTGTTTTTCTATCTTTTCTTGTACGTTTTAGCGTTGTGTTCCATTCTGAGGGGTTTTACTGCTATTATAATTCAGTGTGTTTGCACACTGTTCTAGAAGAAACAAACATGGGCTTATAAAGCAACATGAAAACACTGTAAATTAATAAATACTAATGTATTTTTGGTATGCAAGAAACACGATGCAAAGAAGGAACATCAGATATTAACTACAGCCAGGATACTGACGTTAAAAGTCTGTTGAGAAATATGTCTGGCCATAACGCTGCAGACTAGTGAAGCAAAAACTTTTCCATCCATAGACCTCTGCCTCCTTATGAATGCTATCTTCCAGCTATGATTATGGAACAAGCCTTTAAAAAGAGTGCCTGGAAGAGATTCAGAAATCAATAGCATGGCCAGAAGTGGCTTCTGAGGAGAAGAGAGAACAGTTCCCTGCCCTTCCTTATACTACCTCTTCCTTACCGCTTGCAATACACGTCAAAGTTCAGGTAATTTCTACTCCTACAGAAACAGGAATCCTTGAAATGCAACCAAAATAAAGTTTATTAAATTTTGTGACGGTCTGCCTTATACTGTAAAATTCTTTCAAATTGCAGGATATGTCTTTCTTTTCAAGGCACATAGCCTACTCTTCCATGAACCATGCCTGTTTCTGAGGGGGACACCTGCACTTGAGTCTTTTGTGGGTAGTTGCTGGGGGATTCATACTGCCTACTGCCCTTTTCTAACCCTGATAATCTCCTAACAGGTGGAGAGACAAGCTTTAGCTATCCAGCACACACATATCACAACCCTTACAACTGAGGCACTTCCAGGGAATTAAGCTCTTCTATCCATCTTGGCCCATTAATATCTGGAAGGCAACTGCTGCCTCACAAGTATTCTATTTCAGAACCAGAGTTAAAAGGACAGCTGATAGCAGCAAGCTCACTGACACGGTATTAACATACCTTCTAGTCTTCAGAAATTGAAACGAAGAATGAATTCTCAAGCCCTTTCAAGTCTTGCCTCTGAACATATGTGTAATATGTCCAGCGGAAAGACATGAAAGGATTAAAGCAGACTTGAGAATCCCACAGGGTTTCGGCAGCCAAACACCTACTTTCTCTGAACAACACTGACACAGATTTGTCCTATCCCAACAGTTTCAAGTTACTTCTGGATAAAGGTTCAACTGCAACAGCAGCTTCCGGTCTTTTTTGCTCCTGCAGATGCCTGCCTTGAGAACAGAATTCACAAGTAGGACCCACAGAACACAAAATCTTGCAGCTAGGAAAGGACATGTTCAAAGTTCCACCCGGCCAGCTATGATTTTCAATTCCTTTCCTCTTCCCCATCATTTTTATTTCAATAGTAGGTATCCCAAGCCCTACTGAGCATGCTCAGACCTTATTTGGCTAGTCTGAGCCCCACATCTGTCTACCTTGGCCACGGTGTGGTCTTTAAAATATTTTTTTGCTATCCTGCAAACGCTTCCTCAAACATAGCAGTACAACCTCTCTTGTGGGTGGATGATGCTGTTTTGGCCAAACAGCAGAATCAGAAGAAAGCCAGCTACTGGTAGAAATGAAGCTGCTCCTTGACTTCAGCTACAAAACTGCCTAATACCTTCCACTCCTGCTGGCTACACAAGTACAAAATACAGACCCCCACCTTCTGCATACTTTCTTTGCTTATTCAGTTCTGCCAGCACAATGCAATTGTTTGTTTTACTGCCCTGAAATTTCCCTAAAGTCCCTGAGAAAAACAGAAAGCAACAAATGTCAGACAGCAGCATGAGCTGTGACTACAATGAAAAAGGTAGTTCCAGATTTGTATGCAGATCTAACTGTGCACCAGAAGACCAGCATTGCCATGGAAACACATCCGTGTTATGTCTGCAGTTTACCTCTCTAGGCAGAATAGCTACGCTTGCCAATCTGTGAAGCTGTTTAAAGCATGGGTGGGATGCAGAAGCCATCAATATGCTACATGCTATGTCTCTTGAAACAAGCTTTTGCCATGATCTCACACAGAAACTAATCAATAAAATCCACCAGTTAAGAGACTTTGCATAGCACATATAAGAGGCACAGAAGGAAACCATCCTTCCATATTTAGATACGTTAGACACCATTCTGCATATGTACCCGCAGTGAGCTGAATTAGCCTTCATACAGTATTGACAGCTATTCACCAGAAGGAATACCCCATTCCACAGTTGGTTTAATAAGAACATAGAAAGAGCCCTGCTGGGTAAGACCAAAGACCTGGTAAGTCCAAGTTTTGGTTCACACAGAGTCCAGTTGCCCTCTGGGAGACCACAAGCAGGATATAAGTTCAACAGGATCTCCTGCTCCCACTTGTGCTTCCCAGTAACTAATATACAGAGGTATGCTGCCACTGGTACTGGAGGGCATGAAGACTGTATTATTAACATCCTTCCACACATTTACCCAAAGCCAGCTGGCCTTTCAATTCCTGGATCTCTCCATGCCCTCAATCCTTCTGAAAAATTGGTATTATATTTGGCCACTCTCCAGCCCTGTGCTAGTGGTGATCTTATGGACATTTTACCTACTTCTGTTAGAAGATTAGCAATTTCAAATTTGAGTTCCCCAAGAACTCTCTGACGGATACTATCTGCACCCAGTAATTTATTTGCTTGTAATGTGTTAATACAATCTAGAACACCCCCACTTATAACTGTTATTTGCCTCAGCACCCATGTTCTCCTAGAAATGTCAGTTCAGGCATGAGAATCTTCAGCCATGAAGACAGATAAAAAGAATCATTCCAGTTCTTCTTCTGTCTCCTTAACCTCCGTTAGTACTCTTTTAACTCTGTTGTCATCAAGTGGTCTGACTGGTTGACTATTCTCTGTTCCTGATTCTTTATTGTTGGTCTTAACTCTATCAGCAATTTGCTTTACAGATTTCTTCAATCTCTAATTATCTACCTAAAGTTCCTTTGTGGAGGCTTGTGTTCCTGTTAGCCTCATTTGGGCAGGATTTCCAGTTTCTGCAGGCAGTCTTTTTTTATTCTAAGTTTTCTTCACACACTGGAAGATTTTGTGTTTCCAAATCTGAAGTATATATTCTAGCTGACTCATTTTTTTGTTGTTGCTTTGAATAATTCTCAAGCATTATGGAGGAAGTATTATCCCAGCCACAGGGGGAGGAAAAGCTCTCGCTACAGGACAGTTCCCTCACTTTAGACAAGTTTCTTCTACTATAGTCAAATATGACTGTGCTGGAATTCCCTGGCACTCTTCCACTTACACATAAATTAAATCTGATAGCATTGGTGTTACTCTTTCTAACCACACCCACATTTCTTATGAGATCCTTGATGGTACCATTCAGGGTTAAGTTCAGGATTCCTTTCCATCTGGTCGGTTCCATGATGGAAGTATTTAGGATATCAAGAAATTTTACCTCCTTCCTGTGATCAGAAATCAGCTCACATCATTCAGACAGTCAATATATGAGGGTTCTTAATGCTGGCCATTCTTACAATACTACACTTATACCTCAGTTAACAAATTAGATGTGTTCTCAAGTAGTACAGAAAATCTGGTACCACAGGAGCAAATAACACAGAAGGATTATGTCAGGTTCTTTAAGCACAAAAAAGCAGAACAGTTCAACATGTTTTACCAGTCTCTTTCTCCTAAACTAACAATATGCACATGTAAAATGAAATAGTCAAACCAGTCATTCAAGCCTTCTACAGACCAGGTGAAGACTTCTTTCAAAAGCCATTCAGGGATCCCACCCCCCATCAGCCTCCATTTTTCTTCTGATTTCCATTTTGGTGGTCAAATTTACAGATCTATGGCTTGTTTAACATGCTGGGGAGGGAGGCTTATCTGCTACCCTCTTTTCTTAATGTTCGCACATGCTCAGCAAGGGATTCTGTTGTAGGCAAGTACATCTAGCTACACCTATAGCAGATTTTCATTCTATCCTAAATCAACTTGTATTGCATTGTTTATTACATTGTTTACTGACGACGTGATGCAGTAACACAACACTAGAAGCATTTCTAGCTCATTTTCACCATGCTTTCAGCATAGATGCTGTGAAAAAACTTTGAGCTAGACAGAGGACAAGGAAGAAAAGGCAGGGGTTGTACTGTGTGAAAAAGAGATTCTTTATCAGAGGCTTTGCTAAGATATATCTATAGTCTGCTCTGGCTGCCTCCATGGTTTCATTTTCCATAAGAATATCACCCAGTGGATTTTGATTAGAGAACGGTAGCATGCCTCCACTATATATAACATGAGTTTTGAACCCTGGCATGGTGACCTATAGTGGAGATGTTTTCCCTTTTCATTTTTTCCATACTATTCTCTCTTTGACAGGCACAGCAAAACCCCTTTCAGTACATTCTTTCCAGCTTTTACTGACAGAACACAAAGGGCAGATATTATCCAACTGCAATTTCAATCCACCCCAGCAAGCACAGACCGTATTCAGCAATGATGAAAGTTGAAGGGCTCGAAGTTGCCTAACCCTGCTACACAGTCTGCGCCCAAAGATGACTGTAACCCATTGGCTATCTAGATACCACCTGGCTTTTGATATGCTCACTGTATCTCTGTTTCTCCTTTAATCTCTTCAATTCTCTAATTCTGACTCAGAGGTTTAATATTAGTACCCCTATGCAGTTTTCCTCTCCCGATGTCTCTGGTGTGTGCCTTTTCTGCTTAGGCCTGTCTTTGACTGGCTAAGCTTTTCTGTATGCTCATGTCCTGTTTCCACTTTGCCCCTTTTTGGGCAACCAAAACTATCTTTGTCTTCCTCCATCGTGGACAATTCAACTCCATCATCATCCTGCCGTCTTTTTTCACCCAACTGCCAGCAGTCTGATCCCATTCTGTTTTCTCTGGTTACAAAAACAGTCTACATCACCACCACATACATAAAGAAATGGATTTTTTTTCCTGAAAGTGATATGCAAATCTACAGCTTGATTTGATGTAGCCTGCTGTACAATACTATTCTGAAACTATGATCTTCAAGTATGTGAAATCATACAAACATATAGTATGTATTCTATTTTACTTTTATGATAATTTCTGCAACCACGAAGTAATTTCTTTTTAACAAGTACCACCTAAATTCTTACTGACAGCAACATGAAGCCAACCACTACCTTGAAATATTAACCTGAAGAAACTTCTTAAGTTTGCTACATACATCACAGCAATTATAGCTTCTTTCAGAAATTTCTGGGCAGCTTTCAGGATCATAAGGTACATGTTGTTGGCCCAGAATACAAGGTAGCCAGATGCAACAATGTTTATTTTACAAACAGTTAAACTGCACACTAACATTCAGAAGGTTAGCAGAGCAGCAGCACAAACAAGGCAAGCTGAAGGTGTCTACCCAAGGGCAAGGTGTCCTTCTGGCTTCCCTTTTGTTTCATATCCAATCTGATAAATTTCATATCAGTTGAACAGTGGAGGCATAATTTGTGGTGACCTCATTCTAGCTGATTTAGTAAAGTTAAAACATTACACTATAAAATTTAGAAGAACTCCACAGGCATCATATGCTTGTCTACTGTTAAGTTCTAATCTCTAATAGTTTAGGCCACATAAACACCACAACCAAATACAATATTTTCCATGAAACAGTGTAACTTTGGACTGCTCAAGAATGTTTGACAAGAATCTAGAGAATCTGAGGCAACCACAACACATGCACATTCCTTAATATTCCTATTTTACAACCTTCATGATCTTTGTTTTAAGTGGAATGATGTGTACAGAAACGCTGAAGGCTCCTTGGACAGCTTACAGACTCTTTCCCTTGTGTTCCGCATGTTGTGTCAGAGAAACTTCAAGGCACGTTGTTTAAAAGAAAACAGAAGTGAAAGTAAAAACGAAACCTTGTTTAAACTGAAACCTTATTTTGACCATCTGTTAAAAAAGCCAGGACCTTTCCCATTTACTGAAATAGAGGGTTGAATCAGAGTGATCCAACATTTCCTCCATTACTGAACTCATACTGGTTACCAGAAGTTTCATGTAGCTTTCTTACTGAGAAGTCAAGATTTACAGCTTTTCCTGCAGACGTCAGACAGGATTGTGCAACTTTTGAAATTATAGAGAAAGACCTACAATTCCTCTGAATTTTAGAAATAGACTTCTCAGAAAAAGAAAAGCCACCACAGCTTGAAACGTCAACAATAACTGGTGGCAAGATACCCTTTTTTAAAAACTGCTGAAGCACTTTTACATCTGAAATACGTGGCTTCAGCTTCCGGGGATCACCTCCTTCCCACTTCTGTTAATATCGACCCCATATTGTGAAATATTCACTGGTACTTAACAGGATTATCAAGACCACCTTTTTGTGCTGACAAAACGGAGTCAGGACACAGCTACCTGTAAGTGAATAAACATGAATTATGTGTAACGAAGTGATCAAGAATAATGACAAAGCAACATACGTGCCGGGCTGAAGGGACTACTGAACTGAACATCCTTAGCAGTGTCAGTCCACCCTGACAAGGATTCCAGTCACAGGATGATTTCGGCTAATGGCTAGATTACTATCAGTGGAGACCTTCCACACCCACCCACATGATTTCCCTTTTGATGGGTCATCACATGTTCCACACTCTGTTTCCATATCATCATTAGATCTCTCACAAAGGCTTAATCTAGCTGCATCTTACTTTTATATAAACCTCCTGGAATACAGACACCATAAGAAGCTCAAATCCCTGTGAAGTGCTGAAGTCTGATCCGCAAAAGCACATCATATGTGCGTGTCTGTGTCCGTGTTGTGTGCTTTCACGTTGCTTCTGACTTACGGTGAGCCTAAGGCAAACCTATCATGGGGTTTTCTGAGGCTGAGAATGTGTGATGCACCCAAGATCTCCCAATGGGTTTCCATGGCTGAGCAAGAAATCAAACCCTGGTCTCTAGGGTCACAGTCCAAAGCTCAAACCACTACACGACACTGGCTCTCAACCACATCTCTCATGCCACCCTATAATACGAGGGAACATGGAACAGCTATTTTCAGAGACACATTATATAGCAGAAACAATAATACCTGTTTACTTAGTGAAATCCATTTTTTATCACCCACTGTCTCGGAACAGCCTTTCCCAATAGTGACCCACAAATGTCTTGAACTACACTCCTATCAGTCACATTCAGTATAACTACTGGTGTATCTCAAAATATCCAAAGGCCCACAAAGTTGGAGAAAGATGCCTTAGAACAACTCTGCAAGGTGGGAATCAGTATTATTCCGTACATTTTAGAAACTACCTCGTGAGTACATGGCAAAGATGACATATGGATTATGGGCTTCCTGGTTCATAGCTCAGTGTGAGGCACTTTTCTACACTGTTTCCTAAAATGAAACAATGACCAAACTATGCAAGAATATCAACTCCCTCTTCCAAACACACCTTTGGGCTTAATTCCTCAAACCCTTTGTTATCTATATCTCACCTTTGCAATGCTTGGTTCTGTTCTTTCCTTACTATCACTTCTTTATTCTTAGAATTTTTAATGGCAGGTAAACAAATGTGGCCCAGCTACAGACACCCCTGCCATTCCCACACAATACCACACACCTGTTACTCCCACCAACTGCTGAACAGTTAATCAACACTTGGGACAAACCTCGCTGATTTAACAGGTTTATTCAACCCAGGACCAGACTTAGTTCCTTAAGGACATCTCTCCCTCCTTTCAAGTGTGGTGCTAGAGAAATCCTGTGAAGCTTTAAAGCATACGCAATGCCACAGTCTCCACCATTATTACACAATACAGAAAGAAAGAATAATACAGTGTCTTGTGGCACCCTAAGGACAGCAAGTTTTACCCAAATCTATACATGTACACTGTTCTATACCACTTTGTTAAATTCTTTATATACTTTCAAAGTATTTTAAGTTTCTAAGTTGTTCTGAACTGTTTTAAACTGATTTTATCTGTGGCTGTCTTGAGATCTTATAATACAGAGTGGGACACCAATATTTAAATTTGGGATATAATATTTTACTTGCTAGAAGAAACAGGAAAGTTTTTGTCTGGCCTAAGCTTTTGTGGACAGGAGGACACTTGAACAGAATGGGTGTCACAAGGAATCATGAAGTCTATGGTGCGAATCTCTCCCCCACTGACCCACCCACCATACACACTCAGGTTAAGAAACCACATATTGACTCTGTTTCCCTGCTTTCCATGCTGCATTTACAAAGGAGGACTACTCTCTAGGGTCACCATGAAGACACTGGCCTACCTTTCAAGGTCAGTGCAAAAATGCCACCCTATCTCCTGGGGGTCACTGTAAACACACCAGCCCACCTTCTAAGGTTGCCACCAAAATCCCAGCCTACTTTGAGGTTCACCACAAAGACTACAACCTATCTTCTGTTGTCTCCGTTAACAGCAGCCTACTTTCTAAGGTTGCTGCAAAGATACCAAGCTACCATCTGGTCCCATCAGAAACACGCTGAACTACTTTATAGAGCTGCTGCAAAGATAACAAGCCTATCTTCTGGGGTCACCTGGAAGCCCACCTTACGAAGTCACCACAATTGTGCTGCCCTGCCTCACGGCACTGCTGTGAAGACACCGTCCTGCCTTCTAAGTTGACTGGAGAAGGTACGAGCCAACCCTTCAGGGTTGCTGCAAACACACTGGCCCTGCTCTAGCATAACTGTGTAGACACCAGCCCACCCTTTAGGACCAACCCTAAGCCTCCCGGCCTACCTTACTGTGAAGCTGCCTGCCTGTCTTTCGTGAGAGCCACACACATACCGGCCTGCCTTTCAGGGTCCCAGAGGAGACACCCGCCTGCCTTTTAGGGTCACTGCGAAGACACTGCCCTGCCTTCTGGAGTCACTGTAAATACACCAACCCACCATCTTTTAGGGTCCCCGAGAACACCTTCTGAGAAGACACCCTCCCTCCTTCCAGGGTAACCACAAACCTACCAGCCTCCTTCCTGGGGTCAGTGCGAAGGCAAAACTGGCCTGCCTTCCAGGGCTGTTGTAAAGACTGCCAGAGGGCGAAAGCGCGCCCGAATGCCCCCTTTTACCGTATTCGCTGGCCTAGAAGGCTCCCTTGTGTCCCCCAAAAACTCTGCTCGCAAACGGGGCGCGCCTTATGCGCCGTTGTGCCTCCTACACCAGGAAAGGGTATCTGCCAGAGCCTCGCGCCCCGGCCAATTCGGGCCCTTGGTGAACAGAGCCCCTCCCCTCCCTCCCTCCCTCCCTCCTCACCCGCAGTCCGGGGCCGGGCACCACCGGCAGTCCGGGTCGGCGGCCAGGCACCGGCGGAGCATGAACTCCTCGTACTTGGCGACCAGCTGCGGGGAGTCCCGCAGGAGGAGGCGGATGTCGGCCGGGTTGAGGCGCTCGCTGCACTCGGGGCAGCTGATGTTGACGCGGGACTCGGTGATCTCGATGCGGAGGTACTGCCGGAGGCAGGCGCGGCAGGAGCGGTGCGGGCACGAGAGCAGCCGCGGCGCGTTGCCCGCCGGCTGCCGCACCAGGCACAGCGGGCACTCCAGCTCCGAGGCCGGCGAGCCCTCCGAGCCCTCCTCCGGCGCGGCGCCGGGCGAGGCCGACGGGGAGGCCGGGGCGGCATCGCCCTCCCCGGCGGCCCGCGGGGAGGACGAGGAGGAGGAGGAGGAGGAGGCCGGCGGCGGCGGCGGCGGCGGCGGCGGCGGAGGGGCCTCCTCGGCTACCGCCGCCTCCGGGCCCCTCTTCTCCTCGCCGGCGTCCTCCTTCGCGGGGACGGGCTGGGCTGGCGGCGGCGGCGGCGGCGCCGGGGGCTCCTGCTTGGCCTTGGCTTTCGCCGCCCTCCGCCGCCGCCGGCCCCCGGGCCCCGAAGCCGACGAGGAGGAGGAGGAGGAGGCGGCGGCGGAGGCGGCGGCCGAGAAGACGCTCTGGAAGCTGAGGAGGCGGCGGCGGCCCCGGCCGGGAGGGTGGCCGCCGCCGCCGCCGCCGCCGCTCTTGGGACACTTGGCCGGCGGAGGAGGGGGCGGCGGCGGGCCGGCGGCGTGCAGGGAGGTCGAGCGCGGCGACTCCGAGTCCTTCTCCGAGCCCATCGCGAGGGAAGGCGGGAGGCGAAGCCACGGGCCCACCGGCGGCGGCAGAAGCCTCCTCCGCCCGCCGCCGCCTCTGAGGTAAAAAGGGAAACTGAGGGAGGGGGGAGAAAGACTGTCGGCGCATGCGCGGCCTAACGACCAACCGACCCACTGACTGGCTGCCGAGGTAACTCCACAGCCGCCAACGGCCTCCTCCGTGTGTTCCCGGCGCAGGCGCAGTGGAGCCCATCCACGCCCTGACTCCCCCCCCCTTTCTCAGACAGAAAGCGTCCACGCCTTGCGCTACGCGCATGCGCCTCAGGGGAAAGTGGTGGGCGGAACCTTCGTAGTGGAGCTACGTGGATTCCTCCTTCTGTCCTGTCAGGTTTTCCGCACTAGTCTCTTATAGCGCCATTATTCCACTTTCAAAATCCTATGCAATCCTGGGGTTTGCAGTTGAGGGAGGGGCCTTGCAAATGGTAGGATTGCGTGGGATGTTGAAAGTGGGATAGTAACGCTATAACAGTCTAGTGCGGAAATGGCCGTGGATGGTGGCAGTGCAAGCATTGCTAATGCAGGAGACACGTGTCGTGTCTGCACAGGGACTGTGCAAGTGTGCAAAAAAAACCCAGTGACACTAAATATTGCACTATTTAATGAAATAAATAAAAGGAGGTTTTCCAAGCACACGAGGGTTGCTGCCTCAAACACACCCAGTGATTAAAAGTTAGCAGGGCGGAGTCCTTGACTCGTGTCACGAAGGTTTCAGAGCATGTGAAGAGTTGGGAGTGTTTCACTATATTGTGCACACTGGCTTTGCATGGTTTTTTTTTAAAATGCAAAAGCATCTTAGATGTCTGATAAATAAAATACTCTGAACTTGAAACTACTCCAGAGGAAGCTGCAGCAAAATGTTGCGGTGCAGGACGGCTCCTGTCTAGTGCTAGAAGGGGCTGCATCTTCCTCGGCTGTGCTCATCAAAAGATAAATAGGTCTAAAACCACCAACCACAAAACAGACTTGCCCAAGGTCATCCAGTGTGGTCCTTTCTGCACTACGCTGTTATAGTGCAATCGTTCCACTTTCCACACCCTCTGGGGTCTGCAGTTTAGGGAGGGAGGGGCATGTGGGATCTTCAACCAGAGAACTCTTTGGCCTCAGGAAAGTACAAACCCTCGAATTTCCCAGGATGTTGAAAGTGGGATGATAGCACTAGGGCAGAAGTGGCCTATGTTTCTGCGGCGGAACAAGGATTCGAACCCAGGTCTCCCAGAGCTGTAGTCCAACATTCAGACCATTGCACCACCTTGGCTTTCGCCACATCGCCCTCTTTCTGGCCTCAAGCCTTTACGCCTCAGGCTACTTGCCACACGTCCTGCCCGCTGCCAAAGCCTTGATTTTGCCTCTTTGGTGACAAAGGGCATCAAGCCAGTTTCCCAACCACTTTGGAAAGTGACACAGCGCCATTTGCACCAGGACCTCTTAGTAAAACTACAGTAAAATGCAGTCTGCATGTTGCTTTGTGTAATCACTTATTTTAAAGGGCATTTGCAAAAGAAAGGAGTTATTTTTTTAAATAAATGTATTTCTTGGGGCACGTGACCAGAAGTGGGCAAACGGAATGGCCATCCAGATGTTGCAAGACGACACAGCAGTGCGGTCTCACCACATCTGGATGGCCATACAGTTTCAACTGCTGGCTTATGGACTGGTGGGACCGATGGGCTTTGCTGGCTTGTGGGCTGATGGGGTTTGCAGTGGAGAGTCACACCATTCCCATGCTAATTTAAATGGGTGACAATTCTTCCTTGAACGAAGGTGCATTTGTAGCTTCTCTAACTTATCTTACATGGGGTGGTTTTGTGGGAATTGTTAAGTCCCCCCCTCCAGTGAAGGGAAATGTAGGGGAAAGCCAGCCCCCGCAGTTTGTCTGGGGTGAGTCAGAATGACACCGCAGTCTATGTTGCCGGAGAGAGACAAGAGCATCTAAAGAGGAATTGATGCGTATGATTTGTATGCTCCATCCCACACTTGTCTTTCCTAAGCAGACTCAGCAAGGCTGTTCGTGCATTTCGAGAACCTACAAAGCTTAGGTCATTTCCACCCGACACGGTTGAAGTGCTATGATTCCACTTTCAACCTCCTATGGAATCCTGGGGTTTGTAGTTCAGGGAGGAGCATTTAGAAATCTCGGCCAGAGGGCCATTTTGGTCTCAGGAAACTACAAACCCCAGAATTCCACAGGATGTTGAAAGTGGAACGTTAGCACAATAGCAGTGTTAATGCGGAAATGGACTTACTTCTAGCCTTGTTTTTAACAAGTTGTCTGGTTGTCAGAGGGCGCTGGTAATAAATGCATCCAAGTCCCAGATCTCCCTCTGAGCTTGTGTCTACACCAGGACTGAGAATCGTGTCGTCCTCCAGATACTGGACTGCAAAGCCATTTCCGCCCTACACTGTTATAGTGCTATGATTCCACTTTCAACGTCCTGTGGAATTCTGGGGTTTGTAGTTTACTGAGGTCAAAATTGCTCTCGGGATGAGAATCCTAAGTGCCCCTCCTTAACTGCAAACCCCTGAATTCCACAGGATGTTGGAAATGGAATAATAGCAGTATGATCGTGTAGTGCGGAAAGGCCCTAAGTTTGGGTCAAAATAGCGAGTGGCTTACTGAATTCTTTGTTATTTGTCCAGCCTGCTTTCCTGTCTTTCTGCTTCGAAAGAGCTGTCATTTAGTGCCAAAAGTCTAAGTCCAGTTGCAATTAGTCTCTGCTGAAGTAGACCAACCGAATCATTGGAGACTTAGTAGTCCAAGTTAGGGGGCCACTGAACTGACCATTGAAAAGTGAGTCAACTCTTGTCTAAATCTCGTTGATTCAATGGGCCTCCACTAGTTGTGATGATTAATGAGCTTCAAGCCAAGAAGTCAATACTTCTGTAAACTCCATTCACTCAGTGGGTCTTCTCGGTGTGGTTTTACTAACAAGATTCAAACCCGAAAGTCAAAACCCATCTAACTTTTACTGATTCGGTGGTTTGCTTCTAACTGGGACTTGCAATGTGGTTTAGGCCAAAAGCGATATTGCAAAAGTGGGCTTAAAGGCAATGTCAGAGGAAGCGCTGGAGGACACAGAGCTGGTTCATCTTCTCAGAAAAATGTTGCGATGTTTTTGAGAGCAATCCAGTGATTTCCCATCTAAGAGATAAAACTTTGCAACCCTGTTTCCTGGTGGAAAATTCCCCACCACCTTGTCTTGTTTCTGTTTCTATATGTGTGTGTATGTTGTGTCACTGGCTTGCCTCCAGCAAAGCCAGCTAGTTTCAATATGTAGACCAATTAACTGGAATGTCTGTGGGGTAATAAGACCGTGATTCAGTATGTAACCCAACTGAAACACTCCCTGTTTATTCATATCAGCCAAGGCATGCAAAAGCCTATTGCGTTCTATTCTCCTAAGTCTGAAGAACATTTCCATGTGACTCCCAAACCCTGTGCTTTCAGCATTTGGGGATGAAATTAGTACTGCATTTCTAACCCCAAAATAAGAGCCACACAGATCAGAAGTCCAGACGCTGCACTTTACTGCACGAAATGAGATCTAAGCAAGGAAATATCAGCACATAATGGAATGCCTCCTGCATGTACAGGATGCAAGTGTGAAAAGGATTGCCTTCAGATTTTGCAAGTCCAGTTCCCCTCTGGGGAAGGGGAAAACAGAGTTCGTAATTCCCCTGGCTGGGAAACTGTTCTGCAGAGAAAATGAGAAGTTAATAAAACTTTAACTTCACAGCTGTCCACAGTCTCAGTGCTGATTTTTCAAAAGCCATTTTGGCTCCAGATTAGCCACAAACACGTTTCTGTGTTCATCATGCTCAAACTGGATTTATACAGCCAGTTTAGAGGGAGAAACACCCTTGAAGATGGCTCCCCCCCAAACAAGGGACCATGGGCGCTTATGCTTATTAAGCCTGATGCTAGAATTTGGTCCTCATTTTCAAATAATTCCACACCTTTCCGCCAGGACCTCCAAACGGCATCACCGCTGTTTTATAACAAGTAGGTTTATGTTATAAATGAAGTCACATGGAATGCAATGGTATTGATTAGCCAGTAAACTGATTAACAGCTGGGAAGTTGATAAAATGTCTCCAGCAGATTGAGGCAGTGGGGTGTATTTAGCCTGGAGGAGAAGAGAGGTGGCATGATAGCTGTCTTTGAATATCCAAAGGGCTGTGAGGCAGACGATGGGACCAGTTTGATTTTTGTTGCTTCAATAGGTAGGACCTTAGCCAGTGGATGAAAATGGCAAGAAAAGACATTCCATCGAAACATAAGGAAGAGTTTCCTGGCTGTAAAACTTTTTCTGCAGTTGGAACAGACTCCCTTGGAGGTGCCTCTCCATCAATATGATTCTTGCTGGAAGCGTTCCTTTCCTTTCAACTGGATGCATGTGGAATACCAGAAACAGGGAGAGACCTCTAGCAGTTTCCACGACTGTCTTTTGCCAGCTCTGATCTATGCTGACCTTTCTGCCAGTCCAAGATTAATTAATTTTAAAATTGTTGATCTCCCTTCTTCCCTTGTTCTCGGTCCAGAAATGGGCAACTTTGGCAGGAATGCAAAAAATGCCAAAGAATGAAACCAAGTCAGAATCATCTGTAAGCCATGGTTGGCTTTGAACAATGAGTATCTTTTTTTTTTTTAAGATAATAGAAAGATCCATTTTGACATTACATTCCCATGGCGGTAGGATTGTGTCTTCCTGTGAAGCAAGAGGCTCTGTTGATGGTGAACATAATAGCAAAGTACTAGATGCATTTAATAGTTAAATGCTTTGAAGTATTAAAAATAAAAAGAAATGGTTAAAAATGGTTAAATGCATCATTCACCTTCATAGTTAAAGATATTCTGTACCTTGGTTCAGTCATAAAGCAAAACGGAAACTGTAGTCAAGAAATCAGATGAAGACAAAGACTCGGAAGGGCAGCTATGAAGGGAGTTGGTATCATTCTCTAATGTAAAGATATATCATTAAATGCCAAAGTCAGAATTATCCATGTCATAATATTTCTAGTTTTTATATAAAGTTGTGAAAGCTAGCAGGGCAAAAAAAAAAAAAATCAACTCATTTGAAATGTGGTGCTTGTGGATAGTTCTATAGATACCATGGACAGCCGAAAAGGACAAATAAATGATTCCGAGAGCAAAACACTGAACTCTCCGTAGGAACCAAGATGATTAAACCAAGGCTGTGATACGTCAGAAATGCCGTGAGAAAAGAGGACTCTTTCAGAAAGACAACAATGCCTGGGAGAATGGAAAGCAGTAGGAAAGAAGGAAGGCCATTTGCGCACTAGATTGTTATAGCTCCCTAAACAGCAAACCCCGGGATTCCATAGGATGTTGAAAGTGGAATAATAGCGCTCTAACAATCTAGTGCAGAAATGGCTGAAGACTGCACTACAGGTGACTTGACTCAGTCAAGAATGGCACGGCTGCCCTGAGTTTGCAAGACCTGAGCAGGGCTGTTGATGTCCAAGGGACGTCTCTCATTCAGAGGACTGCTGTAATTCAAAGTGGACTTGATGGCAAATAAAATAAAAAGATGAAGAAAGAGGACTGGGGTGGGCCTCGTTGCAAAGGTAAAATGCCACTCCTGGTTTCTAGGCAAGGCGGTTCATCTGTTCCCCAGCACATGGGGCTCTCCTGTTCTGGAAGATGGACATCTGAGCATCGCTCTCTCCGGTCAGAATGAAGAAGGCAAGGAGTGACAGATTCCTCCTTTGGCTGCCTCTCTCGCCCTAGAAATTTAGCTTTTAAGCTCCAGTTGTTCCCTGCTTTGGCACAAAACACCAGAGCAATTTCCTGCCTGATCAAGAATTATTTGCTCTTACCAGCCTTGTGGTTTTGTGTGAAGGCAGGCACAGCCACCAGGCCATTTTGTGTTGCTACGGGAAACAATGGGATCTTCACTCCAAAGTCAGCCAAAAGTGAAATAATAATGGAAATGTGCGCGTGTATATGGCCACAGGGGAACAGACAAGATGAGGTCACAGCCATTACTCTTGAAAACTGCAAGTCAGAAAGTGCAGCACTAAGAATCATACAGAAGGCAGAGACTCCAAGGGCCATCGAGTCCAACCCCCTTCTGCCACGCAGGAAAACACAGTCCATGCAGTCCTGAAAGATGGCCATCCGATCTCAGTTTGAAAACTCCCAAAGAAGGGAGCTCCACCACACTCTAAGGCAGCCTGTTCCACTGTTGAACTGCTCTTAAAGTCAGGAAATTCTTCCTGATGTTTGGGTGAAATCTCTTTTCCTGTATTCTGTGTCCTAGTCTCTGAAACAGCAGAAATCAAGCTTGCTTCATCTTCCATGTAACTTTTCTACAAATACAGCGGCCCCTCCACTTTTGCAAGGGTTCAGGGTGCAGGACTCTCGCAAAAGTGGGAAAACTCCAAATAACATGCCTCGTCTCCCATGATCTTCCTTCTATTCCCAGGCCATTTCCACACTGGACTGTTATCATAGAATCATAGAAATTCAGAGTTGGAAGAGACCCCAGGGGCCATCCAGTCCAACCCCCTGCCATGCAGGAACACCCTCAAATCAATCCCGACAGATGGCCATCAAGCCTCTGCTTAAAAACCTCCAAGGAAGGAGACTCCACTACACTCCGAGGCAACAGATTCCACTGCCGGACAGCCCTGACTGTCAGGAAGTTCTTCCTGAGGTTCAGGTGGAATCTCCTTTCCTGCAGCTTGAATCCATTGCTCCTTGTCCTGGTCTCTGGAGCAGCAGAAAACAAGCCTTCTCCCTCCTCTACGTGGCATATATAGCGCTATTATTCCAATTGCAACATCCTCTGGAATCCTGGGGTTTGCAGTTTTGTAAAGTTGTGGCATGCCTTTGAAACAGCAGCTAGGGAGGGTAAACATTCTGCCTTCCCTGATGTGTTTCCCTCTACAGATGGGCTGGCTATGGATTAAAGAACTGGTTGAAACCTCTGCTTTTTAACAGATTGTATTTAAATAGATTTGCATATTACTCTTGGCTCCATATAGGACCTCTTTCTAAGTGATTGATGGCATTAGGGAACTTTGCAATTTAATCAGCAAATGCTTTTGCTCATTAGCATGATGGGGTGAGCAAAATGCAGCCCTCTGGATGTTGTTGGACTGCAATGCCCATCATTCTATGGATTCTGCAATTGGGGTGCAGGGCAGGCTGAAGAAATCCCAGGACTAGGCTAGAAGGACTGAACCCCCATCCCTTGAAATGATGTGGCAAAATGAGACCAGGAAGACTCCTGTGTGATTGAACCTCCTCAGGACTTATCCATCAGAAGTGTATTAAAATGATCAAGCCCAGAGAAATAGTAAGACAGCGGCCATTTCCACACTAGACTGTTATAGTGCTATTATTCCACTTTCAATATCCTATGGAATCCTTGAGGCCCCTCCCTAAACTGCAAACCCCAGAATTCCATAGGATGTTGCAAGCAGAATAATAGCACTATAACAGTCTGGTGCGGAAATGGCCAGTGATTGTTGTTAACCCCTCTCAGGAACAATAAAGGGCAACTGCAATCCATCTTGTGCACAGTTACTTGGGACACGGAGGACATTCTGCATAGACAGAGCACACGATGGCGTCTTCGTACTTAAGGATTTTTCAAGGATAATGGATGCGAAAAGTGATTTGCTCTCCGCTTGCAGGTATCTGCAAGCAGCAAGATTAATAACCCCCTGCCTCCCAGTGTTGAGCCGCCCCCACACACACCTCCAGAACGGCTTTGGGAGCCTTGCATCATTTCTCGTCCTTGGCTATGCTGGCTGGCAGTAGCGATCCAAAAACATCTCTAGGGCAACTGCATGATTCCTTCCCTGGCATCAGAACAAAAGGGTGTCATTGGGGTTGCCCCTTTTACGCCCTGTGTCAGGAACACCACAGAATCAAAATTGTTTGAAAGAACAAAGCCAGCGATTCACTCACACGCACCTGATTCGTTCTGTGGAGTTCTTGTCGAGTGATCACAACTGGCACCCTGACCTACCTCCTTTTTGCATTTTTGTGACTGTCATTTGGGTCCAGTTTTGGGGCATTTTGCATAAAGTCTAGAAACTTGATTTCTTACTGTCTGATGCCCGCTGAACATTTTCCCATGCCAGTGCCCGGTTCTGCCCGCGTTGTCCTTGGCCATTGTCGATTTGTCTGCCTGCCTTCCCCCATTTTCTCTCCCCCGGTTCCTTCTCACAACAATCCAGCACCAGGAAGAGCAGCGTTCCCTTCGACTTTTCACCACTTGGACCCATCCATCAATTGCCGAGTAAGAGCCAGTGATCTATACAGTATAAAATGTAGCAGCAATTAACACAGTTTAACATACGTGATACATTCCAGCCCTCAGCCGTGGTTGCATACATTCCAAGCCTCTTGCAAAGCTGCTAAGAATACGCATTTGAATACACAACACACATGCAATTTCCCTTCTCCCCCAAAAACAACATGAGAGGGATGCCTTGGGGCCTGACAATCTTAACATCCCCAAATCCATGCCCGACATGACTTCTTGGGCTGGATGGGGTGAAAATGCAAATCCACAGAGAGCTCTCAGGCACAATGGGCTGTGGGTGGTGGGCTGCCTCCTTGCACTTCAGAGTTGACAGAACCAGCCCCCCTCGGCTCTTTGCTGGGTGGGGGTGTGGGAGGGCTAGCCCCACCTCATAGATCCCTTTGTGCCCGTGGCAGTGAATGCACGTAAGATGGAAGCAGGGGTGGCTGATGAGGTTCACAGAGCTGAATATGGAATTCCCTCTTCTGTTACTATGGCAACCATTTCCATGGGAACCGGCAAACCCCTGGCACAGCAGCCATGACGATGGAGAGGGTATCACTTATGGGGGGGTTGGTTTATTGCAGCCCATGTGCCCAACGCACTGCTTTTTGCACCAAAATCTTGCCTTTTCCACACATGCAAAACCTGCATTTTCTGTCCCCCTTGCAAAGGCATGTGTTTTAATACAAATTCTCTGGACAAAAGTCCTGATATACAAAGAATCTTGCAGCTGTTCCCCATTTTCTCAGTGGAACGAACGCCTTCATGCACTGAGATACTCCTTCTTTGCTGAGAATTAGGAGATGTACAAATAGGTTTGACATTCTTAAGAGAGACCAAAGTGCTCGTGAGGGAGGGACACCTGATAAACCAGAGAAGGCATCTAATAGGAAGGGACTGTGATGGGAGTTCTTTAACCTTTCCTCCTGTGGAGTGAAAGCAACATGATTTCTTACCGGCTTGCAATGGACCATTCTTATTTGCTATTTTAAAAAAAACTACAAAGGAGCTTAAGGGTGTGTCATTGGGTGTACAAATATTTATATAAGCAATCTGTGTCTCAAGTTAGGTAAGACTGGAATATAGCCACTATTAAAAGACTAGGCTGTTAGGATTCACCCTTTTTTTTAAACCTTAAAATGTATAAAAGTGTGGTGTAAAAATATAGGCACCACAGGTCACAAAGCCTGTGACAAAGCAACTTCTTTTTGTCCAGTCTTGTTACACTCGTCCACCCACCCCCTTTTCTTTCTCATCCTCTGTCTATCTGGAGGTCTTTTAGTGGCACCAGCATAGGGAAGATGGGGAAAGAAGGCTGCAGAAATATAGATTTTGGGTGTTGGGTGGCTGCAGTAAACAATGCGATCAAGCTTGAGCTGGGAAAAGAATGGGATTCTACTCTAGTTGATCATTTCATAGCTGAGTGTGCCTGCCTTCCGTAAGCAAGACGGAAAGCAACTGCCTCAAGAATCGTTTAACTGAGGATGACATAAACCACAAAACGGAGAGATAATGGAGAGCAAGTAAGCCTCCCCCACTAGTCACACTTACCAACCATAGATTTGTAAGTCTGGCCACAAAAACAGAAAGGAAATCAGAAGAAAAGTGGAGGCTGATGGAAGAAATTGTCATTCCTGGAGGCATTTTGGAAGAAGGTTCCAATTGGTCTTTAGAAGGTTCAAATGCTTTTCGTGTATCTGGGCAGGGCTCACCTGATTTGGTTGTTTCATTTCACGTGGAAATATTGCTAGTATCGAATAAAAACATTGGAACCTGCCTCTGCTTCCAAATATTCTATTAAAGAAGGCAGGCCTGGGAACACAGCTACCGTACTTCATTAACTGAGGTGTACTGGTCATTTCAGGAGGGAGAAAGAGGAGCAGCAGCAGCAAGCTAGCTAGCAAGCTTTCACTGTGGATTCCTGTATTGGCAGCATGTTGGACTGGATGGCCCGTGAGATCTATTCCAACGTAAGCATTTGTGGACAACACTTCAATTCAACAGATGCGTGAAGGATATCAGGAAAATTATGCCATTTGCCACTTCTATTCCGGTGGACGTTACCAATGAAGGTGGAAGGTGAGACGCCTTATTTATGCAAAACTCCCCAAATTCTTACCTGGGACAATGTCCTCATCCCTCCCCGTGCCCATAGCTACACTCCTGACTTGATTTTACCAGTCGGTGTGGGAGAGTTCCAGTGATGCGTCCCAGGTTTTAGGACACATCCTTTGCACTGTGTGCTTGTACACCGCTGTAGGAACTGGCCTGTGGCCTCTGCATTTCTGCCTGCCTCCACCTGTTCTTTCTTGGCCTCTGAGGGGGATGGCACAAGGGGCAAAGGAGCCCCACAAGGCCAGCCACGTCCCGCATGGTGTGTCCTTTCCTGCTCCAGAACAGCAGGAAAGATGAAGCACGACTTTTCGAGTCAGCACACAGACAGCTGCTCAGTTCCTTCTGCTGCAGCCCCTTGTCTCATACACAGTGGAGGAGTCCTTGGTTGCCAAAATGGGTGCCAGAGTGCCAAAGCATGAATGCTGATTTTATTTCCCACCTGTGGCACAGTGGTTCTTCCAGCTGGAAGCCTCTTCCTTGGCTTGGTCACCCCACATTTTCGTCGGTGCAGAGGCCAACGCATACTCCATTAAAAACACACACACACACACACACAGAAAGGTGTAAAGACAGAGGAGTGCATTTTTTGAAGGAAGTGCAATTCCCTTTTCTCCCAAGACTCCATCCAGTTACAAAAGTGGGAGTCATCCCTGCCAGACAGGGTTTTCTCTGTGAGGTTGATGCCACTGCAGATCTGAACATGGTCCAACTTCTGGGGACATCGCCTTCACACGTTCGAAGGCTTCGCTTTGTTCTCCATCGTCAGAGAAAGAAAGGCTGAGACCCAAACAGCTGACTGGGCAGAAGGGGAAATTCACAGTCCCTGTCTTGGCTCCACATGTACAAGCAGAATTAATTGATCAAACTGGAGCTCAATGGAATGGTCCTGTTTTGCACTACAAGTCCCAGAATCCCCCAACCAGCATGGCCTTCACCAGCTGGCTGGGGGACTCTGGGACTTGTACGTTCTTCCCTATTAATAACTTTGGCCACCTTGACCACACTCTGACATTGCTTGGCTACACGTGTCCCAGTGTGGAAGCCAACTGCCATATACTGGCTAGCTTTGAGTTCAGAGAACAGAAAAAGCTTTATTCAGAACCACAAAGAAGAAGAAGAAGCACATAGCGACTTCAGCCATCTCTTTAGGTTGGGCATCTGTCAACGTTTCAATTGGCTGGTCCCCACCCGAGACCTTGGATGCCTCTGCTCCACATACAGACGGTTGTCACTGCCAAACTGCCCAGGAACTTTGGTTCCTCCATTTTGGAGAGGGGCCCACTCCAGCTCCGGCACCTGCCTCTTCATCCTCCAGGACGCCATTGGGGTTTGGCATTTCTACTTCCGGAATCTAAGCGTCACCTTCAGACTGCCTCCTTCAGCTTGCTAAGGGTACCTTGGCAATCAGGTGCAAATCAGGAGTCTTGGCAAACTGTCATGTATTGGTTAGCTTTGAGTTCAGAGAACAAGCTTAGTGGGTGCAAAGCTTTATTCAGAACCCCAAAGGAACAGCAACACATTCTGGCACTGCCAAGACTTAAGAACTACTGTGTTTACAGTACCTCATAAGCTATCCTGCCAAGATAACCCGAAGTCAGGGTTACTTGCAAGACTCAAGAGTCAATTTGAAAGCACCTGTGTTGGCATGAACACCAGGATGAAAAAAAAAAATACTGAGGCCATAAAGGGGGTCAAGACTTGGAGTAAGAGGTGCTCACAGAGATTTCAGTGGCCTCCCCTCACCATCTTTGTGCAACCCTTGCAAAAGAGCAGCTATAGCACTGTAGTGGAAACAGGATTCCTGTCCTGCTCCCCAACACAATATTCTGGCCATCATGGCTGACTTCAGCTCCAGTTAAGGATTCCCAAGGCTGGTGAACCTCTAACACAGCCTTGGTTTAGCTCAGTGGAACACATCTGGCTTACTTCTGATTAAACAGGCAGGAGCTGGGCATTTCCTACCATGAATAACAGGAACAGTGAAACAGCATTAAAACAAAGAGGCAAAAACCAAAAATTGGAGTGAAGATTTCCACAACTTGATAGCTCACAAGAATTTTTCAGAAGGAAAAACAGGTTATCTTGACACAGACAGTTGGTTTACCCAGCAATTCCTTTTCTGCAAGAGCAGATATTCTGAACAGCCAGGGGAAAAAATCTTCCACAAGGTCAGAGCAGAGATCAAGGGAACAGAATCCGGGAGTGAAGGCAATCCACAGCAATCAAAAGCTGCAGATGGATGCATTGCTGTGAGTTTTTGCTGGGTCACCAACACTAAATTGGGAAATATGCTACATTTGGAAAAGTGGTAACTGGATGCAGATCACAAAAGAGGACATAGCGAAGCACACACAGCAGTTTCAGAAGCTGTACAAAACAATGGCTTTTACTCATATTCCTTGGGGGAGAAAACTGAGACACTCCTTTTAGATGGAACAAAATGGAAAGCAGAGAAGTCTAGCCTGTCAGGCTCCTTCCCAGCTCTCACTTTTAATTTTCTTATTTCACTGTTTTACAGGAGCTCTGGACAAAGCAGCCTCTGCTCTGGAAAAGTAATGGCATGAAAGTCTCTCCCAGCTGCACTCCAAAGAGTGAGGAACTGTCCATGTTAGTAAGAAAATGCAGAAATCCTCCTGGTTGCAAACCTTGCAGGGATACCTTGGATAACAAATATCTATCTATCTATCTATCTATCTATCTATCTATCTATCTATCTATCTATCTATCTATCTATCTACCTACCTACCTACCTACCTACCTACCTGTCTATCTAATCTATCCATCCATCCACCCACCCTTCCTTTCTTTCTTTTTCTGGACATGTTTTGGACTTCAGTGGCTGAGAGCCCTGCTACTCAAAATAGCTTCAGGGTTTTAAAAAACACAGACCCAAGACAACTCAGCATTATAGCAGAAGAACCGTAAGGACGCTATACAGCCTGTGAAACAAGAGATACCCAAGGAAGCTTAACAAGTCCTCTCCTGTCCAGAGCCATGTTCAAACGCCTTGCTCTGGAGATTCTCTAACCACAAGACAGGCTCTCTCCTTAAAAAAGCCATGCCTGCCCCTCCACCCAGCAGCACAGCTCGCTCAGAACACCAAGTTACTCTTGCTAGGCCTCCCTACCTTCTCTGTTCAACTAGCCCATAACGGCCTACTTTCAAGTGTTTTCTCTAAACAACTTGACTTAGCCAGAAAAAGATCTCTCCAATAACCTAGAGCACGTTGCTCTCTCGGGCAGTGGCAGTTGGCAGCTTCTCTGTTGGGGGTGCAGTGGATCCACTCTCGGTGTTATTCTGGATGTTTAAAGCTATTCAAGGTACTGACCCCCAACCCCAGGTGGGCTCAGCACCACTGGATACCTCTTTTAAAGTTCAGACCAGGACCCAGGACAGACTGACCAGCCCACGGCCACAAAAGCCTCTGGTTGTTTGCTTCCTGCTCAGCATCCCCTCTCCTCCCAAGGAACACAAAAGGCAAAACTCAACACATAAAATTATCAGCCATTTTTATTGAAGCAAGAGGTTGACTCTTTAAAGGAGGCAAGTGAACAGGTTGGAAGCAGGAGGTGTTTTCAGGGGGAGGGGAGGGATACTTGGGTTTTGCCCCTTCAATTCCTGGGGAGAACTAGCTTAAAACAGCACCACCTTCAGAAGGCAAAGGCTTCAGCGGCCGGTTGCTAATAGCCTTCTGAAAAGGACAAAAACTAAGCCAGCTCCCTCCGAAGCCAGTATTTCCTTAACAGCAGAGCTGGGGGCGGTCTGGGAGCTGAACGCTCCTTAAGCTGCACACCCAATGGGGCATTTTGTGGGAGCTGTAGCCCCCAAAAGGCACATTTCCAAGCTCTGGAATCCTGATTAAAAATTAGGGGCACACTGAGGCCTTCTAAACCTACTAGAAATAGAATCTGTATTGCTTAAGTCAAGGGTGGAAGCCACACAGTTCTCTACATGTTTGACTGCAGCTCCCAGCATCCTCACCATCAGCTGCAAGGAGCTGCAGCCCAACAACCTCTGTAGAGATGCATGCACCCCTCTGGTTTCACGTCGCATTAGACAATTCCTTGCAGCACATATAAATTTCCAAGGCCAGAACTATGACACCTGTGTCTCCAATCTGTTTTTGACCCCATGGAGTCCTTGTGCTTCCCAAATTCAGTCTCCTGGGGAGAAGGCTCTCCATCCTGCAGCTTGCCTCGCCCTGCCCCTCCCTTCGACGGTGCTTCCTTCCCACCCTCCCCTTGCCTCTCAAATGCAGAGAAATGGGGTGAGGGTGGGGATGGGCGCGTGTGTGATGAACCCGCGGCGCTCCACCATGTCCCGTCCTGTCTTGGAATTCACGCAGCTGAAATGGAGACAAATACGAAAAGGAAAAACCATCCTTAAACATCTCAAAATGGGTTATGGTTTATGGTAGACAGACAGAGGAGGACGCACGAAGAATGAGGAATGAAAGGAAAGGGCTGCAGCTCTTTATTTAAAGAAAAGGCCAGCAACTGTGGCAAGCACTGGGGTCAGTTTTGTGCCCAAGGACCCCGTGGGGTCTGCACAGACTGCCAAATAATTGACGGTGGGGGGAGGAAGAGAAGTGGCCAGAGGTCCACTTTTGCTTTTGAAAAACTAAAGGCCCTTGAAGCTACATAATTAGAGCACTGTGACTCCACTTCAGGTGCCATTGTGGAACGCTGGGATCTGTAGTTCTCCTCTTGAGAATTCTAACTACATGTCTTTAAACTGAAAATCCCAGGATTCCATAGGATGGAATTATGGCAGCTGAAGTGGAATTATAGTGCTACAGGTACATAGTGTGAAAAAGTCTTATATTTCTGGGTGCTCAACAATGCAGGAGATATTCCTTTTTTTCCTGTCAGAAAAAAGGATTATTTCTAGGGAATCTAGAGAAGTGAAAGGCTTGAAGAAAGACCTGAGGGTTCACACACAACAACAGGTTCACGATTGAGCCACCCTTCCTTTAAGGCACTGATATATCCTTCTGTAACATCGTTTTTATGGCATTTCACAGAGCAAAATTAGAGCAACAACCAACAAGAACAATGCTTGTGAAGGGAGGAATTGGCTGCAGCTCAGCTAAGCAGACCTTGGCTTGACCTAGCAGGGTGGCTCTCGTGTTCTTTGTTTAATAACTGCTTTCCTGCAGCTCGCTAGGATGCCACCAGTTCTTCCCTTCTCCATTAGATTTTAATACAAGCCGCCTTTAGCTGGACCGCCAAAGATTTCCAAAGCAGCTTATGCTCACGGGAAAGCTCCTAATCCCAGCTAACAAGACATTCACGTCTCAGAAAAGACAACAAAAGGAAGAAGAAAAATTGTGTTGGGTCTTGTCTTGTTTGCAAGGCACGCAATCTCCCGAAGTGCGGCAGAACTCTCCTCCTGGGAGAGATTAAGGCAAAAACCAGTGATGCAAGTTGGTTGCAAAGGAAAAAGGGTGGCTAGCAGCCACTCACAGTGCTTAGCTCTGTGAAAGGGGTCTTCCTCTTCTTGAAGAGAAGTGTCCTTTCTGGCAGAGAAAAACACTCCTTTTGCAGCAAAAGAGCTGTTAGGAATGTAAATCCCCAACTGTTTCATTCTCACATGCAAGGATGAGTGATTCTGGTAGTTTTTTTCTCCCCCATAGAAAAAAAATTAATATTCTTCCACAATATGCTCCCCATATTTAAATGCCTCAAAGCATTGCAGAGGAATTTTTCTGTGTAGAGAAACATGCTTTTTTCATCCCAAAATCCTGCTTTCTCCAAGGAAAAAAAAGTCTGCTGTGCACAGAAGTATTTTCTGCATAGAAAATAGGAGGGAGGCACCAGAAACCTGTTTTCTGCCCAGTAAAAAAAAACCTTGTCATGCAAAACCCCCCACATTTTTCTGCACACAGTGATTTCTCTTTTAACACTTTGGGACATTTGAATTTCAGGAGAAAACTGCACAAGATTCTTGTTTGTCTATCATACTTCCTGATGGGGTTTCCTGACTGGTAGAAAATGTTTCTTTTTTTGGAATAAAAAGCAAATAATCATTCCCTTCCTAATAAACACCCACTGCTTGAAAAAGGCACAGGGTTACCAACTTTCCAGTAGAGAGAGGTAGTTAATCTTGTTTTGGATTCCAAAGGGGAAGCTACTGAGAAGCAGTTTTGAGTAGCTAGTTCAACTAGGACTGGGTGTGTGGGGAAATCTCTGGGGCCCAGATCCCACAGGGCTTGCACAGTGAAAAACAAGAAATACTTTGAGAAATAACTTCTGTTATCTCAGCAGCCCAGACGGTGGGTCTAATGTCATTGCTAAGTTTAGGGGGGTCTGCAAATGTGCCTCTTGCTCCAAGACTGGCTCGCAGTGGCACTGGCTCACCTCAAATGTCTTGCTACTGCAAGACACAGCAAGTTTAATTTGGAGACAGACACCAGTTCAAGCAAACGGCATTTTCAAATTTCAACTGTTGTCTTTTCAACCACCAGTGTTTTGTTGTTAAAAGGGAACAGACCCTATCATCTTCCAGACCAGACCACAGGCTAAGTGCTCTTGTACTTTTCCAACCTATTGAAGCATTCTTCAAGCAGAGAGCACAGTTCTTTCGGAAGAATTATCCAGACACAAAAAGAAAAAAAGGGACATTTAAAGAAGAAAGAGAGAATAAAAGAGAAGAGGAAGGGAAACAAGGAAGCGGCAAGGACACAGGTCAGTGGATAGATAAAATGGCTCCTTTGCCCTTCTCTTCCTCCCCCTGCCAAGGTCATTCTCTGCTTTCTGGCCCTGATCTATCAAGCCAGCTAAACATCTCGTAGCAGTGACCGTGGAGATAGGCAGGCCGCAACTGGCACCCTTATCGTGTTGCTGTGAAACACAGTACTGACCCAGCAGCATTAACTAATACTCACGGAAAGCTCAGGCATAGTGATGAGCCTGTTCGCTAAGAGCCATGAACAGAAAAGTATTAAGAACTGAAGCCTTCCCTTTCTTCTTCCGACAGTGCTGCTTGGCCTGAACCAACTCAAGTGCATCTCAAGGGTATCAGGAAGACGGGTTAGAATTGTGCCAGGACCAGGAGCTCATGGCAGCCTCAAGTCCTTCTTGGATTCCAGGGATTTCTGGCAAAAAAGTTCCCAGGGCAAAGAGGACAGAGGGCAACTATTCTCTTGCTGCCTGATTCAAGGGCTCCTTTTACGGAGACTCAAGGCTGGTCTCACAAGCCAAACGGTGGGTGCTGGGAATTCCTATCACTGGGCTCAACTGCACATCCTGGTAAAGCACACGTGGCCTGCAAACTCCACTCCCAGCCCACAACCCAGCCTGCATAGGAAGAGCCAGCTTAAAGCTGTCAAAAGAGGTTAATGAGTACACAGTGTGGTTTGCCTTGTAACTTTGGCCGTCAGTAGCATGGCTCCAGCCTGGCTGAGAAATTATCTGTTTGCACATTCACCTAACCACACTGACGCTTGTTTTGCCCTTTCCTGCCTGTGATGCCTTACAGAAAAGCTGGATTCTCCAACCACAACAAACTACACTAAGGTCAATGAGACGGTGGTGTTAGTCTCTTTTACCATAAAGAAGGCATTAAGAAGCCCAGCAGCATCTTCGAAACTAACTGGTTGATGCTAGCATAAATTTGTACTGACTTCATCAGGTATGTTCCGTTTGACACTTCTCCTTTAAAACGATGCTTTGAGTCCTCAGACATCTGGTGAAGCAAAATCCATGAAAACCTATGCTTGTATAAACCATTAGCCTCCAAGGCGCTACTGGATTCCTTTACACCTTTTTAATGCTACAAGGGGTAAGCAACTTTGTATCTGTCCCCCTTAATTTATTTGGCTTCTGTTAGCCACAATGAGCATGCAACAGGCCATTTCTCTCCAGCATGGCTCCTTCACCAAATCCTTCACATGGATTTTACAGCTTCCAAATAGTCATGAAGATTAGAAGCTTAACTTTAAAAAAAGGAAAGGAGTTAAAAGAGGAGACTCCAAACTCTGGCATTTCTTATTTCTTCTTCTTCTGAAGGCTGGATGTAGGTTTTTGGGGGGCACAGCAAAGCCTGTGTCGGTAGGCCCCTTCCTAGGTCAGTGAACTCCACTGATTCTTATCAGTGGGGTGCTCAATCTGTTCTGGGTTTTAGTCTGAACTTTAAAGGCACTAGTGACTTAATTTGGAAAAATTGTTTCAGCACCTGGGATAGCTCTTTTAAAGTTTGGGCTAAAAGCTGGAATGAATTCTCACTCAGACTGGCATGGGGAGATGGCAAAAATAGAACAGTTCTGTGTGGGCTACCAAGGCTTACGTGGTTCCACAAGGCTACTGTTGAAGTGCGAACGCAAGTTCCTCCGGAGAGACAGTGCGTGCTGGCCGCAGTGTCATCACACTCAAGCAAAACAGGATGTCCATAATTCCATGTGGATGCGTTTCCCTTCAGACACCTGTGCTTCCGCACATGCTCTCTTAATCTGACACAGCATCAGATTTCCTGCCGCTTCAGAGCCAAGGACTCAGGGTGGGAGGCTGTCAGCCGAACACCTTACTTCCCACCACCACTTGTATGTGACCTTTAGAGAGAGCGCCGTGTGCCAGGACCACAGACACATAGGTGGAACCGCACAGAGCACATCAACGTTTTCCTGATTTTTAACCACGCCTCCCAGATCAGCAGCAGGGCAAAGTACTTTTGGTTTTTTGACTCAACAGCTATAACCTTCTTCCTAAACTCAGAGCCAAGCCTGAATCTGCTGCACCCCCTGCTGGCCACTGGCAGACACAGGCCAAAGGCACTCCCACACATCGAAGAAAATAATATATACGTACAAATCAGAGCCACGTTCTGGTTTAATGGACAGTTTGACCAGCCCTTCTTCCCTGGCTGCTCTGCGTCTCCTCCTCAGGCATTCCCAATCTCTCTCTCTCTCTCTCTCTCTGATCCCAGAAGACAGGAAAGAAGGAAGAAAAGAACGGACAGGAGAAGAACCCTAAATGAACATGACCAGGTCTTTACATGTTGCTCTTGAGAAGCAGCCAGGATGCTGGCAAAAACCACATCCGGGGACTGGGACGCATCAATGGCCGCGTGGAGCCCACGCCGGGAGTAGTAGTCAATCAGAGGTGTCGTTTGGGTGTGATAGGCCTTCAGGCGAGTTTTCAAGGCAACTTCGTTGTCATCCGAACGGCGGATCAGGGGCTCCCCGGTCGCCTGGCAAAGAGGAAGGTACAAGTGGGAAAAGGTGGCGAGGGGAGGGTGGAAGTTATCATTCAGGGCTATTATGCACAGGTATATAATTCTTCACTAAGTTTCTTCTCTCAAAGGAAGCAACAAGTAATTTCAGATATTTTCCTCCTACTACGAGAAGGATGTCAGAAACCATGAAGTTTTCAAAAACGATTTTGCAATTTGGGAGCTTTCGGCACAAAATTCACACACAGTTGTTTTGGAAAACAACTTTTTCTGCACAGGAAATAGTATTTCTGCATGGAAATATTTTCTGCACAGAAAAATCTGTTTCATTTGCAGAAAAAGCTTTTTTCAAGGCAATCACACGCAAATTTTATGCAGAGCAAGTCTGGAACTGCATTCTTCTTGTCGCAGTTTTTCAATATTCTAAAACCATGGGGTTTTTTCCTGCCAGCTTCAGGGTGCTGTGAGAATTCCAAAGCCAGAAAAGCTCCCAGCATCTGATATCTGAGGCCGTTGCGAAGTTCAGGTTTCCAAGGTGGACTCTCAGGGAGGTCTGAACTGCCCTGCTGATCCTGACTTGAATGAGATGAAGCACTTGAAGCGTACAAACAGAGAGGCACAGCTCTGGATCTGGCAAAGGCCTAAGTTTGCAAGCCACGCATGGAAGCAGAAAGGCTAACAGCACAAACAGTTGTGTTGTTTGTATTTTGTTTTTGTTTTTTTAATAGTTATGCTTTTAACTGCTTTTGATTTTTGTTGGTGGATTCCAAGTTGCAGCAGCCCTATCAGTAACATTTAGAGGGCCATTTAAATACAAGCTGAAGTCATAAGCAAAGCAATCAGAACAGAAACTAGAGCTACAATTTTGATGTCAGACTTGCATTTATAGACTACACCACAAAGCCTGAGAGAAGGGCTGGGGACCTTGTGACTCTGCAAAGGTTGCTGGACTACAATTTCCATTGCTCTGACCCACTGGCCAGGGCTGATGGGAACTGTTCTGCATGAGAACAGTCCAAGGGAATTTAAAGAGAGCCACAAAGGGCTAGTGCTCAGAAAAGGAAGGTCACCTACGTCATCTTTCATGGGGACCTTCGGAGGGTTGAACTCCTCATGGTACGAACGGCCACTTGCTGGGTGGATCAGCCTAAAAAAGACCAACAGGAGTCAGTAAAGTTTGTTTTTAGATCTGCAAGGTGAAGTTGCATTTATTCAGAAGTCAGGTCACCAAGGAGCACACCAGGCATGGTTTACGATGGATGGGAACAATGCTGCTCTCCAGACAACCTTGGGCTGTATTTCCCAGCATCCCTTACCACTATCTGCCACTTATGGCTGTTGGGATTTGCAGTCCAACAACATCTGGTGGGTGACACATTTCCCACTCCTGATGGATTGGTACTGCTCTTCAGAGATCTTGCTTGTGGACTTCCACAAAGAAGGAGAAATTAGGCAAGGCAAGCAGCCAATAATACCTGGAGAGCACATGACCCTGTCCATCATCTATGGGCTGGCCAAGAGTAAAAACACTTTTTACCCCTCTGGGGTAAAAGCTGTGCAGTCCTCCAAAGGCTGTTGGACTGCTAAGAATATTGGGAGCTACACTTCAGAAACACCCACAAGGTTGCATGGTCTTCATCCCTGTTGTAGGCTACCAAAAAACAAAAAAACAAAAAACTTTTCTTTTCCAAATGGATGGACAGGACTTGCATGTGGTATTTGTCCAAGAAGGACTTTTAAATCACTCACTTTTATATCTGATTAGCACTCCAAACTGAACTTAAACACCTTCCCCACACAAAGCACAAAGTCACCCTCCTACTTTGATTTGGCAAGGATTTCTTATTCAGCACTTTAACTGGGAGGGATGGGGACATACAGGAGGATGCTGTTAAAAGCCCATTTCCCCTTTACCTTCCAGTAATTCTCCGGATGAGCAAGGAGTCAGGGACGCTGAATTCAATGACAGAATCTAGCTTCTCTTTTCTTTTTTCCATGAGTTCATCCAGCTGCAGGATTTCAGGGGAATGAAAAACAGGAAAGAAAAATACTTTTAAAACACACACAAGAGGGAAATAATTCCAACCTTGGACAAGCAGCTCTCCTCAAGAGCAAGAGACTCAAGCAAAGCCTGGAGGAGCTGGAGTTCAGCAATGGATCGTTTGCAGTGCTGTTTCAGAAGTGATTATACTACCACTATTTGAAAAGCTATTCCTCTGTTTGAAATAAAGGTGATAAGCTTTCCCATATTCATTTCTGAGCATGGTGGTATGGACAGAGCCAGTCCAACTGCATTTGGGGGAGCACAGGAATGCCACCGGCAGCTCTTTGGTAGCATCTTTGAAATTTTACTGATTTTTCCAGTGCAAAATCACCCAAGCCACTGTAAAAATGCAACAAAATGAAGCTGATGGGCTTTACTTTTGCTGAAAATCAACCCCAAACAAAGGTTGAAAAACATGATGAAAATCAAGTTTTATCAAAAACTGGAAGTAATGAAAATCAAGCTGCATCAAAACCAATGTGGACCACCAGTAGGGGACTTGCTCCTGTCCCCCTTCTTGCATAGAAGACAAGGAAGGAATGCTGCCTTTGGGGGGGGGAATTACATGTACTGCCCCTAAGAACAGTGAAGTTATCCTCCACTTGCTATCTTCTGAAGCACCACAAAGACTACCGTGACAAAGGACTCCCAAGACCTCCAGTAGTATTTCATCTCTGGTTGCAAAATCCTCCAGGCTAAGAACAAGCATCTCCTGGAAGACGCCAGAGCGAACTTAAATTATACAACTTGGATTGATGACACATCCCCACTAAAAGCTGGAAATACTAGCCAAGCCTGACCAGTGGTCTTTGTTGGTATGAGGTAGACACTTATCCCTTCATCTAGGTGTGTCCAAAGTGGGACTTCGGGGCCCCATGCAGCCCCACAGGGCTATTCTGCAGCTGTTGACCTGTCCACACTTCCCATACACCCCTTTGTCAAGACAAAAATAAGTATGAATTGCATCTCTGGAAAGCATCCAGGAGCAGCAATTCACCTTTTAAATAGGTACCACCAACCTACTCCAAAAAGTTCAACATCAAAAAAATGCCAACAGTTCAAAATGAGAAATGGGCTTGGATTCCTTTGAGGGGGAAGCTGTGTGGCAGTCTGTGTGGCCCCCAGAGTGTTCAAGGACAACAAAAGATTCACGCAGATCTGCTGTAGGTGCCCATCCTTGCCCTTAGCCCAGGAGGAGACCTGAATGCGTCTCTGGAAGTGCTCACCATCTCCGCTTGCCGCACAGTGCGAGGGAACCCGTCCAAAAGGAAGCCGTTTTTGCAGGGAGGGGTCTCCAGATTTTTCTCAATCAGCTCCACCACCATTTCATCACTCACCTTACAAGAGAGAAGGAAAGGGAGATGGAGGAGAGGGACAGAAAAATGCCCCACAGGGGCAAAATGATCTTAACAAACTTTAAATGGGGATGGCCTCAGAAGTGCTGTTGTTTAATCTGCTTTGTGTAACATCTGTTAGCTGCTTTGGACATAAGATAAGGGCAAACACAGTGGAGGGCTAGAAAGAGAGATGGCAGAAAGAAAGAAGGAAGGAAGGAAGGAAGGAAGGAAGGAAGGAAGGAAGGAAAGAAAGAAAGAAAGAAAGAAAGAAAGAAAGAAAGAAAGAAAGAAAGATTTCAAGACACCTTTTGCCCACAGGATATGCTGGTCCCTCAAGATTGCTTGAGACACAACTACCAAATAAAAGCACAGCACACCCATGTTCCTGACCACACAGCTTGCTTTAGCTGCATACTTCATTTTGAATTATTTGCTTTGCAAGCACTCCCTACTCAAAGCTCACTGAGCTCTAGAAACTTGTAGAGGCTGACAGCAGTGGGACGGGGCTGTCATCAGGACAGGCCTTTGCTCTTGAGACCAGACTGGAGGGCTTCATGATCTCTTCCCTCAACAACGTTCTTAAAAGCTTCACATTTCAAGCTTCAGTTCAATCACACAGGACGTCAATGGACGTGACTCACTACAAATATGCATGTCAGTTTCTGCTGTGGCCCTCACTGTTGAAACTACCACTATCGCTCGTTCCAAAACCAGGGTGGGGTGCAAGACAGATTAGGGTCTCAAGCAGAACTGCTATCTAGAAAATCCAGCCACCTCCACAACACTCCTGCATCTCCAAGCCCAGTGATATCACCACAAAAGCTGAGAGAGATTAGCACTATCCATCCTGGACCTGCTCCAAAATCATAAAACTCTGAACAAAGCCTTGTTTGCAAACTGTCGGTTGAAAGCAATGAAATGCAGGTGGAGAAAAAAGAGGACTTTTAACCTGGCTCCAAAGCAAGAGAAAGTAGGTAAAAGGCAACTTTTTATCAGGATCATTCCTGCTGGCATGAGACTGGGATACACAAGAACCCCAATGCTCTTTTTGGACAGCAACTCTCAGCATTCCCTGCCATAAGCTAGCCTACTATGCCAACAGACACTTCTAGCTTCTTCAAATAGCATTTCTCATATCTTTTGAAATGTTTTATATACTGATCAGGAAGTGTTCCTGCTGGATGGGAAAAGCAAAGATCTTTTCCTCATCGATTCTCCCCACAGCTGAAAAACCCCTCTGCTGTCTCCTACCAGTGGAAGCAGGACCTTCACTGCTGTTGCACCCTGGTTGTGGAACAGCACTTGGCACTGCCATTGGATTCATTCCAGTGCCCAAGTTTAAAGCATGGCTTTTTTATTCAAGCCTTTGGGTCCCTACTGATTCATTCTAAAAGGCACATGTACACAGTTCTAAACTGTTTTAACCTTTTAAACAAATTTAACTTATTGGTTTAATCCATTTTTAGTCTAAGATATTTTTGGTTATTTTCAATATTTCATTCTTTCTACAGTATATAAATGGACTGCATGTCTGACAGAGGGTGTGCTGTTAATATTTTAATAAGGAAATGAGCAAGTGGTCTTAGCAGGACTGTCTCAGAAAACACAAGGTCCACAATCAAAGTTGCAACAGGGAGATGAGAACAGACATCTCACGTCCACGGACAAGGGAGCTGGGAAAAAGTCACCTTCTGCTAAAAACCAAACATCAGAGTAACAGGAACACCAACGCAGTTGCTTCATAAATCAAAATACAAGACCTGGCAGATCAGCATTCTAAATGTGTTTGTGGCAGTTCCATGCACCATTCCAAATGTCTGCAGACACGTCCAACACAACACCCTGGTGAGATGTGTCCAACTGTCCAGCACATAATTCAAAGGCCAAGAGAACATCATCAGGACAGAGAGCTGGCCTCCACCCCACTTGGTTTACAAACGGAGTTCTCTAAACCCAGATACTCAGAAGAGACAGCCGAGGCGGTAGTCCAGGGGCTCACACCTGATCCAGCACTGGCCCCCTCCCAGAACCAGGTTTACAATGTGTCAAAGCCTTTGGAGGCCTAATTGTGCAGATCCATACAGGTACACGGATGCAAACTGGGCTTTTTTTATTTATTTAATTATTAAAGTTGTTTAATGAGCTTTTACACTGTTTAAATTGTGCCAGACTTTCTTTCCAGTTTTTAAGATTATTCTAAATCAGAAAAGCCTTCCTTGCTGTGTGTCTTGTGGATCAGATTGTTTAATTCAGCTTTTACAGTTTGTTTCAATTTTGTATTTCTTTTATGTTTTAAATTAGGTAATCTGATTTTTGTCTACCCTACCAGGAGATCCCAGGATAATTGGGTTAAAATGTATATATTTGACTAAATAAAGTAAGTAAATCAGTAGTGTTAACTTTAATTGTATTTCTATGTCACCCTTGCATCTTGCGATACTGGGCCAGATGCAAATATCTGGATTATATGTATACCCATCTCTCCACAAAGGTTTGAAGCAGCAACTGCTGAGGACCCACCAACTTTCCAGCGTCCATTGTCTCCTTCAGCCGTTTTCCCAGCTCCGAGCCAGTAGCCACCATGGCCCTCAGCATGTCTCCCGTTGCCAAGTGGCACACACAGTAGGTCTCTGCAAGCCGAGGAGCCTGAAATGAGAAAGAACCAAACGAAACAAGCAAACCATTAGACCAAGGACAAGTCTACACAGCAGCTATTGGGCAAAACTGCCCTTCCTTCAGATGCACTTCACACATGCATGCTCACAAAATTTTACACCAGTGGACACAGTCTGCAGTTTGAGTGTATGCAGTGGGTGCAAATGATTTTTTCTGCCTTTGCACTACATACTGCATGGAAGGGCGGACATGGCACCTGAGCAAGGTAAGGCCTGGCTGTCGGCTGCCTTTTTCCCCACTGCAGACGATGCTCTTACTGGAATCTGCAGGAAAGGAGATTCCACCTGAACCTCCTGACAGTCAGGGCTGTCCGGCAATGGAATCTGCTGCCTCCATGGCGTGTGGTGGGGTCTCCTTCCTTGGAGGTTTTTAAGCGGAGGCTGGATGGCCATCTGTCGGGAGTGCTTTGAGGGTGTTCCTGCAGGGCAGGGGGTTGGACTGGATGGCCCCTGGAGTCTCTTCCAACTCTACATTTCTATGATTCTATGAATCAAATGCTTGCCTAACGATCCAGAGGTCTCCTCTTTCCAACCGTGGTCAACATCCACTCCCCTCCAGCAGGAACCTCCCAGGCAATGCACGAAGGTGAAACGCCCTTCCTCCATTTGCTCCCAAAACAGACAAAGGGGTGTATTTCTCCTGAGTACGGAGGTTCCCAAAACCATCTCCGCTGATGGATCCCGAGACTCTAAGCCCTGTGAAGCTGCTCGTTTTTGTTGCTTTCAAGTCATTTCTAACTCACGGCGGCCCTTTCACAAGGCTTTCCTGCTTCAGAAGGACTTTGCCTCTGGCCTCCTCTGACGCTGAGCGTGACTCGCCCAACGTCCCCAGCCGGATTCTTTGGCCGAGCAGGGATCCGAATGCAACCGGCACCCTACCTGTCTGGGTCTGGTGAAGAACACGTCCTACTTATTTTCTCAAAAATTAAAGGCAATTTTATAAGCATTTTGGTGGGATTTTTTCAACTTTTACACCATCCTCCCTGAAGACCGACGTGATGGCTGTAAGGCAACTGAAAAGCACATCTAGAGCTGTAGGGAGGAAGGAGGGTAGACAGAAGAGCTGCTATAAATCAGTGGCAAAACCTGACTGCAAAGGTCGTTAGATACTATGCTGCAAAGTTTTGGGTGCCGGGAGGGAACAAGCAAGGGGATCAATTAATTCACTGCGCAGGGACTTTGCAGGAATAGGGCACTCTTGATATTATTGTAATAAGTGTTTCACTAGGAGGCAACCCTAGAATCCTGGCCATTTCTGCACTGGACTGTTATAGCGCTATGGTTCCACGTTCAATGTCGTATGGCGTCCTGGGGTTTGCAGTTTAGGGAGGGGCCTCAAAGGATTCCATAGGTGGCTGAAAGCGGAATAATAGCGCTATAACAGTCTAGTGTGGACACGGTCTCTGACCTGCCGCCTGGGTCCCTTGGAAGAAGGGTGGGTGGGTGAAGAATGCATCCTACTTATTTTCTCAAAAGTTAAGGGCAATTTTATAAGCATTTTGGTGGGATTTTTTCAACTTTTACACCATCCTCCCTGAAGACCGACGTGATGGCTGTGGGGCAACTGAAAAGCACATCTAGAGCTGTAGGGAGGAAGGAGGGTAGACAGAAGAGCTGCTATAAATCAGCGGCAAAACCTGGCTGGAAAGGTTGTTGGATACTAGGCTGCAAAGTTTTGGGCGCCGGGAGGGAACAAGCAAGGGGGTCTGCTCTTGATTTCTGACTGGACAGCTCCTTTAAAGTTCAGACTAAAACCCGGCGCGGAGGGCACAAAACATGTCGTCCAGTAACACCGCAGCACTGGTTCCTTCTGCCTCCGATTGTAGACTGCGATCTCTGAGGGGTCTGGTACTTTTATTTATTTATTTCGCGCATTATTCGCGCATTATCGCAAATTTATTTATTTATTTCGCGCATTATTCGCGCATTATCAATGAACTCATTGCCCAGGGACTCTGGAGGGATAGGGCACTCTTGATATTATTGTAATAAGTGTTTCACTAGGAGGCAACCCTAGAATCCTGGCCATTTCTGCACTGGACTGTTATAGCGCTATGGTTCCGCGTTCAACGTCGTTGTGGCGTCCTGGGGTTTGCAGTTTCGGGAGGGGCCTCAAAGGATTCCATAGCCGGCTGAAAGCGGAATGATAGCGCTATAACAGTCTAGTGTGGACACGGTCTCTGGCCTGCCGCCTGGGTCCCTCGGAGGAGGGGTGGGCAACCGAGGGGCGGGTGGGGGTCTCGGGGCAACTGACTCCCCTCCAGAAACCACGCGGGACGGACACAAATGCCTCCCCCCGAAGGAAAGTTCCTGCGTCCGTTTCCGGCTTCGTAAAACCCGGATTAATTCCGCCTGAGGGTCTCGCAACCCCTTTGAGGCGGGAGACCCCCCCGCAGCCCTCCGGACGGGGAGGCCAAGGGGAGCCCCGGCCCCAGCGGTCCCCACTCGGCCGCCCCGGGGACCCCCAGCAGGGCGGAGCGGCCGGCCTGGCGCCCCGGGAGGGGCCTGGGAGGGTCCCCGGGCCCCGCTCTCACCTGGGTGCCCTTCCCGGCCCCGGGGGGCCCCAGCAGGACGGCGCGGATGCCCTTCCGGACCCCGCGGCCCAGGCCCCCCTCCCGGCCGCCTTCCGCGCTGGGCGCCATCGCAGCGAGACGCGGCCCGGACACTTCCCCCTCAACCGCCCGCACAGCCAGGAGGCGTCCCGCCCCCTCTGGCCCCTCATTGGCCGCGCCTCAGCTTCCGCCGCCGGTGGGTGTGCGCTTCGGCCAATAGTCTCGGGAAAGGGAGCGGAGCCGTGGCTCTGATTGGAGGGAAAGAGGTCGGAAGGCGGGGCGAGGAGGAAGCCCGGAAGGAAGAGCTGCGCCTGCGTCCTCCCACGTGTCTGGTCCCTCTTTCCCCTAGCTGTCTTAAAGAGACAGGCGACTCAACGGGACTGTTGAGGTTCAACCTGGGTGGGTTGGGGGGAATAATGCGCGAAATAAATAAATAAAAATACCGGACCCCTCAGAGATCGCAGCCTACAATCGGAGGCAGAAGCAACCAGTTCTGCTTTGTTTATTTATTTACTGGATGGCATGTTTTGTGATTCCACTTTCAACATCCTATGGAATCCTGGGGTTTGCAGTTTCGGGAGGTGCCGGTGGTGCAATATGTGCTCTGATTCCACTTTCCCCTCCCGAAACTGCAAAACCCAGGATTCCAGAGGATGTTGAAAGTGGAATCATCGTGCTATTACAGGCTAGCGCGGAAATGGCCTCTGTCTTTGTGCATGGCAGAAGGGGGTGGACTGGATGTTCCCTTGGTGTCCCTGTGTTTCTATTATTCTTTGCTGAGCTCTGCCACCTGGACTTCAGACTCGGGCTATCATGGTGAACAGTGGGCACAATTACTAGACTTCATCACATTTTTGGGCAGGGAGGTGCAACTGCCTAATGCAACTACACGAAACTGCAAACCCCAGGATTCCAGAGGAGGTTGAAAGTGGAATCATCGCGCTATAAGAGTGTCGTGTGGAAATGGCCTTGGATGTGCCGCAGTTGTTTATTCCTGCCTGGCAGGGGCCAGACAGGAGGGCCCTTGCATTCCCTTCCAGGGCTATGATTCCATGGGCCTTTCTGCACTACACTGTGATAATGCTATTATTCCACTTTCAGCTTCCTATGGAATCCTGGGGTTTGCAGTTCCGGGAGGGGCCTTTAGGATTCTCAGCCAGGGAACTCTGGCCTCAGGGAGCCAGAAACCCCAGAATTCCCCAGGATACTGGAAGTGGAATAATAGCACCATAACAGCGTCATGCAGACAGGCCCCATGATTCGATGGCTGCGTGGAAACGGCTGGTTTTGCGTGCCTTCTCTCAACCTAATCAGTCTTGGAAGGGGGGAAAAATTGCATCACCGGCAGGAAATCCCAGAATTCTGCTTATGGGATTCAGCGTTCCCCGGCCCCAATTCAGGCGCTTTCCTCCTCACCTTGGCCTGGGGTCTGGGAGCTGGACCACGGAGTGCAGAAGATGGAGGGAGGGGAGGAAGGCTAGGATGCTGCTTTCTTTTATCTCCCTCAGCCAATCAGGCGGCAGAGCTCGGTTGCCGCGGCTACCCTTGTGAGCAGAGGTGGAGGTGGGAGGGGGCCGGAGGAGTCCGGTATAAAAGGGACCGGTCGGCCTCCTCCGAAGCCCAAGCGTAGCTGGTGCTGCTTTGCATGGTGTAGGCTCTGCAGTGGGGGGGCGGAGGAGGAGGACGAGGAAGAGCCACTGCCAAGCCCCTATTCACTCTTGGGAGACCCATGGGCAAAATCCGTTTAAATGCTTTTTAAGGTGGGTCCCTGCCCGGCAGGCAGCAGAGCATCAACGGTGCGCGCATGTGGGGCGAGGTACCAGCATGGGTGTGGATGGGGATGTGGAGGCTTAAGATTGCGTGGACCAGGGGGAGGTGGGAATTTATGGGGAGGGCCGAGAAGACTTTGAAAAATAAAATACTGTGTTTAAATAACCCCTTTTTTTAAAAAAAAAATGTGATGGGTTTTTAAAATAGTGCTTGGTGTCATGCATATTTTAATTACTTTTGTTTCTATACAGATGAATAGATACAAGTACAGTTACAGACGCATAAAAACGATGTATTCCACGCTTGCCTTTGTTTCTTATATGCGTGTTTATAGTTGGGATAGCAAAAAAATTCAAAAATGTATATAACATCTATCGTCTAATCTGCATTTTTAAAATAGTGTTTCTTGTTGTACACATTTTAATTACATTTGCTTTTGTACAGATGGATAGATACAGGTACAGTTACAGAAACGTAAAAATAATGTATTCCATGCTTGCCTTTGTTATATGCATGTTTATAGTTGGGATAGTAAAAATTTTTAAAATGTGTGTGTGTGTGTATGCGTGTATGTATGTGTGTGTGTATATATATATATATATATATTTCTACTTTTCCATCAGAACTAATATATATATATATATGTATATAACAATTGCATAACAATAATTTGTATTTTAAAAATGCATATTAGTGTGTATGTGTATGTGTATATATATATATATATATTCTACTTTTCCATCAGAACTAATATATATATACTAATATGCATTTTTAAAATTCAAATTATTGTTATGCAATTGTTATATGTTCTTTAACTGCATTTTAGGAATTACCTTGGGTGTGCTTCTGCCTCCATGTTGTTCGTTTTAATGTTGGAAGCAACCTGGAGTCTCAGTTCTGATGGAAAAGTAGAAAAATAAAGCTGGTGAAAATGATAGTTATGATCATGCAAATGATAATGACGATGATGATGACAACAAAAACAACAACAGATTATGGCCATTTCCACACTAGACTGTTATAGTGCTATTATTCCACTTTCAACATGCTAGGGAATCCTGGGCCCATCCCTAAACTGCAAACCCCAGGATTCCCTGGGATGTTGAAAGTGAAATAATAGCACTAGAACAGTCTAGTGCAGAAGTGGCGTATTCCCGAACGTTTTGGTAACCGAGTGGATCTTCTCCCCTCGCAGAGATCTCGGATCCCCAGCAGCAACTGTGCCTCGGGGTGTTGCAAAAGCTCAGAGTTCACCGGAGAACCCCCCTGGCATTTCACCTAGCCCCCCGGGAAGGAGGAAGGCTTCGGGACTTGGTGAGGCTTTATGGGATGGAGATGGAAGGGTGTGGAAGAGGAGGAGGAGGAGAGGAGGAGGAGGAGGGGAGCATGTGTCCTCCATTATTTTATTATTATTATTATTATTATTATTATTATTATTATTATTATTATTATTTCTATCCTGCCTCTCCCCATGGATCGAGGCGGCGAACAACAATAATACATTAATTACATTAAAAAACACACCCAATCCTCCCCACCCACCAAGCCACCTAAAACACAAACATGGAGAGTGTGTGTCGGTGGCCATTTCCGCCCTACACTGCTATAGTGCTATTATTCCACTTTCCACACCCTGTGGAATCCTGGGGTTTGCAGTTTAGGGAGGGTTTTCGTCTGTGAAATTGTTGGGAGTGACTGAAATTCTCAGGTACATAAACACGGAGCTCTGATGGGGGATGAGAAGGAGTCACACCCACCCGCGCAGACACACACAATTACTCTCAGCCAAGAGGGAACATTTTCTCAGCCTCTGCTGTCAGCTTGGCTGCAACAGTTGTCTGATCAGATGAACAAAGCTTTATGGAAACATCAGGATTTTTATAGAGCTTCCAAAAGAAGAGAAAATGTATACAATTTGCTTATTATAAACACAGAGGACAGATCTTTCTAATGTTTTTCTGTAAAGGGAAGCACATGTTTTCAGTGACTTTTGATGCTCTTGCAAGAAGACAGAAGGGCTTGTTTAGAATTCCTTACAAGATCAGAAACAACACACTAAAGGTTTAGAAAACTTTTTACCCTCAAAGTGTTTTGGAGTGTTTTTTAAAAAGACTTCTGCAGAGCCTAAAATAATCCTAAAGGGGTTAAAAACATGACAAACTTTCCCCCCAGAAAGCATCCAAGGGGGAAAAAAAACCTCTCTTTTTTTATGGTCATTGCAAGCGTGCTGCAAGTATTCATGATTGCAAACGTTGCTTCCGCACGAGGCTGTTATAGCGCGATGATTCCACTTTCAACATCCTATGGAATCCTGGGGCTTGCAGTTTCGGGAGGGGCCGGCCGGCCCCAGGATTCCATAGGATGTTGCAAGTGGAATCATAGCGCTGTAACAGCCTAGTGCAGAAATGACTCTAAGGCCATTTCCGCACTCGACTGTTATAGTGCTGTTATCCCACTTTCAGCATCCTCTGGAATCCAGGCGGCCCCTCCCAAAACTGCAAACCCCAGGATTCCATAGGATGTTGCAAGTGGAATCATAGCGCTATAACAGCCTCGTGCGGAAATGACCATAGTGGTGATGGTGATAATTATAATAATAATGCGCAGGTAAAATGAAAGAGCTGTTGCTGAGCCTCCTCCCTGGCCAAGGCGGATGGAGACAGAAGCTCGTCTCGGCTCACGTTCTTCCTCTCCTCTCCCCAGTGTGTTGCATACTTAAAAACCATCCTCCCTGCTCCTGACGGAGGGTTGAGAAGCAAGAGCCTCCTTCGACGGTAGCAATGACCAGGTGCTTGGACGAGTCGGACATTGTCATGGTGGAGGAAGGCTTCACCACCAGGGATGTCTTGGAGAACCTCCTCCTCGAGGTGGCTGAGACGGTAAGAGGCAGAGGCTGCTTGCAATACTTTGGGGCCACAGGGTTTAATTCTCCTCTTAATTCTTTATTGGTTTTAATGTAAGCACAGACAATCGAATACACGGTCAAAGAAATACACATTCAAACAAAGGAAAAGAAAAGAGGGAGGGGAACCTAAAATACTAGCACACTAAGCTACAGTCAGCCCTCCACTTTTCTGGGGGTGAGGGGCAGAAGACCCCCCAAAAGTGAAAAAACCTGCAAAAAAAATAAAAATAAAAATAAGAAACAATCTTTCTTCCACTTGAGAACATTTCTCTAGCAATTTCTAGGTCTTCCAGTGCAGTTCTGTGGTCAGCTTCTATTAGAAGTGGGCCATAGAGTCACATTGGAGGACCTCACGGTGCCTAGAGAAATGTTCTTTCTAGGAATATCTAGATTCTGTAATGCAACTGTATGGTCCACATCCAGTGGCAATTGACCATAGACTCACACTGGAGAATTTCTGGAGATCATGCATAGTTTTTCCATGACTGGGACAAGTACACTAAGAATTTTTTAAATTTCCCCATTTGGTTCACAGGAATACAATATGTACGTATAGACAGGTAGATTATGACAACTATCTGTCTGTCTGTCTATCCATCCATCCGTAGATATTGTATTCCCACATCCCAAGTGGGAAAGTCAAACTTTTAACAAGTGTGATTCTTCTTTAAACCAAGATGCAATCCCCCCAGAGCTTATTTTAGCTTTTTGGAAAACCCTTTTGGTCACTTCTGTTTTCATTTTGGGGGGCTAGTGTGGCCCTTGGGGGGTTTCCAGGGTGGGGGAATGGCTTCTGGAGACCTCTTTGCCACATGGCTTCTGGATACCCCCCTGCTGCCCCCCAAGTATACAGGTGTCCCCTGCTTTTTGACAAATCAATTTTTGACATTCTTCTCTTCCAACTGTTGTAAGGCCATTTCCGCACAAGTCTGTTATAGCGCGATGATTCCACTTTCAACCTCCTATGGAATCCTGGGGTTTGCAGTTTCAGGAGGGGCCAGCCAGACTCGTGCGGGAATGGCCTAAGTTGTAGACATGTGCCGTTCTTTCGACATGGAGTCTACTCTTTGGTCGGTTCTTCTCCTCTTGCCTTCCTCCTGGAGGGAACATCGCTGAGCGAGCTTCTGTAATCCTCTCATGTTCCCTGCAGGAAAAAGGCAAGAAGAGAAGAACCGACCAAAGTGGACTCTGGTTTTCAACCAATTCCACTTTCTGACCAGGCTGTGGCCATTGACCCCTCAGAGAAGTGGCAGACGTCTCCATAAATCTTTTGCTTGTGTGGCTCTGGGGAGAGAATGATGCTGAGTCTCTCCTTCCTTGTTCTCCAGGGCAGCCGGGAGGCCTTTTCGTGGCGGATCTCGAGGAGGTGGTGAAGAAACACTTGCGCTTCCTGAAGGCCCTGCCGCGCATCAAGCCCTTCTATGCCCTGAAGTGTAACCGGAGCAAGGGAGTGGTGCAGATGCTAGCGGGCCTGGGGGCCGGGTTTGGCTGTGCTAATAAGGTAGGAAGGCGGCAAGAAGAAAGGACTGAGTTCCCCTCTCTCTTCCTGTTCTTGCAGAACAAGCTGGGTTGGTTTAGGTTCATCCAGCGCCCTGCCGTGTCTAGAGCCCTAGGGTGCATTTGCATGGCACAATCAGTATTTGTTGTTGTTTTCGTGCCATCAAGTTGTTTCCAATTTATGGCAACACTAAGGCAATGCTATCATGGAATTTTCTTGGCAAGATTTGTCCAGAGGGGATTTGCTTTTGAGGCTGAGACAGTGGGACCTGCCCAAGGTCACCCAGTGGGTTTTTATGCCTGGACAAGGATGTCCAAAATGGTACTCCAAGGCTTTCTGGTATGGGCCCCTAAGCTGTTTCCAGCTTCCAAAAAAAAAGCCTCCAGACATCCCTTCCCCCAATTCCACGTTTTTGCAGATGTTTTTACTTCACATTGATCCATAATGGGTTCCAGGACTTAATCTGGGAAACCTGACAAATCCCACAACTCCTCGTGGCCCCCAAAGTCCTCCAGGGCTTTGCCAACCTACTGTCAGCCCTGCAGGCTGAAACAAAAAATGACTTTGGTTGCCGTTTTTGAGTGATTTTGAAGCTTAATGTGATGAACTGCAGCCCTGCTGGGGAGCAGGAATTCCCCCACACCTACTGGTGCTTCCCTTCCCTGCTCTAAAAGCCATGAGGTGCCTTCTGACCTCACACTGGTGACAATAACATTTTAATATGAAATGCACCGAAAATGCTTCTGGTAAATAAGGTGCTGGTGGCTTCCTGTGTCAGTGGGGTGGTGGATCCATTCTGCTTTTCAGTCTGACCTTTAAACTGCCTTGAATCCCATGCTGGGAGAAATGTGGCATATACATTAAATAATAAACAAGTAAATGAGCTGTGCACAGTGCTGATCCCTACTCCAAGATAGGTTCCATGCCTTGGTTATCTCCTTTAAAGTTCAGAGTGAAACCCAGGGCATTTCTGCACTGCATTGGTGTAGTGCAATTATTCCACTTTCAACCTCCTGTGGAATCCTGGGTTTTGCAGTTTAGGGAGGGGCATTTGGAATTCTTAGCCAGAGACCTCCTTGGCCTCAGGAAACTGCAAGCCCCAGAATTCCACAGGAGGTTGAAAGTGGAATAATAGCACTCTAGAGTACAGAAATGGCCCCAGAGGAGATGAATCACCCTACAGCCAAGGAAGCCACCAGATGCTACTGAAAGAGGAGGGCAAGGCCTGATTCTGCAGCATCTCTCCTTCCTCCAGTTGTGCCCGTCCAAACGCACTCTCTTTCTGGCCCTCTAGACAGAAATGGCACTGGTGAAGAGTATTGGAGTTCCACCAGACCGGATCATCTGCACCAGCCCTTGCAAGCAGCTCTCCCTGATCCGATATGCCGCAAGCCAAGGGGTGCAGCTGATGACCTTTGACAATGAGGTGGAGCTTGGGAAGGTGGCAAGGAGTCACCCGTCTGCCAGGTAGGCAGGCCGGCTACGTTGGGCGCAAGGGAAGGGATTATGCACATAACTGCAAGGGAACAGAATAGGTGCCTCTGTACACCAGTTCGACAGTGGAATTCGCTGCCTGGGAACTTGCACATTTCCCTATTGCTAGAGGGAGACGGGCCATGTTCACACACATTGGAATTCGTCTTCCATCTGCCTTAGCGTGGGGGGCAGTGCAGCCCAACCCAGGGGCCCTGTACACCCAGCAATAGGAATTGCATTTAATTGCTGGCCAGAAAGATAAGTCTGGGTAGAATTTGTCTGGGAGGCCAGTTTTACCACGGCCTCTCTAGGCAATTGGTTTCATTGCTGAACTGCTCTCACTGGCCATTTCCACACTAGCCTGTTATAGCACTATGGTTCCACTTTCAACATCCTATGGAATCCTGGGGTTTGCAGTTTTGGGAGGGGCCGGCTGGATTCCATAGGATGTTGCAAGTGGAATCATAGCGCTATAACAGGCTAGTGCAGAAATGGCCACTGATAGGAAGTTCTTTCTAATGTTCAGTCAAAATCTACCCTCCTGTAACTTAAAACCACTAGACCTATTTCTACCCTCTCAACATTGTTTGGACAAATTTCCTTCTTGGAACTACAACTTCAGAGTCCTCCCAGTCAGGATGGCAGCTGCTTGGCGAGGATAGAAAACTGTAGCTGACCCATTTTGCTGTCTCTGTCGCTTTCTGGCAAGAATGATCCTGTGTCTAGCCACCGACGACTCCCGCTCTTCGGCCCGTCTGAGCGTAAAATTTGGCGCCACACTTAAAACCTGCCGGCATCTGCTCGAAGCTGCGAAGGAGATGAAGGTCGAGGTTGTTGGCATCAGGTAAGTGGTGGGATTCTTTGCCCCGGCACAACAGTGCTTCTAAACTGCATAGTTTGGAAGGGGGTGAGTGAGAACCCCCTGGGAAGCAGGGCTAGAGGTGAATCACGGGCCCTTTCACCATTTTGTGAATAAGATTTCCAGAAAGCATTTGCAGAATCCCCCTGCCTGCCTTCTTTCCCCAGTTTCCACATTGGCAGCAGCTGTAGTGACCCCCAGATCTTCACTCAGTCCATAGCGGATGCTCGCCTGGTCTTTGAAATGGGGGCCGAACTGGGCTACAAGATGCGTCTCCTGGACATTGGAGGGGGCTTCCATGCTTCCGAAGAGTCCAGAGGGCGCTTCGAGGAGGTACGACTGCCCCCACCCCACCTCTCTTTTCTCCTTGAATTGCACTAGACGACAGACTAGGGAGGAAGGAAGCAAGGAAGGAAGGAAAGAAGCAAGCAAGCAAGCAAGGGGATTCTGAGAGTGGGTGGAGTTTCTGTTGGGGATTTAGGGGGGCTGTAGTCACACACTCTCAGCCCTGGAAAGCCCCATCATATGGGTCAACATAAGTTGGAAAAGACTTGAAGGCACACAATAACAACAAGCAAAAGTAAGTAAATAAATAACTGTGTCACCGTGCTATTTGTCAATATGTGAATTGCATTGTTTGCTTGCTTTGAGACTATGTAGCAAGAACTAGGGGGAAGTTGTTGCTCTGGTTGCTACTATGTGCCTTCAAGTTGACTTATAGTGACCCTAAAGCAAGCCTATCATGGTTTTTTGGGGGGC
>CAOLHI010003588.1:0-169141 GCA_948474755.1 Ctenosaura bakeri | reverse complement strand
CTTCCTGGTTTTAGGGTTCAACCATGCTGAATGTGAGTTACTACCATTATTTTGTGACAGTAATTTTACTAATAAGGTTTAAATGTACACCACTTTTTGGCCTCTGAGCCCCCAAGATTAGTTTACTGTACATTGATATGACATAAAGGAAATTGGCCGTGAAGCCAAGAAACAGACAAAAAAATACAATGAAATCACAATATAATGGTTAATTGGTAACAACTAGCTGATAACATATTTTTTTAAAGAAAAGTCTTCTCAAGTTTAAATATCAAAATATGATCTCACCAACTCTGCCTCTTGCAAAACTGAAAGAGACACTTAAAAAGAGCATTTCCCAACTGGGAGAATTAAGTGCCTCTGTTCCATTCTAGCTATTCAGAACATAAATAACGCACCAGGTGTGAGGCAGCCAATTATTATCATCCTGGCAGTGAAAATAAGGAATTCTGTACACACACAGGCTTTCCAAGGTGGTCCTATCTGCAAACATACAGCCTGGATCTCAGCACCCTCCAGCTGAATTTAGCAATAGTCTCCACAGATCAATATATAAGCAGCTAACTGCTTTTTCTTAAAGGGTTCCAGTGGCCACTGGATAAAATTGCTTTTAGTGCATCATTCACATTAAATCCTGCAACGGCCAAAGTTTGCCTTACTTGGTGTCTTGGGCGTCCAACAATGGAGGGGAAGACAGCTCGGGGGGCATCGTCACCGGCAAAGCCAGCCTTCACCAAACCAGAGCCATTGTCACATACCAAGGCGGTGGTTTCCTCGTCGTCACACATGATGGAAGCTCACTGAGGAAGAGAAATTGGTGGTCAGGATTGCATTACAGACTTTTGAAGTTTCTTTCTTGGACAGTATCTCCTAAAATGTCCATTCAGCATGCATTGGGTAATGTACTCCATAAAAGCAGATTTTGCAAGCTGCTCTCTAGAACCGACCTGTGCTAACTTCACTTTGCTCTATTTTCTGTCCCCAGCATCTTCTCTCCCATGTCATGATTGAATGGGATCATCCGTAATTATGTAGTAAGACATATGCATTGCCTATCAGAATCTCCCAAGGACAGCCCTGGCCATGTCTAGATTTAGGCACCAGGTGATAGGAAAGATAGCTGGAGAGCCTCTGCCAATTGGAATAGACAGTGTTGGCCTTGATGAGCTATCAGTGTGATCTAGAAGAAGTCAGTTTTTTCCTCGATTTCAGTGGGACATAGCTTGATGGCAGAGCACCTGTTTTGCATTCATAAGGTTTTACAGTCCAGCTCTACCACCAAAGACTCTTCTCTGCCTCTAAGAGCCATGGCAACTCACAGCAGACAACACTGGATCAGAAAGAATCTGTTCTCTGGGTTTCCCCAGTGCTTAGGTTGATCTTGGTGAGCACCTGCCTTGCATATTAAAGGTCTCAGGCTTAACCCCGGCCATCTCCACTTTGAAAAAGAATCGGGTAGCAAGTGATGGATAAGACCTTTCCAGGAATAGCAAAACCAGATGTTTTGGACTGCAGCTCACCATGAGCCTGGCCAGCATAGTCAAGGGTGTCAAAGGAGATAGAGAAATAGAGATTTTTTCTCTAGATAGAGAAAAAATCTGAGCAACTTCCTAGGTTCCCAATGTGTTACTGTAATACCTGCTCACAACTCTCTTTCAGTAAGGTTTCTCTTAAGTGTTGATCACAGTCTTCCTGATTGCAACATAAGGGCATTCTTGGTTGTAACTGGAGAATGAGTGATTATTTGTCCCTTGTGTTCTCTGGAAGGGGTGTTAACATTATTGGTTTCTTTCAATTATGAAAGGGGATGCAGTCATAAAAGATTTCTTAGCTGGGAGGGATCTGACTACACAAAGTGCAGTTGCTCACTAACAACACAGAAGGCTGAGCAAAAAGCAGTAACTGTCCCAAATCTGCAAAGAGGAATAAATTGTTATCTTGAAAAAACTCAATAGTACACTCTTTTTACATTTCTTTGCTTGGTGGGTATGTGCACACGTGCATATAGGACTCCCATCTTGCATGGGGAAGGGGAAGGTTAAATCTCTGCAGAATCAGAGGTGGAAAAATTAATTTCCCCAATAACTTCCTACTGAATCATGGGGTTTAAATCAGTGGCTGGTAGCAGCTACACTATCTTCAGTAGCCCTCTCCTACTCAAGAGTAAGAGGCAGGATTGTTACATGGTCTCCGTGACTTCAACAGGCAGGTAACATAACTGCCTTTTAAACAAACAAATCCAAAACATACCAACACCCAAGTCTGAAAAGACATGCAATCCCACCATCCACCCACACAGGTGCACATTTGCAGAAAAAGTGGAGAGACAATTACTTAGGAGTAATTGGGGAAGTAAAAATGGGCTTAGCTAGATTAAAAGTATGTAAGGCATCTTCGGAAGAACAAAGCAGTGTTTGTATTTCCGTCCCCCATCCCCCTGTGTGGAGTCTCGGCCCCAAAGAAATTACAATTGGAGCAACTCCAAATAGTACTTACCAGCTCTTGCAGTGGCCCAGAGTGAGGAGGAAAAGGCTAGCTCTGCCTGGATTGCCTTTCTGTGATTTATACTTCTGACCTCCCACTGTCCCTTCTCCTTGGTCCCCCTGCCCGTGGCCTCTCCCACACCCTGCTTCCTACCGCAGGGGTCCAGGAGCACTTCACACATTCCATATTTGGACACTGTCCAGGCCACCTGTCACTTGGGCCTTTCATGGGCATTCATAGCCAAGCGGCTGTAAGAAGCCAGAAACCCACCCACCCACTTTTCCACCAGCCTTGCATCTCTCCTCCTCAATGTCCCTTCTTGTTTTTCAAGTCCTTGTAAGGCTAAGAAAGAGGGGACCCCCTGCTTGAAGTAACCATGGCAAAAGCCATTCCTTAGCCATATACAGCAGTGACACCTGTGTCAAAGGACCTATCTGCATCCAAGCCCAGAAGGATAAAACTGGATCATTAGATTCCTTCCGATTGTGGGAGATGGAGGGGGAAGGAGCTGAGCTTGTGGTTCTCATTTTAAGACTGCAGCAGAGAAGAGCAGAGTGCCAGAATTGGTACTTTGTGGGTTGTGTTAGCAAAGAGGATGCACTGCTGTTAGTCCTGGTGCTTTTATGGTTGGGGGTGAAACATTTTCCAAGGATTTAGTGTTTTATTTCTGGTTTCCTAAGCAATTCTAAACAAGCCATTCTTCTTGCAAGGACTGCATCAAAAGTCAACAGGATAACTCACTGAGAACATGCATTTGTCTACAGAAATATGTTAGAATTGTCTGTTCTATGTATATGCCTTTTCTCTTCCTTTGGAAGCTCTGTAAAAAATCTTGATGTTTCAATAAAGCTTTGTCCATATGATGAGACTACTGTTGCAGCCAAGCTGACAGCAGAGGCTGAGAAGATGTTCCCTCTTGGACAAGAGAAATTGTCCATGGCTGTGCGCGACTCCTTCCCAACCTGATTCAAGGCTCAATCCCAGCTCCGTGTTTATATGCCTGGGAAAGAAGGATGAACTGATATTTCAGTCACTCCCAGCACTATAAACTTTGTGTTCTGTTGTATGTTACAAGCAGTGGCAACCACAACAAAAGGCAGGTTTTTACCTCTTAGGAACTCATAATTCTAAATGTGCTATTGTTTGCTGTGTGTCTTTAAGTTGTTTCTGACTTATGGAGACCCTAAGGTGAAACTATCATGGGTTTTCTGAGAGCTGAGAGTGTGTGAGGCACCCAGAGTCACTCAGTGGGTTTCCATGGCCAAGCGGGGAATTGAACCCTGCTCTCCACAATCATGGTCCAACGCTCAGACTGCTACACCATGCTGACTGTTATTCTACATATAGGCAATAGATAATGAGCAGGGGATGGATGGAGAAACCAAATTACATGTAGCTTGGCTTGCCGATAACTGGGAGATGAATATGAAGGGGCCAGTTCCACAGGGGATGAATCTTTGGTCCTTCCATGATTGGGTTACAGTGCCCACCATTACTGGCCATGGGGCTGAATGCCAGCAACATGTGGGCAAGTGTACGTGTGTGTACAAATTTCCCACCCTAAATTAAACCAAAAGCTTCTGAGAAAGTGAGAGGAAAGAGAAAGCTGTGGTGTTCCATACATTTTCAGGGAAGGACTTCCCAACAAATTGCTTGCTTCAATAATCTTTCAATTTAACAATGTTGAGCTGGCTTACAGGAGCTCTGCATAGTAGATATCTTCCATTCACACATCTGGCTCAAAGGTAGAGAAGCTGGGATGCTCCAGATGTTGCTATGTTGCAGTTGCCCTGCCCACGCTATTAACTGCTCAGGAATGGAAGATGGACCGCAACTGACTGCCCCAGGAAGGAAGGAAAATGTCCACTGAAAGCTATCAATCAGAAGAGTTAGAAAGTTGGTGTTCCTCTGCAGAGGCAATACACTAACCATATGGGGATGGGTAGGGGAGGAGAAACAAGAGAACTTTCTTCCATTTTGAAAAAATAATTTATATATATTACATTTCCATCCTGTTTTTCCCTTGATGAGCTCAAGACAGCATCTGTGGCTCTCCCACCCTGACTATCACACAACAAGCCTATAAGGTGTATCAGGCTGAGTAAGAATGGCAGACCCAATCATCCATTTGGTCTCATGGCTTTGTAGAGACCTTAACCTGGATCTTCCAAATTCCAGTGACTGGAGAATCTGTGGCCTTTCAGATGCTTATGAACCACTACTTGCATCATCTCTCACCACTGCTCAGTCTGGGAAGGGCTGGTGGTAGGCATGGTCTAACAACATCTGGAGAAGCGCACATCTCCAAGCCCTGCACTAACTTTTGCACTACACTGGTTTTTGTGACCAAGTGTGTAGATAAACAGAAGAAGAGAGAGCATGAATCCCACAGCTGTGCCACATGGACATTGCTTCACTTGTGTTACCAGATACACTTTTGCATGCTTGTGTTACAGTCGTACAGTTGGTTGTGCCTTCTCCCATGAGTGCGGGAACTGATGGAGCAAAGCTGCTGACCGAAGACATTTTTATGCATGAGCTGAATGTAATCTTATGCATGGCTGCATGGAAGATTACCTAGATTATGTGCTGCAAGATAAGTTGGATACCACTGAACTGGAAGATCTCTGCTGTGCCCACCTTCCCACTGCTGGGTGTATCCACTGCAGCCCTGTCCTCTAACCTGCAGAGGAAAGCCATGAAAAAGAGGTCTCCACCTCTGGGCTTTTGGCTGAGGCTAGATGGAGGTCTCTCAAAGAGTTGTTAATCCTCCTGCTTTCATCAAGGGATGCCTCAGCTGCTCAGGGCTTCTGCTGTGCCAGCAATCTTTAAAAACAGAAATGTGGGGAGAGAATCCCCAAGCTCCAGAGTCTGCTCCACATCCCCAAGCTCCAGAGTCTGCTCCACATCCCCAAGCTCCAGAGTCTGCTCCACATCCCCAAGCTCCAGAGTCTGCTATGCGAGGAGTGTTTACGTGGGCTAATGCCAATGCCATGTCCGACAGCCAGTGCCAAGGAACGTGTGGGCGGGGTTACAGGGTCCCATTTGTCCTCCTGTGGAGAAAATCTGTTTCTTCCCACTGTTCCCAGAAGGGGATGGTGCAGGAGATCGACAGATAGCAAATGGCTGAGCGTGAAAAGCCAAGGAGCTGCACGGTGTGACTTCGATAGATCCAACCTCAGCTAAAAAGTCAGGAATAGCTAAGGGGGCTGCGGTGAGGCCCATCCCTTCTGTGGACAAGTTGACTGGAGTAATTGCACCCCACTTCCCACCTAAAGTTTAAAAGTAATGCTCTTAGGAAAAGAGTGTGAGAAGATAAGGAAAGGAACCCCAGTGTTGCCTTAGGACAGTGGAGAGAACAAATTCTATCTTTGATATCTGCCACTGTGTTTTTCTTTTCCATGCATGTATACTTTATACATGGATAAAGTATACTTGCATTTCCCTGCATGTATACATGTGTACTTTATATGGTGCAGGACTCAATTTTGGTGCATCTATGGCTGTATATGAAAATTTGGTCTCAAACTTCGACACGTGTCGTCGTTATTAAGTTCCTTCAGGCCAACCTTTACTTACGGTGACCCTATGGAAGAAAGATCTCCAAGCCACTCTATCATCAACTGCCCTGCTTAAGTCTTGCAGATTCCGAGATACGCCTTCCTTGATTAAGTCTATCCGTCTGTAATATGGCTTTCCTTTTTTCCTACTGCCTTCTATCTTACCAAGCATTATTGTCCTTCCCAGTGAATCAAGTCTTCTCATGATATGGCCAAAATATGATAACCTCAGTTTAGTCATCTTGGCTTCTAGGCTTGGTTCGCTCTAGGACCCATTTGTCTGTCCTTTTAGCAGTCCAGGTTACCTGTAGACCACATTTCAAGTGAGTTGATTTTCTTCCTATCAGCTTTCTTCACTGTCCAGCTTCTCCAACCATACACAGAAATGGGAAATATGATAGCATGGACAAGCCTAACTTTAGTATTCAGTAAAATATATATATATATATATACATACATACATATATACATACATACATACACTTGAGGATCTTGTCTAATTCCTTCATAACTACCCTTCCAAGTGCTAGTCTTCTGTTGATTTCTTGACTGCAGCCTCCATTCCGCTTAATGACTAATGAATGATTAATAACACCATATAAGCATTCAGTGCTTCCACATGGAAAGAAAATTTAGTAATGTTGGGATTTGGAAGTAATATGTCCGAAGGAATTTCAAGTGGAGACTTTCTCCGCAGCTTTGGAGAGAAATTATGGTTCATCAGACTTTATTAACAGTTGAGATCAAGATAATAGGATGGTTTGTACAATATGCATTTACTTTCTGGTCACTGTTATGTAGTTTAGACAACTGCTTTGCATGTGGAAAATACTGGAATTATTTTCAAAATATTGAAAACATTTTTTCTATCACAGTGAACAATTTTTGTCTCTGCCCGGTTTACTGTAACTCCTGGGCGGAGCAGCAGGAGCCGTCTTGAACTCCTTGCAGGAAAGGCAGAATTGAAACAATAGATTGAAAGCAGCCGCAGGTATCCTGCTGTGTGTCCTACACCGTGCCTGATGCGCAAGCGGCCACGTTGGCCATCTGGGGCCACAAGAGCCAGTGTGGTGTGGCTGAAATGTGGTCCTGGGACATGAGTGTTCCAGGCTCAATGTTCTCCCTGGGCCTGGAAACTCATAGAATCATAGAAATGTAGAGTTGGAAGAGACCCCAGGGGCCATCCAGTCCAACCCCCTGCCATGCAGGAACACCCTCAAAGCACTCCCTTGGACAGATGGCCATCAAGCCTCTGCTTAAAAACCTCCAAGGAAGGAGACTCCACCACACTCCATGGAGGCAGCAGATTCCACTGCTGGACAGCTGTGACCCTTGGGAAGTTCTTCCTGAGGTTCAGGTGGAATCTCCTTTCCTGCAGCTTGAATCCATTGCTCCTTGTCCTGGTCTCTGGAGCAGCAGAAAACAAGCCCCCTCCTTCCTCTACATGGCATCCCTTCAAATATTTAAACATGGCTCTCATGTCCCCTCTTAACCTCCTCTGGGTTAACTCACTGGGTAATTGTGGGCCTGTCCCTCTCAGGTAGGGCTGCCAGAGTGAACATTGGAGAGGGTTCTCCTACTTTTAATGGTTGTGCCGAAGAGGGAATTTCAGGAGGTGGTGTGTCTGGTTGCATGACAAGGAATATCTGCTGAGATTCCCTCTTGTAAATCACCATGAAAGGTAAAGGAGCCCTTTTTAATTTTCTATCTGGCAACTCGACTCTGTCCTGACAGCAACCCTGTGAGGTAGGCCAGCTCCCAGGGTTACTGTCAGGACAGTTAAAGCACACTGCTTTAAGCTCACTGGAGGAAAAACAAGCTAGAAATGTAACAAACGAGAGACTGGTGGGTTGTGAAGCACAACTTTAGCCACAAGCAAGCCTCCTCCAGATATTTGGGAACTGGCACTTCTATCATCCCGGAACCATTTACGCTGGCTGGCAGTGATGACGGACGCTATACTGGTGGACCAATGGCCACTACATCATATAGCTTTCAGCCCATACCGGAACGGCGCCATTTTTGACTGCTCTTTGCTGTAGCCCGCTGTTGCGTCACTTCCGCCCTTTCTCCTCGCCCACCGCCCGTTTTGGACTCAGCTGGATGCCATCTCAAAGCCGGACAAGCTTGCTTTGAATAACTAAAGCGAGTCATTCACTCTCTTTTTCCCCCATAGAGATAGAAAAGAAACAAGGCTCATCGTTGAGGTTAGAGCGACCTCACACTATATGGCCAAAATGGCGGCTCCGTGACCGTATTGGGAGCTGAGCCTGCGTTGGTTTGTCGCTCTATCTTTTCCGGGCTCTAAGGCTCGCGCTATTGTCCAATAGCGGCTCTCCAGCCGCGCAACGGAAGTTTGACGTTCCTGACCCAAACTCTATGCTTTTGTCGTCTGGGCGGCTTCCGGTTCCCAGCCGCCATTTTGTTCGTGCTGGCCGGCGGAGGTGGAAGGACGAAGGCTCGCTCTCCATCATGTCCTTGCAGTTGCTGCGGAGGGGGCTGCGGCTTCCGAGCCTGGCCGCCCAGCCCGCCCGAGGGATCACCTCCAAGGCTCCTCGGGACCCCATAGGCCCGCTGGTAAGCGAGGGGGGCAAAGGGAGCGCGATGAGGCGCGGGAGGGAGAGGGAGGTGGGGGGCGAAAGGGGCTGGTGGGGGCCTGAATGGTGGGGAGGGGTCATAAAACTTGGGGCCCACTAATGTGTTTAGGAGACAGATAGGGGGCTAGCTTTAGAGATTAGATCTGAAGCTGAAGTTGACAATGCGGAATAGCTTTTAAAATTAGTGTATCTACCTGGCATTGCCCAGGATTTTATTTTCTCACAGGTAATACTTGTTAAAAAGATTTGAGATCCTGTGTCTCTAATTGCCCAAACTACCTTGTCCAGCACCTTTTCCCCATATTCCCCAATCCAATTGGTATTCAGAGTTATTAACAGACACAGGTTGTGTTTCTGAGGAAGTACACTGCCCTCCTCCTTGCTGCTAGGTCTCATCTCCGTAGCAGCTGGCCTGTTCAAGACAGGCATAGCTGACTGAGGCCCAAGGGCTCTCTGGCTGAGAGTTCTAAAGGCCCCTCCCTAAACTACAAACCCCAGGATTCCGTAGAATCTTCTTAGGCAGCCAATCATATGAGGTCTTTGCTTGACACAGCCAGTCATATGAGGTCTTCACCTGACACAGACAGTCTTTGACTTTTATATGTTAGATTACTGTGCCTGTTGTCTTCTTGAATATTGAGTATAGATGTGATAAATGGAAGATAAGTTCAGTGCTCAAACAAATGGAAACAGAATCAAGGAAATTATTATGCCTAAGATAAAGATCTGGTTAATATATAAAGGGAACTATAATATAATGGAAACCTGCTAAGTAGAAGATAAATTATGGAGTGCATGAAATTGGATCATTGGACTTGGTAGCCGCACAATCTTTGCTTTCTTTTTAGGACCATTATGTTTACAGTGGTGGTTTGTTCAGCAGCATCAGTTGCAATGGTTCAAAATGTTGAAAAATTACATGTTTGCCTCTGGAGTTGGCATTTGGGGAGCTCAGATTTTGCCTTGAGCTATAGATCGCTCAGCTTTACCTTAGAATCTCAGGATTCAGTGTTTCTGTTTTATCTTATCATCGTTGTACAGGAGACTGCCATTGGCCTGACCACCTTTTTCTTGGCGTTTATGGTACCATCTGGATGGATCCTGTCGAACTTGGAAAGCTACAAAAGCAGAGAATGAGATGGACCAAAAAAACCATGCTGTAGTCCTGAAGCGCACAGGCACAGTGCTCGCAGATGCATGACTCCTTCCATTCCAGGGAATGGTTTTCCGATGCCCGTGTTCCAAAAGGACAACTGTCCAGAAATGTATTATGTGCTGCTTCTCAAATCATAGAAGATGTAGGTCACAATGGCAGCTCTCAGGAGACATTACAAAAATCTGTTACAATAAATTATAAATGCTATGGCTTGTGTTTTTTCTTCCTTTAAGTATTGGCAGAACACGAAATACTCTATATACTATAATCTGAAAAGCCCAAAGCTTGTAATACAAACATCTACATAATGGCTTCTGCATACTTCCTATTAGAAGGTTGACTAAACTTGGCATTCCAATACCATTTTTTTTTTTGAGAGACAAAATTGTAAGGTTTAATATTTTTCTTAGAAGATTTTTGGAATGAAAGTCATTATTTGGTATTCCACATTTCCATCAGGAAGACGTACGCATCTTTCCAGTTTTACCCTAACCAAAATGTATTTCTGTTTTTCCAGCAGCTTTCCTTGTCTGATTTTGCAGACAAGCTAATAAAATCTGGGCTAGATAGTGCCACTGGTTGATTGACCAAATGGAAAGAGTACTCATCTTTAGCCCCAACCAGTGTGGTCAATTATAAAGGATGAACAGAATTGCAATTCAATAGAAGGATCTTTCGGGTCCTATCGCACAGTACTGTTATAGTGCTGTTATTTAATTTTAACTACCATGGCAATGTTAGGTGGAATTCTAGTATTTGTAGTTTAGTGAGGTCCAGGAGCTTTCTGGCTTTGAACTGCAAATGCTCTGTTTTGAACTGCAAATCCCAGGATTCCATACAATGTTAAAGCAGAATAATAGCACCATAAAGACGTAGTGTGATAGGGCCCTGCAGATGGCTCACTTAAGACTGATGGATGATAGTTTAGTGGCGGTGGAGGACAGGTAAGGAAGGCTGAATTACTGCGTGAAGATGAAGTGCTTGCCCCCTAGTCTATACTACTTATGTGGTAGCTAGTCTGTAACATATTTGCTATCTGCTCTTCCAGTAGTGATGAAATGGTATACCATACACTATTTTATAACTTTTTTGGGGATAAAATATCAATAATAAAATGGTTCCAGCAGTAAACCTACCAACAGGGAGCTCTCTTGTGATTGCACATATTAGGTGACAATCTTGAACGCAGGGGTTGGCAACTGGCCTTCCAAATGTTTGTGGATTGCCATTCCCATTGGCTCTTGCAATTGGCTATGCTGAGCATTGCAATCCAAAAAAATCTGGAAGGTCAAAGTAGCCCACCCTTGCTTTAAGGACCTGGCAAGTAGATAAATGCCTAATGCCAGCAGAAATCTTTAGTTTCAGTTTAGGGTGGGGAATTTTTTAGCCCTCTAAATGTGCATGGACTCCCCCCCCCCAAGTCATAACCACATTGGCCAGTTGTAATGATTAGGGCACCAATATCTGAAAGGCTGAAGGTTGCCAACTCCCTGGTCTAGGTTTTTTCCCCCTCTAAACCAGCCCTGCAATACAATATCTTTAAGTGGATCCACCTATGAGGAAAGGGACAAGCCAATTAAAAGTCAGGCTGATAGTAACTTTTGGGCAGTCTGGCTCTGATTGGCTGGCTAGTTCGTATAAGCAGAGCATTTTCTTCACCATACTAACTGATGGTTCCTTGCAGCGCTATAGAAGCAGTGTAGATTTAAAGGTAATTTTTTGCCAATGATTTGTGTTCACTTCTCTCCCTTCAAATTCTTTTAACAGTTTCTATAATATGGATATAGAGTGTACTTTTTTTCTCTGAAGGCTGTGTCTCTACAGCTAGTTAGTAATACAAGTTAGTTTGGTTTATATGGATTTTCTTTACCTAGCAAGCTACCTAAAAGCTAAGAAATATCAGCTGGTTAATATTAAAAACTACAGCTGCTGCTTTCCTTTTGCTAAAGGAATCTGTGAGACTGGGGGCTAACAGCAGAGCTAACAGCTGGGTTTATATTATCAAATGTTCTTAATTCAGAACTGGAAGGGTAGCCAGTTTGTTACAGCAAAAGCAAAATAATCATGTTGCATATAAAATATCTAGGCCAAGTTTCAAAAGTGAACTTAAGCATCTTGTCATGGTGTGCCTTCAGGTTGTTTCCAACTTATGGCAACCTTAAGCTGAAACTATCATTGAGTTTTCTGAGGCTGAGAGTGTGTGACACGCCCAAGGTCGCCCAGTAAGTTTCCATGGCCAAGCAGGGGATCAAATCCTGGCCTCCAACGTTGTAGTCTGATGCTCAAACAACTACACAATGCTGACTCTGTAGGTATCCTATGGTAGCAGAATTGGGAGCGTCTTCCACATTGCTCTCCATTAAGCCTACTAAAAAATTGCCCCAAAGACTTTTCCAGCTTATTTGCACAAGTATTTAGAGTTCTGGGGTGGACCTGGAGAGGAAAATTGCTATTCTGGCAGAAGCAGTGGGATCCAGCAGTTCTGTACCATTGGGTCCTCTCCTAACAAACTGCTGAATAATTTTTTCCCTGGGATTAGTGGAATTCCAAACCACTATATAACCATATCCAGTGCCTTCTGTTAAAACTATTTCCAGTGGTGCCACAAGACTCCTTGTTACTCAATTCTGTTGTTCCTTCACATCTTTTATCTTAAAACTGTGAAAGACTTAGGGCCTTTCCGCACCACACTGCTATAGTGCTATTATTCCACTTTCAACATCCTATGGATTCCTGGGGTTTGCAGTTTAGGGAGGGGCCTTTAGAATTCTCAGCCTGAGAGCTCTTTGGCCTCAGGAAACGACAAACCCCAGAATTCTATGGGATGTTGAAAGTAGAATAATAGCATTAGAACAGTGCAGTGCGGAAGTGCTTTTAGCCAGGTTTAAGTTGGGTTTTTTCCCCCCTCAACTCTGGCTGCTTTAAATATTTCTTTATTGCTTTCTGATTGTTTACCATCAATAGATCTTGAGAGCTCAAAACTTTGCAGCCCATTTTGTAGCATCTTATTTAACTCCTACCTCACTTTAAAATTCCCTTTTTCCTGATAGTTTGTCCTGCTTTTAAATGTTACATCGCATACATGCAATGGTCACAGATACAATACCTGAATTTTGTAGCTTCCTTCCTTTTGCATCTCTTTCTGTCTATCTGCTGATTTAAGGATAAAACCCAGAAAAATTACTTTTGAAGGCCTACAGTTTGTGGAATTCCTTGGCAAGTACGAACAAGCCAAGAAAATAACATTTCCAGATTTGCCACTTAATGTTCATGATGAAATAGATTTGAATCTGCAAAAACTCAGTTAATCTTTTAAGAAGCAGCAATAGATTTCCCCCCTTTTTACTGCAATTTTACTGAAAACATATTTTCTGAAAGTTATTCACAGTGGCAAAAGTAGAACAGAGCTTCTAAATCTTAAGAACCCTCTGGAATATTTTTTCCCTTTGAAAATTTTAAATTCAGGTCCTCGAAAACAAGCTCTGTTTGGCTTTACTGAAAAGCAGCTGCAAGTAATAGCTGGAGTCTAATTAGACCGAGTTCTTACATAGTGGTGTTTCTCAATATATTTGAATAGGAAATGCTTCTTACATGGCTGGGATCTGTCTGTGGATCAATTAAAACTTCTGGAAAGTGCATTGTGTGTTTAATTAACACCAGATGGCACTAGTACGTTGATCTTGACATGCTCTTGTTAAAGCAACCTCATCTTTGCTGAAAATTTTGTAATGATCTCTTACCTTTTTTTATCCTCCGACAGTTCCAGTTTGCTGGAAATGGTCCCAAATAATCCTCTGTAATCCTACATTCTGGACGGCTTTGAAAATGCCCCAGTTTTTCCTCTCCTCCTCCTCCCACATTCTCCTTTTGTCTTTGGCTGACTTCATTTGACCTGGATAGATTGGAGAGCTGGGCCAAGGCAAACAAAATGAAATTCAACAGAGAGAAGTGTAAGGTCCTACACTTAGGTAGAAAAAATGGAATACAGAAATATAGGATGGGGGACACGTGGCTGGATAGCAGTACGTGTGAAAGGGATCTAGGGGTCTTCATAGATCACAAGCTGAACATGAGTCAGGAGTGTGATGCGGCAGCCAAGAAAGCCAATGCAATTCTTGGCTGCATCAATAGGAGTCTGGTGTCTAGATCGAGGGAGGTACTGGTACCACTCTACTCTGCTTTGGTTAGACCCCATCTTGAATACTGTGTCCAGTTCTGGGCACCCCAATTCAAGAGGGATATTGACAAGCTGGAGCAAGTCCAGAGGAGGGCGACCAAAATGGTGAGAGGCCTGGAAGCCATGAAGCCCTATGAGGATAGACTTAGAGAGCTGGGTATGTTTAGTCCGCAGAAGAGAAGGTTAAGAGGGGACATGAGAGCCATGTTTAAATATTTGAGGGCTTGTTTTCTGCTGCTCCAGAGACCAGGACAAGGAGCAATGGATTCAAGCTGCAGAAAAGGAGATTCCACTTGAACCTCAGGAAGAACTTCCTGACAGTCAGGGCTGTCCGGCAGTGGAAGATGGCTGCCTCCATGGAGTGTGATGGGGTCTTTTCCTTCTTTGGAGGTTTTTAAGTGGAGGCTGGATGGTCATCTGTCGGGATTGCTTTGAGGGTGTTCCTGCATGGCAGGGGGTTGGACTGGATGGCCCCTGGGGTCTCTTCCAACTCTAGATTTCTATGATTCTATTTACTGCAAACTGAGTTTGCAAAAGTGCAAATGTAGGTAGTTTGTTCTCCACTCAGCTTCAAGGGAAGGAGAGGAGCAGCAAAACCTTGCCCCTTGCAGTCAGCTCAGGCAAAAGCAAACTTCTGCAAATGTCCATCTTGTGTGTCCTTCCTCATTAAGAGCTTTTTGCAGTGTGGGCCACACTCTAATGTTGACAGCCACGCACATCTCAGTTTTCATCCGTAAAATGTTGAAGGATATGCGCCTTCCTCCAACTTAAAGCAGTGTGTGTAGGATTCTCCCGGTGGCCTTCCCACCGTCACGGCCAAGGTCTAGACCTCCTTTGCATTGGCACGATTACAGCATTGTCTGTTTCTCAGACTACAGTCCGCCCTCCACATTTGTGGGTTTCACTTTTGCGGATTAGATGATTCAAGGATTATTTGCTGTCCCCTCCACTGCCTCCCTTGTGCCATTTTAAATAGGGATTGCAAGCCTCGTGAGGCTGAGAAACCACAAACAAGGCTTGTAAGTTGCTCTTAAAAATGCTGTGGGGCAGCCGTGGAGGTGGCCGTAAGCCCCACCGGCCCCCCACTTCTGGCTTGTGGAGGACCCCTGGTGCCCCAAAGGAACCCACAGTGATTTGAATAGGGTGATCATACTTTTTTGTGTTTTAAATATGGTTTGGGGGTGTTGAGTTATTCACAGTTTTACCACTTTCACGGGGGTCCTGTGCCCCTAACCCGAGCGAAGGGGGAGGGAGGAGTGTATACCCATTGGGTCTAATGGCTCTTAGCAGCAGCATAATACATCCGGCAATAATATTCCCAGTGCTTACCTGTGAGTGGACTAACGCAGGCAGTATTTCCAGAACATACAGTCAGCCCTCCACGTTTGTGGGTTTGATTTCCACAGATTTGATTATTTGTGAATTTTTCCAACACCTGCCCCCTTCCCAGGTGCTTATTTTCTGGGGGAACCTTCCCTCTTGGCAGCTTTGATGGGGTCACGTAGACCGTTAAAAATCCGCCTCTGCTGCTCCTCTACTTGTCGCTGCCGGGCCGGCAAAGTCCAGCTTGCAGCCCGATTTCTCTGCATCGCAAAACCTCTCTGGATACCCCACATACACCCAAGGAAGCTGATGGGTGACGAAGAAGTATAGGGCCACCACGCCAAACCAACCCCTTTCCTCTCCTTTCCCTGACCTGGTTTGGACCCTGGATGCCCTCTCTCCCCACCATGCCTCGACCCCCTTCCTACAGACGCACACATTTTGGTGTTTGTGATTTTTTCCACTTTTGTTTTTTTTTTTTATTATATTTTTAAAAGTATATAATTAGGAAAAAAAAGGATAAGATCATTCTTTTAGAGTTATTTGAACATACAAAATATTTCACATCATAAAAGCAAAGAAAACTAATATATTTTTCATATACAAAAACCCACATATCTATGTAATTCATTGGTAACATACATCCTAAAAATTTAATCACATGAAATAAAAAAGGAAAAATATATTATTTCCATTAAGTCTAAGGTGTACAAAACCATAACTTCCTTGCCTCCTTTAAGAGTCCCTTATACAGCTACTCCCAACAAAGTAAAGCTCCCTAATTTTCTTTTGACGCATTAACATGTATTTCTAATCTTTAGGCAATGTCAGTATGAATAAAATAAATAAATAAATGAACAATTTACGAAGCTCCATTCCGTCTTTGTATCGTTATTTGTACATAACTTTATAAGACAACATATGTTTACTACCAACCAAAAGCCAATACCTAACCAAAACTCATGAATTAGAAATTAAACATGAGCAGAGAAACAAAGTTAAAAATCTTACATACTATATCCTTTTGACATCATATAATTTGTGATTAAATTCCAGTCCTGTTCAATTAACTTTTCTTGTTTCCCCCTCATATTTTTTCCACTTTTGCAAGGGTCCTGCGCCCCTAACCCCAGCAAATGCAGAGGGCCAACTTTGTCAACTCATAAGCAAAATAACCAGCTCCCTATAGCAAGGCATTAACTATATATGGGTTTCTTTGTTTTCCAGCTTCCTTCTTCTTTGGACGGTAAACGTTTTCGCCTTCTCAGCAACACAGAGGCAGCCCTAACAGAAAGACCACAATATGGCAAGTTGTTGTCCCGTCGAGGAGCAAAGTTTACTGGCTCGGCCGACTCCTGTTACAAATAGTCTCTCGCAGGCAAGTCTTTCTCCCTTCCACTGAATAGCATCTAGTGGTGGTGAGTTATAAGCTCTCTCTTCCCGTTGTTTGAGGTTTTCGAAAAGGGCTTTGTGGATAGCTGTTTCCTCCTTTTTTAAAAGTTTTTTTTTTACTGTTTAACAACTGTTACAGCTTTTTCAATAATATTACAATATACAATATACAATGGAGCCGTGGTGGTGCAGTGGTTAAATGTACTGCAACCACAAGGTTGTGAGTTCGATCCTGCCCGGCTCCAAGCTTGACCCAGCCTTCCATCCTTCTGCAGGTCGGTAAAATGAGTACCCAGCTTGTTGGGGGCAATTAGCTAAAATACATTGTAAACCTCTTAGATAACACTCTGTTGATAAGCGGTATAGAAATAAATGCTATTGCTATTACAATAGTGTTACACTAGTATTATAACAATGGCCATTTCCGCACTAGACTGTTATAGCACTATTATTCCACTTTGAACATCCTACGGAATCCTGGGGTTTGCAGGTTAGGGAAGGGTCCACCGACATCTCCCTAAACTGCAAACCCCAGGATTCTATAGGATGTTGAAAGTGGAATAATAGTGCTATAACAGTCTGGTGCGGAAATGGCCAATGTTAACATATCCCTAATATATATTACTACATTGCATAGTATAATCAGTTATCTAATTTACTCCTCAAATATTTCCCCTTCTTCTTCTTTTTTTTAAATTTTTTAAAATTAATTTATCCCCTCCCTCCAACCTCCCTCCCAGGGAATAGTCTAATTATTTATTATATTTCTCATTTACCTTTCACGTGGAATGTCATGTTGATTATCTTATTCCCATCCTCGTACCCCTTTGTATTTTACTTTCTCAATCAATATTCTCCAATTTTGTCTGGTCAATCTGTATATTTTTTTTTTTTTTTTGTATTTTTGTTTCCCCTTTATTATTCAATAAAGATTATTATAAAATAAAGAACAATATTCTCCAGTTTCTGAACCAAGCCTCTGCCTTCAGTTGCTCCATATAAATCCCTTTTTTTTTCAAATAAATAATTGAATGTCATATATTCTGATATGTAATATTTCCATTTACTCAGGGTCCCATCTTTCTTGTGTCTTCCAGCCATATGCAATGACAGCTTGCTCCTCTTTTAATAGTTTTTTATTAAATATTTTATTAAATATTCCTCATCCTTATTATAAGGATGAGCTGTTTCCTCCTTCCATGGGAAGGGGAAGCAAGAGGCTGAATTGTTAACTCCTAATTCTTTGTTCACTGTGCCGCTTTTTTCCCAAGGATGCCATTTTGGAAGCGAAAGCCACCCATCATGATGCTGGCGCTGTGATCCGCAACGGCTTGGAGAGCCGTAGGGTCATCCGAGCATCTTTGCGGAGCCAGCAAGAGAAGGGGACCATAGAAGACAGGCTCAAGGTGTACTGCTACCTGCCCAAGAGGCGGGAACCCCTTGGCTTCTATTTGTCCCGATCCATTCCTTCCAAAGTGGATTGCTTCCGGAAGAAAAGGCCCACGGAGGCCGGCCAGGACTGAGTCTTCTCCTGCTCCTTCAACAGATTTCAAAGGTATGGATGCTTGTTTTGATGTATCTCATTTACACCTTGCTTTTCTGCCCAGAGAGGGACTCAAGGTGTCACTAAAATCCAGAATATAAGCATCCTCTTAATTAAAAGATGCTGTAAAAACAAATGAATCACCTTTAAAAAAAAAGTGCAACTGTAAAAAAACATAGCACCAAGACAGGTGAAGCGCCTTTAATAATACGGGACAAATTGCACACCAAAGGTTTTGCTGGAATAAAAAAATGCCTTGTCGTGCTCACAGAAGCAGGCTTTTAATGTGTGAGCGGGTGAGCTTTCTGAGATGGCTTTATTTCCTCTCTAAACTTTTATGTGTGCGTTTGTAATGATTTAATACTGTTTTCATGGGGCTATTTTAATTGTATTAAACTATATTTGTATATGTTTTTAACTTTTCTGGCAGCTGCCTTGCGTCCCAGTCTGGGAGAAAGACAGCATATAATTGCAATAAGTAAATAAGCCTCATTTAGAAAAGAGATTGGAATTTGCTCATGATGGAAGAGGCTTCATAGAATCATAGAAATGTAGAGTTGGAAGAGACCCCAGGGGCCATCCAGCCCAACCCCCTGCCATGCAGGAACACCCTCAAATCAATCCCGACAGATGGCCATCCAGCCTCTGCTTAAAAACCTCCAAGGAAGGAGACTCCACCACACTCCGAGGCAGCAGATTCCACTGCCAGACAGCCCTGACTGTCAGGAAGTTCTTCCTGAGGTTCAGGTGGAATCTCCTTTCCTGCAGCTTGAATCCATTGCTCCTTGTCCTGGTCTCTGGAGCAGCAGAAAACAAGTCCCCTCCTTCCTCTACGTGGCATCCCTTCAAATATTTAAACATGGCTCTCATGTCCCCTCTTAACCTTCTCTTCTGCAGACTAAACATTCCCAGCTCTCTAAGTCTATCCTCATAGGGCTTCATGGCTTCCAGACCTCTCACCATTTTGGTCGCCCTCCTCTGGACTTGCTCCAGCTTGTCATATCCTTCTTGAATTGGGGTGCCCAGAACTGGACACAGTATTCAAGATGGGGTCTAACCAAAGCAGAGTAGAGTGGTACCAGTACCTCCCTCGATCTAGACACCATACTCCTTCTTTTCTTTTCTTTTCTTTTCTTTTCTTTTCTTTTCTCCTTCTCACCTGACCTGCATTCACAGACAGCAGGGCCAAGGGAACGACCTTCCCCAAAGACCTCAAAGCCTGGGCAGTTTTGCATGGGAGAGTGCATCTTCCGATAAAGCCGATCCCCAATTTTTTTCAGGCAGGCAGTGCTATGAGCTGTAAGGACGTGGCTAGCCTTTGCACATGAGAGATCGCCCTTTGAGTGAACCATGCTTCTGGGAATTATAAGACTGATACCCTGTTTACACTTACCAAGGAGTAAGATTCATTGGACACAGTGGTAAATGTGTGTCGGATTAAGTTTTAAAGCAAGCTGAAATGCATGCTTCAGGGACATAGTTTCTGGATCACTCCCACCCACCCTCATTGGAATTCAGAATTCCCCATAGAATGTATAAAATTCCCCACTCAGCCATGGAAACCCACTTTAGTGCATCACACACTGTCAGCCCTCAGGGGCGGAAAAAACTGTTTGATGCTGCATTAACGGACATACTAACAACATTACTAAGAGGGACCTCCCTCGATCAGTTTGTTAAAAAAATGGGACCCAGTTATTTCTTACTTTAGAAGCAAATGCGGAGATTCAACACTAGCTAGCTTTTTGGACTGAGGATTAAGATAATGATGAAAAGCTATATCTTAAATATAATAAATGCAAGAATGTTTATTTCTTCTGCCCTACCAAAGACATTTTGGAGGATGTTATATTAGATGCAGATTAGGAATTTACTTCTGTCTTTTGTCCGTAGAGCCCTGTGGTTGCCTAAGATTTGCAAAAATAGATCCTCATTTGTGTTTGCAATCTATCCTTTTCTTTTAGTCTCTGATTTATAAAACTTGATAAAAAGAAAAAAAAGTGAAAAAAGTGACTTAGGGTCGCTATAGGTTGGAAACAAAGGTATATAATAACAGCATGTGTTTGCTACAATACCAAAGTGACAATATTTTTAAAAAATCCTCTAGAGTAATTTAAAGCAAGTCAGTAACCTATTTGACCTTAATAATAGCGCTTAAGTGCTTGATTCTATCTATCTTTAATTTGTACTTCTGTTCTTATTTAAGTTGTTAGAAGGAAACAGTAAACAAACAATTTATATAGAAAATGAGGCAAGTGGGATAAGAAAAGGTGTAAGCCTGACAATCTGAATAAATGTTTACTAATTACGTACAACTCTGCATTAGTCTTGTCTGACCCCCTGGTTAATTTTAAAAAAAAAAAACATTTTGCAGAGCGTTGAGTTAGCTGTGAATAAGCAAATTAATGAGTGCTAATGATGGCGGTGCCGATCTGTCACAAAACCAATTAACGCAGATCGGAATGTTGTTAAAATCATTTCCAGGGGAACAAAAAAAATGAGCTTCTTATCTGTTTCATGGAGCAACTTCAGGCCTTTATCCTCGTGCAAAATGGCAGCTATTGAGCGGACATGTAGATTGACCACAGAATGGGATGTTGAGGGTCAGATTATTGGAAAGGGTGTGTGGTTGTGACGAATGGTAATTGACTTTGTCAATTTTTTAATGGAGTAGCATCAGTAAATCCAAAGGGCAAGCCACAAACGAATACTGGAAAGAGCAACTCGTCTGGCTGCCGGGCAGTCCAGCCCCAACGTGCTGTGACTTGTAGGTCGTCTTTTAATTTATGTGCCTTTAAGTATGTCTTTGAGAGGCAGTGTTGTGTAGTGGTTTGAACATTGGACTACAACCCTGGAGACCAGGGTTCGATTCCCTGCTTGGCCATGGAAAGCCACCGGGTGACCTTGGGCACGTCACACACTCTCAGCCCCAGAAAACCCCGTGATAGCTTTGCTTTAGGGTTGCCGTAATTTGGAAACAACTCGAAGGCACACAACAAGAGGTATGCCTTTAACCATGTTTTGCAGACCAACGAGGCAGAAGATGTGGCCAACACCCTTTGTAGAGAGGTAGCATGGTACAATAGTTAGAACAGCGGCAGGAACTGATGACCTTTTAATGCTGTAAGGTTGCAACTCCTGCTACTTTCCAGCTTCTCCACACTGGTCCACCTATGCTGAAGTACGGGGCGGGGAAGGTACATCTGGATGTTAATCCTAATCTGTGTTAATCTTGTATCTTTTGGAATGAAATTCTACCTCCCCACCCACCTAGATGGACTGGCAGAAGAAGAAGAAGAGGAGGATTGCTGGCAGAAAAGGGGGATGGATTTCTAAGCAAATTATTTTACATTTACCATGGATTAGATTAACAATAACATCCCAATATTAGGGTTTTCAATACAGAAAGCCCCATAGCTTTTGATGCCCTGATGTTTTGTTCTTTTGACACTTCCCAATTAAGGACAAGCCTCCATTAATTTGACAGGGGTTCTGCTCTTTCCTCAGTTCTTCTTACCTACGGAGACTTTCTTGGAACCGCTTGCATGCCCGCACTGCTTAGAAAGTGAGCTGAGATGAGGGAAAAGTGCTAATCCAGTTGAGAGGTTTTGCAAGCAAGGTGTAGCACAGCCTGGCTGTTTCAGCACCACACTGATGTAGTGCTGTTATTCCACTTTCAACACCCTATGGAATCCTGGGGTTTGCAGTTTAGGGAGGACTTTAGAATTCTCAGCCAGAGAGCTCTTTGGTAAACTACAAGTCCCAGAATTGCACAGGATGCTGAAAGTGGAATAATAGCACTATAACAGTGTAGAGCGGAAATGGCCTCTGTCTCAAGGGAGCCTGCATAAGTTCTCCATGCGCCCTACAGTACAGTGCACAAGTTCTGCTTTTCAACCAGTTCTGTTTTCTGTGCTCCAGTCCCTAACCGGTAGGGAAGCCTATACATCCCGGTGGGGAAGCCTATACATCCAGGGTTAGAGTTTTTTCTGATAGACCTTTCTGTGGTATGGACGGGTGGAGGGGAGCAGAGTGTATTTGATCCCCAATATTTAACTCAGATTGAGGTTAACATCCAGATATTAGCATTTTCAGTGTGCATGCGCTGGACTGGTGTGGAGAGGAATGGAGAGGAAGGGTGGGATTAGCTTGATTCTAACTTTTGGTGACCCACTGACATCCATAAATCCTCCAGGTCTCTGTGTCACTCCTGTCCTTGAACATTTCCACATGACACGCTTATAGCGCGATGATTCCACTTTCAACCTCCTATGGAATCCTGGGGTTTGCAGTTCCGGGAGGGGCCGGCTGCAAACCCCAGGATTCCATAGGAGGTTGAAAGTGGAATCATCGCGCTATAAGCGTGTCGTGCGGAAATGGCCCTCCTCCTTGCTAAACTGTTCCCATCTGTTTCACTTGTAGTTCTACGTCGTGACGTGGCCCGCGCACCTTTGCCATTTGTGAAGCACGCGTTTGCAATAACTACGATTTATCTCGAGGCGGCCGCTTCAAAGTTCTCACCTGATGGATAGCAAGCTCTGCATTCGGCCAGCTCCGTGGCTGTTGCCCCTCTCCTCGTAACTCCCCCCTCTGCACCCTGTTCTTAAAAATAAATCGTTAGATAAATGGTTCCGGTTCCACAGGTCCAGAAAGGAGAGACCTTTCTCCTTGGGGAGAAGTAGTACACTGTGGCTTGGAGCGAGAGATGAATATGGATTGTATTGTATGAAATATTCCTGCTTGTTTTTGCCTGTGGCTTTAGGAAATGCTTTTGTAATAAAGGATGTGAAACCTATGGAGAGTTTCTGTTTAAACTTCTTTCTTGGTTGTGATTGAATAACTGCTGAAGTCTCCGTCTTGTGTTTTATTCTTATTTATTTATTTATTTATTTATTTGTATCCCGCCTCTCCATATGGATCGAGGCGGCGAACAACTTACAAATAGCATGTATTTCGAAACATTTCTATACATGCCCCCAACAGGCTGGGTACTCATTTTACCGACCTGCGGAAGGATGGAAGGCTGTATAGGCCACATTTCTGTGGCGGTTACCAGAGGGATCTGCAATGAGGATAAATATATCAGACAAGCATGATAAAAGTTGCAAAATACATTAAAACAGGCACTTAAAAGCAGTCCTAGAATTTTACCCGATCCAAACAGCTTGAAAAGATATCACAGGCAAAAGCAAACATTCAAGAAAAAAAATTCAGTAACATTTTCCCAATGAATCACGTATGGAGATGCTGCTTCTTACTTTTATTGGGTTTACGGCAGGATCTTCCAAGGAGACAATATTCTAACAATAAACGTAATAGTTAATGCAAGAACCGAGACGTGAGCTTTGGCCCTGGGAAAAATTCAATTTATATACAGTATCCATTAATATCCCCAAAAGAAAAAAAATCAAGAAAAAAATTCAGTAACATTTTTCCAGTAAATCAGGTATATATATATATATTATATATTATATATATATATATATTACATTATATATATTATAATATATATATATATATATATATTATGTATATTATATAACTGTATGATGACATTTATATATTATACTATTATATTATATATTATATAATGTCATATTATATATAATATGTACTATGTATTATATATATTATATAATTATATATATATTACATTATATATATTATAATATATATATATATATATATATATAACTATGTATGATGACATTTATATATTATACTATTATATTATATATAATATGTACTATGTATTATATATATATTATATAATTATATATATTACATTTTATATTATAATATATATGAATATATTATATAATATAACTATATATGATGACATTTATATATTATACTATTATATTATAATATATATTATATAGTGTCATATTATATATAATATGTATTATTTATTATATATATAATATGTATATATTATATAGATGAATATAATTTATTTGCGTATCATTTATTTTCGTCTGAGAGCAACTGTGAGCCCTGGACAAGCCAAGGGTCATTGGGAAGTGACGTCACAGCCTCGCACAGGTTTGCGATGACGTCACAGTGGGGCTCGATGACGTCACCCTCCAGCGGGTGGCCGAGGGGAGCAGAACCCCCCCCTCCCAATTTGCACGTGCAGGGGGAGGCAGGAAAAGCGGCCCAGAGAGGAGGGGGAGAGGGGTTGCCAAGGGAGAAGGAAGAGCTTCCGGTTCGCCCCCATGTAACCCCGGAAGCGCTTTCTCCCGCAGGGTTGTGAGCACGAAGATGGCGGCGGAGGAGCCTCAACAGCAGCCGGAGCCCCTCGGCGGGGACACGGACGGTAACGGGGGAATTGGGGGTGGCGCTTAGTTAGAGGGGCCACGGCGGCCCCAGCGCAGCCCAGGCTCCCGGCCCGGGGCCGCTCAGCCTCCGCGCGGGCGGCCCCTCAGCCGCCTCCCCGCCCGCCCACCGGCGCTGGGGGAGCGGCGCCCTTCCTCTTCCCCCTCACCCCCTTCAGGCGCCCCTGGCTTGCTGGGCCTCGCGGTTGCCGCGGCAACGGCTCCCGCGCGCCCCAGGAGCGGCGCGAGGGCCTGGCCGCCCCCGTCGCCATGGCGACGGCAGCCCCGGCCTCCGCGGGCCTTCCCGGCCCTCGCCTCCATTTTGGAGGAGGAGGAAGGGCGACAAAGGCCGGGGGGGCCGCCCGCCCTTCATCCTCCCTCCCGTTTCTGTGGAGGCTTCCCGGGCCCTACAGGAGCCCCACCCCGAAGGAAAAAAAGCGGGGCTTTCCATTTTGGAGAGTTTCAGTCGCGACCGTAATAATTAATAGTATTATGTGCTTGTCCTAAAATGCCAGCAGCCTTCCTTGGAGAGCAGAACCCCTCAAATTCACAGTAGTTTTTCTCACAGAGCCCTCAGTGTCTGTGGTAAAAATCTCCAAGAGGAAGGTAGGGCCTTTCCACACTACCCTGTTATAGCGCCATGATTCCACTTTCAACCTCCTGTGGAATCCTGGGGTTTGCAGTTTAGGGAGGGGCATCCCGGCCAGGGAGCCCTTTGGCCTCAGGAAACTACAAACCCTAGAATCCCACAGGAGGTTGAAAGTGGAATCGTAGCAGGATAACAGTGAAGTGTGGAAAGGCCCAGAGGAATAAGCTCATTGATTGGGGGAGGTCCATTTTTGTGGGGGAGAACATCATGTCCTGAAGAAAATGGAGTTTTGTGCAAGACACTGCTTTTTAATCTGTTGTGATGGTGGTTTCCTTCATACAGAGGCCACAGTGCCTGTGGTAAAAATACCCAGAATAAGCAACGGTTGTATTCCTGGCATACTTTATGGGGGTAAAGCCTGTTTAAAAACGACAGGGCTGGCTTCTGAACAAGCAAGTAGACCGTTATGGTGAGAGAATATGAGTGGACATCAGGCCTGTCTACACTACATATTTATGGCGCTATGATTCCACTTTAACTGCTATGGTTCTGTGGAATGATGGGTTTTGCAGTTTAGGGAGGGATATTTAGCAGTCTCAGCTGGAGAGCTCCGGTACCTCCCAAGACTACAAACCCCGGGATTCCATAGGAGGCAGCTGTGGTAGTTAAAGTGGAATCCTAGTGCAATAGTTATGTGGTGCGGAAAGGCTCACAATTCTGCTTTCTGCGGTTTGTGAATCTGCCCTGCTCAAAAGTTAGGCAAGGAACTGCTGTGGGTCATTGAAAATTTGCTCAGGTAGAAGGAAGATCCTTGGAACCAGAGCAGGAAGGGAATGCAGTTTAGGGAGGGATATTTAGCAGTCTCAGCTGGAGAGCTGCAGTGCCTCCCAAGACTACAAACCCCAGGATTCCATAGGAGGCAGCCATGGTAGTTAAAAGTGGAATCCTAGTGTAATGGTTATGCAGTGTGGAAAGGCCCCTCATGGGTGGGTAAACATATGCTGGGTTGTGCAGTGGAAACTGCTTGTTATGATCCGGTTACTGTCTTTGTATCCTTTAAAGCTGGAATTCTGAATGCACCCGATTTCTCTATCCTTCCTTTTCTCTCGTGGACTCAAGGTGGCATATATGTCTCTCTGCCCATTTCATCTTCACAACAATCTTGTAAGTTAGGCAGAGAAAGTTTGGCTAGCCCAAAGTTGTCCAGTGTGTTTTGTGACTCAAGGGTGCTCCCAGATTCTGAACCAAAACTCTTGCTCACAGTGGCTCTCTTGTTTGTATATTGATTTATTTATTGAAAATATTTATATTTTTTTCCTATATTGGGATGTCTCATACAATATTTAGGGAGGAGATTCCCATTAAACGTAGCGAGAGTGACTTCTGAGTCTACATGCAAGGGATTGTACTGGACAGGAGTGCGTTGCATTTGTAAGAATATTCAAAAGTTATTTTTAAACTGAAAAGTTGCTTTCTTTAAATAAGTGGTTGCCCATTTCATCTGATACTGTAGTGACAAGCACAGCAAAAACAGGTTTGGAAAAAGCAGCAGACATTGTTAAAGGGCAGCAGACTGATTGTGTTTAACCAGCTTTCCCAACCTGGTAGCCTCCAGATGTGTTGGACTGTGATTTCTGTTGTTCCTGGCCAGCGGTGTTACTAGAGGAGAATCCATTTTAATCAAATACAAGAAATGTGTCATATGGCAGGGAAATGTGGTATCCTTAGTGGGTGCATTGGTAAGTATGATCAGGAAACACACACATGCACAAAAAGCTGTAATATTTTTATTCTGAGCCCAAAAGATACAGGAGATAGCCCTTAATAACAGCAGTAACTATATCAGCCTTCCTAGTTTTCTTGTACTAATCTAGTACTGGCAGTGAGAAAAGAAACCCCCTTTTGATTGAGCCCAGAAGGAATAGAATGAAACGGGGTAGCTTTGGTTGTGTCTTCCTGCATGGAAAGGGGTTGGATTCAATGGACCTTGTGGTCTCTTCCAACTCTGTGATTTTATTTTATTTTTATTTTTATTTGGTGGCAAAAAGCTTGCTAGACTAGAAGGCACTTATGGTAGGAATTCTGGGTGAAGCAGACTTCTTACATATAAATCTGTTCATCAAACTGTCATAGGTTTTTTTTCTTTCATAGATAGAATTCTGGTTGCCTTGGGAGTCCTGATGGGCCAAGTGGTAATAAATGCATGTTTCACGTAAATAAATAGCGCTTACAAAAACCAAAAAGTTTATGATCCATTAGAGCTGAAGAAGCTTTCATGCATGATTGCCTACTTCATCAGATTCTTTTGTAGCAATGAATATAGGGTAGATAATCGCATATGAAAGCTCCTTTTGATTAAAGGGACAAGTGGCTTCTTCTTAAAAAGCTTTTTTTTTAAAAAAAATTGTCAATATATATGACATGGTACATGGCAGGAGGGTTACAATTTCAGTTTCAGGAGTGGAGAGGACAGCAGAGCCAGGGGAAGGAAATAAAACAAGGGATCGTATATGAGCACATGCAATTACATGTGCTTCGTTGTAGGTTAAAGTTGGGAATTTTGGCACTAAACCAAAGGTTTCACAGAAATTATGTGTTATGAGAGAGGGACAGAAAGGAAACAATCCCAATGTAAGTTTAGGAAGACTGTTCCAGACAAGGAGAATGAATAGGGAGGTTAAACAGGAGCCTCTAACATGGATGGAACTTTTTGACCACGTTTTGCACAGTAGGGCTACAACTTCTCTTTTTTTCCCCTGTCACAGAAGAGTTCCACCTGCCTTTCAGGAGCAAGAAGGAAGTCCACAAAAGCAGAGAGGGATTTTTAAGTTGCCATGTGTCTCCTTGTTCCTTTCTGTGAAAGAAGTTGGCAGCCTCACTAAACCCTCCAAATGAATGCACGTAGTCCCATTCCAAGAGTACCAGGCCTTCTTGTTCTCCCTACCACTGCACGCCTTGCTTCATGGTTCTTGCACCCATGTCTGTAGAGTTTAAAGTTACAGTTGTCCTTCTCTTGAACTAGAGGGAAATTTCTAAACTTTCCTCCTTCCTCTTCCCAAGAGGATCTGATGAAAGCCCCACATAACGGTCCTGAATAAGAGAAGCTGTTTTTATTTACATGCATACCATGTCCCTGTCTGAATCCTCCCTGCCCTCCACCACTCTAAGGGAAAAGACTTCCTTCTTGACACTGTCTCAGGAACACCCCTTTTCCAGTAGAGGCCAGTTCAGTCTTCTATATACTTTTATCTAGTGTGTACAGCTCCTCCATACTACAATATTCCAATGTGAGCCACCGCTGTCTCTTAGAAACTGTTGAATTCTTGCACAATATGGTTGAATATATTGGCATGATGGTAAAATGCTAGAAAGGAATATAGAGGGATAGGATCTTTCCTAATGAAGAATGCCTGTATTAAACCTGACCAGCTGATTGAAGCCATTAGTTACTTATTTGTTAATTTCTATCCCGCTTTTCCTTGGTGTGGTGTACTTAGTTCTGATCTACCCACTTTATTGTCACAACAGCCCTGATACAGGCTGAGTTCAAAGCCGCCTGGTCAGTTCTTTGGGATAGCGGGGACCAGAGTAAACCAAATTCCAGTCCTCCTTTCTCCCCAACATTCATTCCCTTAAAAAAAAAATCCTTATTTTTACAAGCTGAGGTTTGACTTGATTGCATTATAATACGTTTAGCATGGAGCTGTTGGAAGTGGAAGTTGATCATAGACAGCTTGTCACTTTTTTCTTCAGTAGATGTGCCCTTGTGGTATGAAGTGGTTGCTCATGCAGAGGAATTAAAAAGATCTGGCCTGTCACATTCTTTCATTTCCATTCCAGGAAAAAAAAAAAGATTCACTTGATAATCCTTTGCCTGTCAGATGCTGTTGAAACTATTCTGAGGAGGGCCGGGGAAACCCCTCGTTTGGTGCAGTTCGTATGCCCCTTGTGTGGGCAGCTATGTTATTTTATGCTGTGATTGTGCTTTACTGACAGTAAATTGGAGGAAGAATATTACTGGTTAAAGCGGTGTGTCTGTGGAAGATGGAAGAGCCCCTAGACCACAGATTTCTTCTTATTGGGTCTCAAAAGCTGCCAGTTGCCTTTTCAGTCCTAGGCGTACTTTATTATCTCCCCTTATTGCAGTGTCAACCATTTGACCTAGTTTGCACCAAGAATACGTTGTTTCTTCCTCATTTCTTAATTAAATTTTGCACGTAGCTCCTGTCCTTTGAGGATTCTTAGAATCCAGCTTTAGCCAAGAATCTGGGCTGGTTGTTGGCTGGTCCGGTTTTGAAGGGGAAATCCTGGTGGAACGTGTCCAGCATTACCACCCTTCTTTTGGCCAGGAGGAAAGGAAGTGCCGACCAAGGTTCAGCGGGGGAGGGTGGGAGTTTCAGCCTGCAATCCTGACTGCAGAAAAGAGAGCTGCAGTTGTCTGTTTCTGCCTCACTGCGGTAGCATCCCAGCAGGCTGGGAGTCAGGGCACCTCTCTGCTGATGATGTTATGATATGGAACAGCCCCAGTCCAGGTTTTTCAGTTTTCTGCAGCGTTGGCAGCTGCTGTGAGCGGGCGATGCTGGAGGGAGCTTGTGAGGACTGGGGTCTGGCTGTGTTGTAAAAGCAGATAAACTTCCACGCCGGGCTGCTGCTGCTTTTTACAGCGTGGGAGGGGAGGGGCCGGGTGTAGAGGTGGGTTTCGGTTTCTACGGCAACAGACTCTGGATTTTCAAATGGATACCCCCCTGGTGCCCGGTCGCAAACGGGCCTCGGCGGCATCCCTGCTTGCAAAAGTGTTGTACCCAGCGCAGCTTGTCATGCTAATAAGGCAGGGGTGGGCCGCTTGTTCAGCACTGGGGGCTCAGTGTCGTGCTGGAGGTTGCAGGCCCAAGAGCTGCAGCAGAGGTGCGACTTCTTGCATGTCCCTTAAACGTTCCTGGCAAGCATTTTGTTTATGTGTGTGCAAGACTGAACGTGAGGGGGGGGACTAACCCTGGAGATTACGGATAAGCTGTATTCTTATTTTTTAAGGTATGCATGTATGTATTTAGTCTGCAGTTCAGAAATGTTATGCATTAAAGCATGAATGTTCATGGTTGAAAGCACTGTGTATGATGGAATAAGAGCTGTATGGTATAATAGAAGTGGACAATTCTAACTCTCTGGGTGTGTTTTGCTTATAGCTCCCATGACCCCTAGCTGGCACAATCAGTGGTGAGGGACTATGGGATTTACAGTCCAAAACATCCGGGAAGAGTCACAGTTACTCATCGTACGTTAGAGTCTTGCAGTAGGGAGATTTGGTTTGGAACTGCACTGACCCATGGACTCATGGAGGTGACCTTGAGGCTAGACCCTCTTTTTCTGTCATTGCGAGGAGGGAAATGTGGGTTGTTGGGGGGGGAATGTGCCACCTTGAAGTCATCAGAGAAAGGGCAGAATACAAATATAATTAATTTGTGACATTTTTTTCCTGAATATTTCAAAATCAGTCAGTTATGAACATTTCAAGGGGTTTCAGCCTCTCTCTGGTAATTTTGCTGCCTTATTTCTGATCCTTTGACTCTGTGGTTGTTTTGGGCTCTGTCGACTAAGGTTCATTTTTGTCTTGAGCATTTTCGTTGGTCTGGAACAGAAAATTCATCCTTAAATTTTGAGTGCCAGAAACCTCTGTAAATAAGAGACCAAGCCAGATTGAAGGAACCTTTCTCAATGGCATTGTTCTCTTCTGTTTCAGGAGTGAATTGCTTGGCCTACGATGAAGCCATAATGGCTCAGCAGGATAGAATTCAGCAGGAGGTGAGCACTTGGAAAGAGAGCGGGTTTGCCTGCTTTGTGATCTGGTGCATGATAATGCGAGAGACTACCGGAATTATATTATATTATTTCAATTTGTTTACTGTCCCACCTAAAGATTCAGCTGCAATGTGTAGATCCCCAAGATTTCATTGTATTCCCTCTATTGTCCTGTCCTAAAATCATTCAGAAATAACATATTACTTTATGATATAATATGTCCCTTTGATTCTTAGGATATCATGAAATAAGGGATTTAGGAAACCTTGGATTTTTCTCACATGGCTGTTGGCTGAGTGTATGGGATTGACTCTGGAGCAGCATTGATTGTAAGGGGATTCATCCAGGTTTGCCTGTGATGACAGGCCTGTTACGGCCCCTTTCTTCAGTCCAACTGGTGGAAATGACTTAATTTAACATAAAAGGTTGGTCTTAAATGGACAATTGAAATTGAGTTTTCAGGCTGCTTTGTACATATCTCTCATCCTGGAGAAAAGTGACTAGTGGAGTGTGTCAGGGGTCTGTCCCGGACCCGACGTTGTGTGACATTTTTATAAATGACTTAGATGAGGACAGCAACAGGATTCAAAATGAACTTGACAGACTGGAGAGCTAGGCCAAAACTAACAAAATGGATTTTCAGCAGGGAGGAATGTAAGGTACTGCCCTTAAGTAGGAAAAATAAAATGCACAGCTATAGGATGGATGGCACCTGGCTTGAAAGCAGTACATGTGGAAGGGTTCTAGGGGTTTTAGTAGATCTCAAGCTAAGTGTGAATCAACAGCATGATGTGGCAGCCAAAAAGGCCAATGCAGTTCTGGGCTGCATCGTCAGGAGTATAATGACCACACTGAGGGAAATATTAGCTCCATGCTGTTCTGCTTTGGTCAGACCTCCCCTCAAATACTGGGTCCATTTCTGGGCATAATAGTTCAAGAAGGATGTCGACAAGCTGGAATGTGTCCATAGAAGAGCAACCAAGGTAATCCAAGGTCTGGATGCCAAATCTTAGGAGCAACAACTTAGGGTATGTTTATCTTGGAGAAAAGAAGACTTAGAGGGGACATGATGTGTGGGCTTAAACACCTGAAGGGATGTCACGTAGAAGATGGAGCCAACCTGTTTTCTGTTGCGGCAGAGAGTAGAATGTGAACAACAGCTTCAAATTATAGAAAGATTCCTCCTAAACATTAGGAAGAATTTTGTGACTGCAAGAGCTATGCAGTGGTGGAATAGACTGCCTTTGAGGTTGGAGGACTCTATTTTTGGAGATGTCTAAGCAAAGGTTGGATGCACATCTTTCTGGAGCATTTTACTTGTGCATTCCTGCCTGGCAGTGGTTCTGTTGGATAGTCCTTGTAGTCTCTTCCAACTCCAAGATTTTACGATTCTCTGTATTTTCTGAAATGGCATGCATGTAGTTGGCTACTACTAACAACTAAACTGTATCTGTTTACATTGAAATTGAGCCTTTATACGACTTGGATGAAGAATCTGGAACCTTCAGACCATCTGCCTTCTGCATGACAGTCTACATCTGCATAAGAACATAAGAAAAGCTGTCCTGGATCAGACCCAAGGCCTGTCTAGTCCAGCTTGTGTGTTCACTCAGTGGCCATCCAGTTGTTTCTGGGAAGCCCACAAGCCAAGGCCATGAGCACAGTAGCACCTTGAGGCCTCGGTTTCTCAACAGCTGGTATTTAGAAGCGTACTCTCTGACAGTGGAGCTGATCTGTAGCCATTGTGAGCCGAAACATTGTGTACTCTTCATTAATTTGTTTACCTGCCCTTTAAAGCCATCCATGTCAGTAGCCATCACTGCATTTTGTGGAAATTAATTTAACTATTTTAATTATGGGCTGTGTGAAGAAGTCTTGCTTGCATCTGTTGTCAGTCTTTTGGTGTTTACCTACCTTCACTGGACGCCCCCTTGGATCTAGTATGATGAGGAAGAGAAAGAAAAACTTCTGGCAGTAAGAAAAAAGGAAAATTTCATCAAGGAAGCTACAGCCCTGAGTTTGCAGGACTTGAGCAGGCCTGTTAATAACAGGATCCCTTGAAGCCACGTCATTCAGAGACTTGCCGAAAGTTGAAGCCAGCTTGACAGCCCAAAGCCACAATATCAGTTTTCTCTCCAGAATTATAGATAATTCTACAGGAGCCATTGTGAAGTTTAAGGTCTCTGCTTGGTATTCCCCATTCCCCTGTAAAAGTACTAGGCAAAACTGCTTACTTAAAACTTGTTTTCCAAACTTTCCAGAAGCAAAGGCCAGTAGTGATCAGGCAGAACAGTGTTTCTGCTTCAAATGAAAAGGAAAGTCTATGCTATTCGATTCACTTAATTGTGGCCCTGCAGATGTTGTTGGACTACAGTTCCCACCAGCCCTGGCCAGTATAGTGAGTGGTAAGGAGTGATGGGAACAGCAATCCAGCAATATCTGAAAGTCTGCCTCTTATTTAATACAGAGGTTATATCTTGCACCTAGTAAGTATAATTGGATTACATTTCCTTAGCTTCTCTTCTCTGAAGTGGATAAAAAGCCATAATTGCGTGCAAACAGATTCATTGCTGAGCATCACAGAGGAAGACAGACACTCAACACTACGTTCCCAGTGCTAGGCCGTCAGGGAGTGAGGTGGCCTCTCATCTCCTCTTCTGAAGGTCTCACCTTCTGGCATATTTCTTTTGCAGATTGCTGTCCAGAATCCGTTAGTCTCTGAGAGGATGGAATTGTCAGTCCTGTACAAAGAATATGCTGACGACGACCATATTTATCAGCAGAAGATCAAAGTAAGCTTGATGTGGGGTTGCTTATGTCCAACTCTGTAGATTGCAGAGGGCAAATAAAACAGTGACGGGTTTGCAATGAAGGGATTACATCTGTCTTCCCCCTAACCTGGCTCCCCAAGACATGTTAGACTACAGCTGCTCCCATCCTCCAGTCACCATGATTCTGTTGGGTAGGGATGATGGGATTCATATTCCAAGGCAGCTCCACATTCCAGGATACAGGTTTGAGGAAGGTTGAAATAAGAGTACTGTATTTGCTGGCATATAAGACTCCCTTCCCCCCAAAAAAAATGCTGTTTGAGAATGGGGTGCATCTTACATGCTGCCAGTGTGTCTTATATGCCAGCAAATAGTATTTGCCAGTGTATAAATGGAGAGCATCTTATATGCTAGCAAATACGGTACCTTCCCAGTGAGGAAAGGATAAATCAGGGAGGGAACCTACCAGGAAGTGGGAGGATATGTAGACTACCATAGAATCTAGGGAGGTACCCCTCTCCACCTCAGAATTTAAAATGTAACAATAAACTATTTAAAACGTTCTCCCAGCTTCGTGTTCACGTCTTCATTGGGGAAAAAAAGTCATTACTAGATCTCAGGCAGCCAAGGGAGAGGGGCGGGTTGCCAAAAGAGCAAGATTGCTAACCACGCTTGTAGCATGTAGAAAAAATTGGGGAGCCTTAAAAATGCCACTGGGCTGCCTGTGGTTCCTGGACTGCACTCTCTCTTCCTCTGTGTTTAAAAGTTTCAGATTTCTTAGCTACCTGAAAGGTTCCCAGTGGAAGAAGAAGCTGGGGGGGGCAGGAGGGGTTGGGGAAAGGTTTATAAATTATGTGTGCTGTGGTGAATGGAGAGATTTCCCCCCCATCGTACTGTAATTCAGATTTGCCCAGTGAAACAGACAGGGCAGTGATTTAAGGCTGGACAAAAAGACCATTATTTTTCCTTGCACAAAGCATAATGAATTCATAGAATTTGTTGCTTTGTGATGTCGTAGGGACCCTGGGCTTCTGTGTTTTTGTTTTTCCAAAGAAGGATTGTTTAGTATCATGAAGACTCATCATCATGAGGGTGAAATGCAAGGATGGCACATATGTTGCCTACCACGTGTTGTCGAACTTCCATCATTTTTCATCACTGGCTGTGCTGGCTATGAGTCATAGGAGGAGGTTATAACATCAAGGGGCCCAGAAGTTGCACAGCCCAGGATCAGTGGAACCTCCGTGTTGAGGGGCAACGTTTGTCTGAATGCTAGTTGGATGAGGACAAAACTGGAAAGAGCCATTGTCTTCATTTTTGGTTTCTTGGCTTCCTCGAAGCATCTGCCTTGCCACTGTTGGAAACACAGTTTGGACCAGATGAATTTTGGTCCAACCCTGCAAGGTCCTTGTACTCTTTTTAAGGCAGGATGGGTTGAACCAAAAGTATTGAGGGAATATAATTGCAAGAATACTTCTTACAGCTACTCACACCAGTGTTGGTGGTAGCCCAACAACCATTGTCTTCAGGATATGTGGCTGAAATTTGCTAGATGTTCAAGAAGGAAGTTTATAGATAGATTATATGAAATGGAAGGTGTTTGGGTCTGTGGAGGGCAGCGCTTGCCATGCAAGCATAGGATGGTATAGTTTTCCATTTTTAGTCATAGGGTGCCAAACCAACTGGATACTAACACAGCTCCTCTGTTCTGCTTATTTTCTTTGCATAGGATCTTCTGAAGAAGTATTCATACATACGGAAGACAAGGCCAGATGGCAACTGTTTCTATCGGGCATTTGGCTTTTCCCACCTTGAAGCTCTGCTGGAGGATGGGAAAGAGCTACAGCGGTACGACAGGCGGGGGAAACACGGTTCCAGTAGCCAAACAAATAGGGTTTTGGGATGTCGGGTGTTTGGTATTAAAAATAAGGGAGGCACTTTGTCAGAAGTTTTACTGAAGTTTGGGCCCTTAGTGTTTGAAGCAGAATAATGTTTGGTGTGGTTTTGTTTTGTTTTTTTAAAATTGCTCATAGCTTCAAAGAGGTGGCTGCCAAAAGCAAGGATGTGTTGGTTTCACAGGGCTTCACGGAATTCACCATTGAGGACTTCCACAATACGGTAAGGCCTGCTCCCCAACAGCCTTCCCTGGCCCAGCATTCTCCCAGGAACTGGGAATAATGGGATCTGTAGTCCGGAACATCTAGCATGCCCCGGTTTGGAGAACAATGTTTTAGGAAGTGGAGGAGATTAGTGGGCTCCGGAATAAAAACTCCAGTTTGTTTGGTTTAGGTGTCCTAGCCTGGAATGTTCGTTCTTTATATATCAGTTGTTTCCTCTACAACTAATGAACAGTGATGTGGAATTGAAGAGGGCATACCAATAACAATGGGGGAGTTCTGAGCAATTGCCTTTGCTACTGTAGGAACTGTAGTTCTGGAAACAAAATTCACTTTGCCACTGTGCCTAAATTTCATTTTTGCTGTTGTTCAGCATTCATACATATACTCTCTTCAGTGTATAGTCCCTTTTTGAATAAACGTACATATCCAGCACCTTTTAATATTATGTTTACGGCACCATACTAAACATACTTAGCACTGAAAAAGAAAAAAAGGACAGAAGATGTGTGAGCCTTGAAAGGTGCTCCAATTTACTTGACCACGATTAAGAAATATGGCAAACTGGAATCCAGTAAATTCTTCCAGTCATAAACTTGTATATGAGGTGTCATGATGTAGGTTTATTGACTGATAAACAGTCTGGAGGAGATGCAAGAGGAAACTCCATCCCCTTTGTTTAGGAATGTTGGGTTACTTGATGAAATTGGTTGGCAGTAGGTTCAGGACAGAGAATACCAATGTGATGTAGTAGTTTGAGTGCTGGACAGGAGGCCAGGGTTCTAATCCCCACTTGGCCATGGAAATCCACTGGGGGACCTTGGGTAATTCACACTCTCTCAGTCTCAGAGGAGGGCAAGGACAAACCACCTCTGAACAGATCTTAGCAAGAAAACCCTGTTGATAAAAACCTTGTAAGTCAAAAATGACTTAAAGACACACAACAGCCTCAAGATGCAGGAGACTGGTCAGAAGGTAGCTGTCCTCTCTTGCTGAAACTGCCCAACTCCTTGCATTCTGAAGTAGGCCAGTAGCCAGCACTTGCATTCCATGAATTTACCTGCCATGTAAAATGTCACATGATGCTACATTGGAACATTCTGGAAAAATTAAAGGGTAGTTCAGCATTCCCTGAGTCTCTGTTGGTCCTGATGAACCAGTGAGGGAACCGGGCAGACAGGGCTTTGCGATGGTCCTCCTTGGCTCAGGCCCTGCCTCTGAAGATACAGGTGGTTCAGACACCTGAATGCAGGCTCTTTGAGTTAATCTCTGCTTTTTCATCTGTTTAGTTCATGGACCTGATAGAACAAGTGGAGAAGCAGACCACGGTTTCGGAGCTGCTAGCCTCCTTCAACGACCAGAGCACCTCGGATTATCTTGTGGTGTACCTGCGGCTGCTTACCTCTGGGTACCTGCAGCGCGAGAACAAGTTTTTTGAGCACTTCATAGAAGGAGGACGCAGCATAAAGGAGTTTTGCCAGCAAGTAAGGAGCATGGGGTGGAAAATCTGTGACCAGGAATGATTATGCATAGAGAAAGAGTAGCAGGCTGGTCCTAGTCTCCTGAAGTGGCCATTTTGATTTGGACAAACTGTCGCTTCCTTGTGGCATCTGGAAGTGTGCACAGTTATAGTGTCTGTATGAAATTATAGATACAATCTATCTATATAAAATTTTAAAACTTTTCAGCTTTCCTTTTTTAGACCTGCGACATGCTGAAGGGCAAAAAAATACAGGCAGTAGGTCTTAGAAGAGGCAAGACCTACGGAGAAAAGGGATGTGTGCGTGCGTGTATGAATGATTAGACAGCTTGCTTCTCTTCTGCAACAGGAAGTCCTGCCCAGAACTTTTTTCTTCAGCAGAAATTGCACAGGTTTGATTCCCCTCCTCAGTGGCCATCTAGAGGCAGGTGAATTTCCTTTTGGGGAAGGGCTGTAGCCCTGTGATAGGAGGGAATGCTGCTTTGGTATTTCTTCCCTGGGAAAAAAAAGTTTGCCTGCAGACAGGAATGAAAAGTTTTACTCTGTGTAAGGCAGCTTTGCATGTTGCTTTGGGAAAGCTTGGGAAAAGTACACTTACAGGCTAAATTCTCAGGCCCCCTCATCATGTCATATCAGAAAGTAAATTTCTGATGAGACATAACTGTGCTGAGTATATGCTGCCTTACATAAATAAAACCGGCTTACCTTTCCAAAATAGTAACTGTAAAGCTTTAACGATAAATTGGCGGAGGGTTGGACTAGGCAGCCCTTGTGGTCTCTTCCAACTCTAAGGCTCTTCAACCGGAAGTAGACATTTAAGTCCAGGTTTTTGCCCACCTTTGCTGAGGGAAGGACTCCACTGTCCTAAGGTGTATACTGCAGTTTGTTATCCAGCACAAACCTCAAGTGTGCACACAATATAGCTGTGCAGATCTTTGCATCTGGGAGATCACAGGGAGCCTGTGATCTGGAGGTGATAGCTAGCAACCTGGAAAGTTCCATTTTAAAGTTCCATTTTTCTTAAAAAGTTATGTTTTAGGTGCCTCTTATTACAGGACAGGTCATGTGTGTGCCGTGAGTGCTGTGAGTGCTAGAAGAGTTAGAAACCTAGTGCATGTACTAGAGAAGACAGGCTTCTGCTGGGACCAGAGAGTGCTTCTTTCTCCTGTGGCGGTTTCTGATGGGAAGGATAACCCTCTCTGTGCCTCTCTCCTCTTTTCCAGGAGGTGGAGCCCATGTGTAAGGAGAGCGACCACATCCATATCATTGCGCTGGCCCAGGCCCTCAACGTCTCCATTCTGGTGGAGTACATGGACCGGGGTGAGGGCGGCGCCACCAACCCCCACATCTTCCCCGAGGGCTCTGAGCCCAAAGTGTATCTACTGTACAGACCAGGACACTATGACATCCTATACAAATAGGAGGGTGTGGGACCGCCTGGCTAGGGAGCCAAGCCCCCTCCTTCTTCTCTGGCGCGTTCTGTCTCACCCACATTTCCCCGCCCACCCGCCGGGCAGCGTCGTCTGTGGTTGTAAATGGTGATCGCTCTTGCTGACATCTCGCTCACTTGGTTTGTTATTATATTTTTTTTCTCCTTTTGTTGTTACACTTACACTCTTCTGTGTTTTATTAAAGGGGATGCCGGTGAAACAGTCTTCCGTACTTGTAGCCTGTCTTTGCTGCTTACTGTAAGGCAAGATGTACCCTCTTCCCCCTCTCCTGCCTCTGGGAAGTGAAGCACGTGCTCCCTTTGTAGAAAACCACCGCCTGTACTGAGTGCAAGTGAGCAATGGTCTTTTCCATATTCGTTGCATAGTATTAGCATACCTTTGGCAACCAGCCCATTTCAACCCCCAAGTGGCAAGATGCGTAGCCCTCAGGCTCACAAAAGAACTTTTGGAAATATGTAGGCATCATCTGTCTCAGAAATCTGGAAGGTTGCAGCCATCCAGGGATCAGTTGTCTAATCCTGCCCTGAATGTCAGTCTTCCATCTGTTTCCCCATAATTTTTCTCCTCTTTCCTTCCTTCTTCCCACCATCTAAACTCTTGCATGTTTAAAATTAAAAATGTTTGCAGTCTTGCAACTCTTTTTTTTTCAGAGTTAAACTGAATGGTCTGGCCTCTTTTGGGCCAGCATTTGGGTTCCTTCAGCACGCAACCAGGCATTTTTCAGTGATAAAGGCTCAGAATTATTAAAGCCAGGCCAGTCAAAGGACTTTCTGGTAAGGTGAACTTGGAACCTGTTTGGGAATGTGACCCAGAACTCTGGGAAAGGACTAGGCAGGGGCTGCTGACTTTGTGTTTCTAAAGCAGCTCTGAACAGGAAGGGACTAATTGGAGGATTGCAGGGCCCCTCTTCCCACATCTGAAGACACCTGAGTCTGCCTGAGAGGAGGAAGGGAAACGAGGATGCTCCTTTTTAGTGTTTCACAGTTGGGATGGGGAAGTGGGAGCAGAAATGTGTATGTAAACTGTGTATTAGCATGCTGGGGTGCCATTCTGTGTGACTCTGGAGTGGCTGTGTGTGGTTTAAGTCTTCTGAGAAAACACATAGGAGAATCCTTCCTGGACAGTGCTGTGCCAAATTTAAACAGCAGGGGCAATGAATTAAAATCTTTGCCCTAGGAAGCTACTATATTACAAAGAGAATTACACTAGAGATCTTTGCAGCCCTTGTGGAAAATTTTAGCTTTTATGACTTTCCTGATGATGATCCCGGTCCATGTACTCCACCAGAATGGAGACGTTGAGGACACCGGGTTAGGGGAGGCTGCTTTCTGCTCATGCTTGTGGCTGGGCTGCTTTTGCCATGGCTGGCCCTTTTCTTTGTCCTGATCCTATAGCGGGTGACTGTATTCCTTCTCTGTAAACTCTTCTTTCAGTTTCTGCATGCAGGCATGTGCTGTGTCTTTTCCCCTCACAACCCTGCCCTTCAGATTGATCCATATTCCAGCCCTGTCTCTTCCTGGTGCTGTTGGTAGTGTCTCTGTGGAGCTGTGTGTAGGTGTGACAAGGAATTGCTGTTTGGATTCTCCCAGAGAGGTAATGGAGGAATTAACTAACAGAGCCCTGTTTGGAGGCAGCTGGGGCGTGTGTGCGATGATGTCGTTTTTCCTTTATTCCCTGCTGTCAAGAAGCAGCCAAGGCACCGTGCTTGTGGCTGTTCTTGCATCATTCCTGTGACACCCTCCTTTGGCCTGGTTGCACCACGGCCCTCACCAAGCCACCAGCTCTGGTTAGTGCTGTGCAAGGCAACCAGTTGAGTTGCAAAGCAGAGAGAATGGTTTCAAACCCTCCTGGGCGCTGGTAGCTTTGCGGTAAACGAAGGGTTTAATAATAGTGACACAACAAAAAAGAATGGTCTCTGTGGCTTAGCTGTGCTATGCAGTTCCCCCGACTGACTTGGGCTCTGCAGAATTGTCTTGTTGCTGCCTCCCCGTTTCCTGCAGAGGGACCCTTGCAGAGGGTTCCATCCGCACACGCAGTACGCCAGCTACCGCGTTTGCGTTTCTTCTAAGCCCCACCACCCTTCATCAGAGCTCACAACTGGACTTGTGCTTGCATGTTTTTTATTCCAGAGTACAGCCATTTCTGGATGTTGTATATCTGTGGGTTCTTCCAGTTCCCCCTCTGCCTCCTCAGAGGAGTGCCCACGGTATTCTCCGGCATCTAGTTTTGCGAGGGTAGGCGGGTTGACAGGAAATAAGCTCAGAGACGTGAAGGCAGAGGTTCCGTGTCCGCATCTGGTGAGAAGAAAAAGACAAAGGTCAGACTCCCTTGGGCAGAGGCTGCCTGGCACTCTCAGGATGCCATGAGGCTATGACTAATACTGACTAGAAGAATATGAGAATGAGTAGGTTCTTCACAGTATGTACAGTGGGTGGGAATAAGGCTGGAAAGGGCAAGGGTGCAGAAAAGAAGGCTTCTGTTCCCCAGAGGAAGCCGATTATCTCAAGACAAACATCAAACCACTGCCTGGAAGCCATTTGTTAGTGCAGAGGACTGGGGTCTGCTCTCCATCCTTTTCACCAGGCTGCACTGTGGGAATATGTTCCTGCCCTCTCAGGTCCCTGCCTTGGCTGCCTTCAGTCATTCCAGGACTTGTCTTGTTCCCTGTAAAAAGTTTGGCAGCTCCTTACCCTACGGAATTCCTACAGCGCCTCCCTCTCCATTCACTTTGCTTGTAGACAACAGCCTGGCCACCTCCTCTCCATTCTTCGTTCCTGCCTTTTCTATAAAAATATCCCCGCCCTAATCCAAGAGCAGCTGGATTTCTGTATTCATACCTCACTTTCAGGACTACAGAACTACAGACTACATGCTTCTTCATGTATCCTTCTCATCCACAGAGCCCACCCTAACTTCTTGGGTGCGGGTGTGGAAGCCAGGGATCTTAACTTGCTGGTACTTCACTACCTACTTAGATTCCCCCTCTTCTAGACTGAGGAAGAGCGCACTGCTCTGCTGTCCAGTCCCTTCTTTCGCTTGTGAAGAGAACCCAGGAGTTCTGGCTCTAGTGTGACCCAGTCCCCCTCCTGTCAACTTCTATGACCTTTCCCTGAGGAAACATATAATAATGTGTATTATGTCCTTATTCTCTGCTCTCTCCAATAGCTTCAAAAATGTGTGTTCGTGGGGGTGAGTGGGTCAGGAAAATATATAAAGAAGGAAGGTGCAGTTCCCTTCTTATCTTGAGCCACTGCTTTATTCCAAAACAGAACCCTCTTTAGCTGCTTCAAAGTGAAATATGAAAACTCTCAGAAGAATCTGTCATGGATCCATCACCTATTGTGCATTTGGGTCTTGAGTAAAATAAGATTTAACAAACGAGTAGGAAGTTAGTAAGTGCTGGCTATTGCAAAGGCAGAGCATGCAGCCACCCTGCTGGACACGGCAAACATTGTTGGGCAGCTCTTACCCCCTTCAGAGCAGGTGTGGGTCAAGCTGAAAACAAGAGGAGGGAGAGGTGAGAATCTCCACAGTGTGCTTTCCTCCTCTCACTTTGCCAAAGAGCTGGAGCTCCGTCCAGAGAAGGATGTGCAGAAGCATCCGCCTAGGGAAGAGGGTGCCTGTGACTCACCAATGGGGAAGAACCGAGGCAGCTTTTCCTTGTAGATCTCATCATCCTTCTCCAGGAAGACGCAGATGATGAGGCGGTCCACCTGTTGGAGGAACAGACAGGCAGTGGCAACGAAAGATGTCCTATGGTGGGGCCTTTTGATTTTCTCATTCCTCTAGTCCAGCTTTTCTAAATCTAGCACCTATACTCAAAATATATTGGGCTGTCGCTCTCATTCACCCAAGCCAGCATGGTGGGATGTGATGGGAAAAGTAGTCCAGCATAGGGACTGAAAACTGGAGATGGCCTCTGGACCTTTCACGGTTGTGTCGAAAAGGGAATTTCATCAGGTGTCATTCTGTAGGCAGAACCTGCTGAAGTTCCCTCTACGCAACTATTGAAGGTACAAGAGCCACCTCCAGTTTTTACTTTGGCAGCCCAAGTCTAGTACCTGCCGAGGACACCGGGTTAGGGGAGGCTGCTTTCTGCTCATGCTTGTGGCTGGGCTGAACCGTGCCACAGTTCCTATGGTAGCCTGGCCTGATCCATGTTCTACTGCCAGGTTTCTACTTTCTAATCCCGTTGGTCATCAGAACTTTGTAAGTATCTTATCCCACTGCATCTATTCCTGCTTATTCTCCCTTATTTAACTATTTTGTTTAAAATAGATTTCAAATTATGGCCCTCCAGATGTTCATATCTTCACTTTTCTGCATTCCTTAGCTCTTGATATGCTGATGGGAGCTGCGTTCCAATGATAGTCGGATGACCACCATTGCCCACCTTCCTGTAAGCTCAACAGAGCACTTGCCTGCCTGTGCGCATCCTGTAGTCCCCAATAGACACATCTTTTCAAGGGTTTGCCCGTGAGCTATATTCTAGGATGGAGGACAGCGTCAGTGGAGTCTGGAAAAACGGAGCCCAGCTAGAAAAAAGGAAGAGCTGCCCCATGCCTAAATCTCCAGCATACAAAAAATAAGGTCAGGTGAGAAACCAGAGCAGCTCTTTGCAGCCAAGGCAGGCTAACCCACCACCCCGACCCCCGGTGTCAGCCCTCCCTCACCTTCTCCTTATTGTCTTCGAGCCACTTGCGCAGGGTGTTGAGGACAACGTCAGCGGCAGCATCATTTGGGTACCCTTTGAAAAACAGAAGAGGGGTGAGCTCTTGACGAACAGGCATTGTTCCGTCCCATCCCGTGGGAAAGGACTCAACCCTCTTCCCAGTTCATACTTACCAAACACTCCTGTGGAAATGCATGGAAACGCCTGGAGGGAAGGGTACAGAAAAAGGGCGTTAGGGAGAACCCGCATAGGCAGAAACACTCTTGCCTCTCAGGGCTCAGCATCGTACACTAACGGGTCCGGGGTCTCAGTCAGGGACAGATCTTGAAATTCCATGTGCTGGTGGCCCTCCACGGTCATGAGTTTCACTTCCACAGATTTGATTATTTTACGAGTGTCTCCAACCCTTGCCCCCCTACAAGTGCTTCTTTGTGACTCCAGTCAGGCTGGGCAGCCCTTTAAAAACCCACCTCTGGTCCCCCTCCACCAGCCACTTCCTGGCCAGCAAGGATGGACTGCGGCCTAATTTTTCAGCACCATAAATCCTCTGCCAAGCCCCCCCCCCGGCACCCAAGGAAGGAGATGGGTGAGAGTGGATGTATAGGGCCACCATGCCCAGCCACCCCCTTTCCCTCTCCTTCCCTGACTTGATCTGGACCCTGGATGCCTGTTCTCCCCACAATACCTCAGATACACACATTTTGTCATTTTTCCCTTTTTGCAGGGGTCCTGTTCCCTTACCCCAGCAAGGAGGGCTGATTGTACTGTACAGCTGTTAAACACTGTTATACCATGCAATAATTAAGATGTTATTTGGCGCTGGCTCTGAGCAATCCCATCCCAATCACCAAGGCTAATGGGAAATGCACAACAAGAACATCTACAGTGATGACAGGACTTGCACAGCTTTCTAGATGTTGCTGGACTGCTAGGTTCCATATTCTTCACCATTGACTCTGCTGGCTAATACTGATGGGACTTGCAATTGAGCAGCATCTGGAGGTCACGTGCTTCCCAACCTCTGATCTAAAGAATCACAGTTTTCCCCACCATTTCCTTGCCTTCCTTTTTTCTTCACATTCTCAAACTTACGACCATCCTGCAACCTGCATTTCAGGAGCAAAGAAACCCCCGACTCCCAATTTCCACCGTGTGATTTCTTCATAACTTAACGTGGGGGTTTGAGAGATGTGAGACTCTAAAGCTCTCCCTTCCCTGACTCAAAATACATGAAATTTACATGCTCAAGTTCCCTTACGGCTTTTGTGATTCCGGTGGGCTGCTCCTGACACCCATAAGATCTCATAACTTGCTTTTTTAAAAAATGAAAAATTGGAGATGGGCATGGGCCTTGTTCAGGGAGTGTATGTGTCCACCCTCTTTTTTATTTTTAATGCTGAGGTTTGACCTGAGAGCTTCGTTTTCAAGGAAGAACGTCCATGGCGGTGGGGGTGGGTGGGGGGTGGGAACAGTGGAAGAGGAAATTAATGAAGGTTTTGGAAAAAGAGCTAAAGTGGAGCAGCCAGCATAGTCTAGTTGTGGACCTTTTCCCTGTAAAATATGCATCTTCTGTTCCAATAAAGTTAATTTTAAAATACTCTTGTGGGAAGGAAAGAACCCATGCTTTGTCAGTCATGCCTAGGAGGCAAGAGGATGGCACCCAATGCATTTTTTTTTGAAAAAAGAACTTTTCTATAAATTTATTTCTTGCATCGCAAGTCCCCTAGCTATGCAACACTGCAATGCTATTAAGCCTGGTCCCCTTTCCACCAAACTCCCAAAGCCCCCTCCCGGCCCGTTCGCTCACCACAGTCCGCAGCTTGTTCTCCGCCACAAGTTTCAGGCTGTTTTTGTAGCAGTTGCTGAGCTCGGTTTCTTGCGTGGCGCTCGGTTCTCCCTGGGCAATCGGGCCCACCGTGTGAATAACAACTGAAAGGAAAGAAGCGACGGGGAGGTCAGGGCGCTGCCCAGAAGCAGGAGCCGAACAAAGACTTGGGCTTAGGTGAGCTTTACCTGACCCACTGCCCTCCGGTGCTCACGGACTTCTTCAGCTTGGCTGAAAGACCATTTCCAGAGCCCAGTTTCAGCCGGAGCCCCTTCCCATTCTGAATTCTTTAGACCCACTTCTTTGGCAAGCCAGCCCTTCCACTGGGTTATTTCAACAAAACAAATACCTGGGGCCCTTCCAGAAATTGTTAAGTGATCCCAACTTATTTTTACTTGCTTAAAATGTTACACGCATTGCCCTTTGGCTATAGCAGAAGTCCCCAGGTAGTTCACAAACTATTACACCCTTTAGCATAGCAATCTTCCATTTATTTTATTAAAACATACACTTGGCCATGCACTCATTGAACAGCAATATATTTTGCAATGTTCTTTTTTATTACCCTGCAGTTATACACTTTTTAAGTAATATATACTTGGACTGATTTATGTTAGCGTTCTTATGTCACTTGCATTGTTTTCAAAGGGGGCGGGTTAGTCGTTGTGAACTTTATCTACCAAAATTAACCTATGGCAAGGAGCAGATCCTCCACCGTCCCAGAGATTAAAATTAGGAAGAGATCAGCTATGTACATTGCCTGTTCTCGTATCTGGGACAATTTAGGTGGTCCTCCCACACTGGGTCACTGAGGACTTTGTTTCACAGCAGGGTTGCCTCCATACTATGTGTCACTAAGGGCTTTGTTTCACATTGAGGTTGCAGAACTGCAGCTCCCAGGAATTCCTCTCCCTTTACTGGTGAACCCTGATGGGAGTTGCAGTCCAAGAACATTGGGAAGGGTTCCTGATCATACTTTCCGTGCTGTATCTGTTTATTCTTGTCTTACCCTCTACTGAATAGGGGGCATACTCTTCCCTTGGCAAAATCATATTGGGGAGAGGGAGAACCCTCCTGTCATCTGTTACCAACAGTTTGAATGATGCCTCGGCAACTCTGGCCCTGCATCTGATGCTTTCGTGTTCAGGCGCACTCATGCAGATACATCAGTCTGTGTGTCTGCAAGCAAGGAGATGCTGCGCCCTGCTCTGAGATCCAGCTTCTTCGTGGAACATCTTGGAACAAGTGTGTCATTATATGCAGGAGGGAAATGCAAATACTGAAAGGTCAAGTCCAGACGTATTTGTGCCAGCTTCGTTTGTCGGGTCCAAGCACGGCACGCGCAAGGGCTGACTTTCTGCACTACACTTGTTATAATGCTATTATTCCTCTTTCAACCTCCTATGGAATTCTGGGGTTTGTAATTCCCTGAGGCCCAAGAGCTGTCTGGCTGAGAATCCTAAAGGCCCCTCCCTAAACTGCAAACCCCAGGATTCCATAGGAGGTTGAAAGAGGAATCATAGCACTATAGCAGTGTAGTGCGGAAAGGCCCTAAGTCTTTCGAGGTGGTTCAGATAGAAATATATGGTGTGGGGGGGGGGCAGGAAGAGCAGTGACTATTGACATAGCCGTGCAAGAGTGCAGTGGTGAAGCTGTCTGAGCCCTACTACCTGCTGTGTTTTTCAGGAGAAAGCAGAGGCAAGGGCAGATTAATCGACCAGGAAAAGTCCCTGCGGTCAGCAGAGGGTGCTCTTGAGCCGACACTCAACCTTGAAACAGGCAAAGGGTTTTTTGCCCGCTGCGCTCCTACCAGTGTGCCCTGAAAGGGTGCAAAGGGGGTTGATTGCAGGATGGACAGAATCAGAGAATGATAGAGTTGGGGGAGACCTCAGGGGCCATCCAGTCCACCCCCCTGCTATGCACGAACACACATCAAAGCACTCCCTTTGACAGATGGCCATCCAGCCTCTGCTTAAAAACCTGCAAAGAAGGAGGAGACTCCACCACACTCCATTGACACAGCATATTATTCCACTGCCAGACAGCTTTCTTCCTGAGGTTCAGGTGGAATCTCCTTTCCTGCAGCTTGAATCCATTGCTCCTTGTCCTGGTCTCTGGAGGAGCAGAAAACAAGCCCGCTCCCTCCTCAACACAACATCCCTTTGCAGGGATGTGCCCTGCAAACATTTTTCACTATCTGGGAGAATGGCGGTGGGGGGGGCTTAAAGAGGAGTTTCAGGATCCGTGCTGAACATCTACAAACCAAAGAGCCCCCTCCCAGCCCGTGCCGGAGCTTTGCTTACACCTTGAATGTTCTCCCTGGTCTCAGAGGAGGGTTAGCAAAAGCCGTCTTGCCTTGGCTCTGCTGTATTTTCTCCTTCCTGTCTTTTTTTTTTAAACATTTTTATCAAAGGAAAAGAAAGCAAAAAAGAACAACACTACATAACAATACCTAAAACTACAAATACATAATACAAAACATTGCAGCGCAGATAGAAAGACAAAGAATACATAACACAACTATCAACATTTAACAAAACTAAAAAAAACCTATGAACTAATAGTTGGTTCCCGCCCTTGTTGCAAACTCCTCGTTGTAATCAAATAATTATGCCTCTTCGTCATAAAATCTATAAAAAATTATACTTGTTACTACCCACAACTAGCTCTATACTCTATATTAGTTTAAAATAACACAGATCATACACGAGTTCTAATTAATACAGTCAATTATAACCACTTATCTAATTCTATATTCAATATTAGTTTAATTATTTAATTATTAAAAATAATGAAGTCAACCAATAGTAATAATAACCATCCAAAATTAATAATAGTTCTTTATATAGGTAGTAATCTTTAATCGCAACAAACAACATTTTTTTTAGTTTGAATTTTATGCTTCTCCTGTAGCAAAACCTGTCTGCCAATCTTTACCAGGCGAGGGAATGAGGTTACGGGAGAGGAAGCGGAGAAGGAATCAGAACTATGTATCCCAGAGCTCAGAAAGGTTAACTGAACTACATCCTTGTGGGTGAACGCTGGGAGTTGTAGTCCCAAATAAGTTGTCTTTCCCAAGCTCTGGGCTGCCCGCAAGACACTGTGCTGGCTGTGTTCACACCCTGCCTTTTCTTATAACCATTTAGTAATGTCGGAGGGGAACAATACGCAACGTGTGTGCTCAGAGTGCCTTGCAATTAAAACAACTGAGCAATTCCATTTTATGGATTAAAAGGCTTTCTCCTAACGAGAAGGCTGGCACCGGCCCCCTGAGCCCGCGACAGTGGCAAGGACAGAACGGTGCCAGCCGACAGGGGTGGCGGGCGTGTTCCGTGCCCTTGTAAAGCACCTCAATGCCACTGGCTGGTGGGTTTTTATTAGGGAGATAAAACTCGGCACGAATCAAGGCGCATTTAATTTTAATAACAAGGAAAACCCAGGCGGCCGAAGAACTAGATGAAGGGGCCGATGGCAAGTTAATCGTGCCGGTGCCTCTGGCCTCGGAGGGCTGCTGGTGGGAAGCTGGAAGAGGTGGGGGGGCTCCTGAGAACCAAACTTGGGATGCATTTTCAACTCCCCTGTTGGATGGGGGCACGGCACGGATCCGGTCTGCAGTGCCAGGGGTGGGCGGGTGGGCAGACCGGCTCAACCTTTTCCCATCTGTGCCCCTCTCCCACCCTGAATCAACCTCCTTCCTCTCTCCATATTTGCCCTGCTGGGGAAAACCGGCGGTTGCCCACTTAGGCCAATTCCACCCTACTAGCCCTATTATTCCACGTTCAACATCCTGTGGAATTCGGAGGTTTGTAGTTTCCTGAGGCCAAATTGCTCTCTGGTTAAACTGCAAAGCCCAGGATTCCACAAGATGTTGAAAGTGGAATAATATCGCTATAACAGTGTCGTGCGGAAATGGCCTTAGATTTTTTGTCCTACTTTTGGCCACAGCAATACTGCAACTACAAACTACGAGTGCTGACCTGACCACGTGAAGGCATTTCTAAGGTCTGACCGCAGACTTACAGAGGACCACGGTATACAAAACAATACAAAACAAAAAACCCACACAATACAAATGAAAAAACAAAGAGCACCTAACAAACTACAACTATCTGACTATACTAACTAAAAAAAACTACAAGTAACTAAAAATTAGTTCTTGCCCTTATTGCAAACAGTGCATGTTAATTAAACCGTTACCACTAACTATTAAATCCTTAAATTTATACCAAAGTAATTACTTGTTGCAAATCGTTCTTACCCTCCTAATTATACACCTACAAAATAAGTTAGTGACTAAAAATCCCTTCTAATCGATTATAATTGTTTATACCAAAGTGGTTAATAACCGAAGGCAGGTAGTAACTTTTGCCATCGTGGCCACGCTCTGCTACGGCTCGGCCACAAGTCTTCCTCTTTTCATCTGCAAAACGGTGCAGGACATGAAGGTGTTTCCCCTCTAAATAAAAAAAAAATTGCCCTCCTCCTGAAATTTTTTCCAGCTCGCAAATTTCTAGCATCGTAGAGAATGAGACACCGCAAATTGTCCGCACCCAAACCTCTTATATTTCTCGTGTTCGGTCACTTTGCCTGACTCTTTTCTTTGCATGCCTAAATTCTATTTCTAAATGTCCCACTGCAATGCTAGCATTTTGGGGAGTGTAAGAAAATTTAGTGAAAGGGCAAAGTTCATAGAGAGCCAGTATGGGTATAGTGGTTTAAACGCTGGACTACGACCCTCGAGTCGCTTGGCCATGAAAACCCGCGGAGTGACCTTGGGTGTGTCACACACTCTCAGCCCCAGAAAAACTCCGTGATCGGTTCCCCTTAGGGTCACCATAAGTTGGAAACAACTTGAAGCCACAGAACCTGAGTCTTTAATTGCCCTCCTTCCCTCTCCCGGCTACACCTCTTGTTCCGCTGTCAAATGGGCCTTACAGTCAAGATGTTTCTCCCAACATCCAAGAGAAATCTCCCCTCCTGCCCCAGAAAGCCCGTCGAGAGCCCTTCAGTCCTCTCAAGAGCGCCGTGAAACTGGAACAGCCGAGGACTTGAAAACCAAAGTGGTGACTGCAAAAACCTAGGAAATGATATTTATTACAGGCTTAATCTCGATTCTGCCCTTCTTTCCCCTCTCAAGCAGAGGCGGGCACATTTTGGAGCACGGACGACTACGCTCCCTCGTATCCGGCCCCTTCGGAGGGCTGCAGCATGTTGTCACACCCGCAGTTGTAGGTGTTTGGAGGTGACAATCACATCCCTTCCATTCTCTTTCCAAGCCATTCTGTGTTTGGGTCCCCCCCTTTTTTTTTCTTTACAGCTATGCAAAGCTGCTTTTAACAATCTAGGGCAGATTTTGGGATAGAAATATTGCCTTGATGGGTTTTTTTGGGGGAGGTGGTGCCCAAATCTTTTGGGGGGATAAGCAGGGATGTCAAGGACCCCCTTGGGCTGCATGGTTCCCACCTGTTAACACTCCCAACCCTTTCATAGAGGCCCCAGAAGTCCTGCCTGGCATCTCTGCCTCCTCCAACAGCTACCAGCTGCTTGCCTTAGATTTTCAGACAACCAGATGCCACCAAACTCTGTGAGTGACTCACAGGCCCATGGGGCAGCTCGGCTTTCCTTGAGTGCCCGGAGGCAAGTTGCTGGCTTCCTGCCCAGCCACCGGCCCTGCTTCTCAGTCACAGGACTCATCCTGCTGTTAGAAGCAGTCTGAAATCTTGGCTTTGACTTAGCTCAGCAACCACTTGCCCAGATTTCAGGATTGGAAGAGGTTTAAGGTGGCCTTTTTGCTCTGATTCTACACACAGGCCTGGAAACACTTCCTATGAGGAGTGTTTAGCCTGGAGAAGAGCAGCTTAAGAGGGGGCATGATAGCTGTGCTTAAATATTTGAAGGGATGTCATGTTGAAGATGGAGCAAGCTTGTTTTCTGTTGCTCCAGAGACTAGGACATGGAGCAACGGATTCAAACGGCAGGAAAAGAGATTCCAGCTAACCTTAGAAAGAACTTCCTGATGGTAAGAGCAGTTTGACAGTAGAACACACTGCCTGGGAATGTGGTGGAGTCTCCTTCTTTGGAGGTTTTTAAACAGAGATTGGATGGCCATCTGTTGGGAATGCATCCTGCATGGCAGAATGGGGCTGGACTGGGTGGTCCTTGCAGTCTCTTCCAACTCTATGATTCTATTATTCTTTTCTGCAATACTGGGACTCAAAGAGGCCTACACAATTTTAATTCAAATACAGATTAAAAGGACACACGCACACATGAATTATTTTCAAATACAGTTCAAACAATCTACAGCATTAAAGTGTTTAAAAATCCATTAAAAGACGAAATATAAAAATCAACATGATAGCACAGCATTACAAGCCCACTATGGTCAATTCCTAAAAGCCTATTGGAAGAGCAAAACTTTCACTTGGTGGTGCAAGGACAAAAAAGGAGGGTGTCCCTTAAGGTTTTCTAGGGAAGAAGTTCCAAAGTTCCTGTGGGGCAGCCACTGAGAAGCTCTTGTTCTCACCAAACCTGCTTCCGAAGATTGTGAGAGTGTGAGAAGAGCGTTCCCCAAAGATTTGAGAATCTGGGCAGGCTCGTATTGGAAGATACATCCTTCAGATAGTCCAGACATGAGCTATTGAGGGCTTTATACAACTTTGACTTACAAACTTGGAATTGGGTCTAGAAAGAGACCAGCATCTGGGAATCCACCAAATAGCATTGTCATGGAAAAGAGGACGTGGTATTTTGGGAACACCCAGAGGGCTAGATTTGGCCCAGACCTAAGGTTCCACACTCTTTCTCTAATGAAATGGGAAAGGTATGGTAGAGGAGCCAGCTCGGAGAAAAGAAAGGGGGTGACCATGCAACCCTTTCCCCTGCCCACGGTTTGTTTGCATATCTTTGGCTTCCGCATGGCTGGTGTGCAGAAGCGGCAAGAGTTTCCCACATCCTCCCTGGGGAAATGCAATCAAAATGCAAATCTCCCCCTGACACGCCAGCCCGCTGCCCTGGTAATAAAGACAAATTGCTCCTGCAAACCCACGGAGCTGCCTGCGATCCGTCAGCTCCCACCAGTGAACTTGCATGCGGGGCATCGGGGGTCCTGGCTTGCCTCTCGCTGGGGCTGCCTGTTGCTCACAAACCCACCATCCCATATTCCAAGCAGGTAGAAGGGGTCCTCAGTTCCCCAGGTGCATGTGAAACCTAGCTGTTGGGTTTGTGAGAAGGACCCCATGGAAGGGGGCAAAGGTCTGTTGGGCCGCACGTCTTGCTCCTGACAAACCCCAAAGTCCTTATTATGGCAAGACCGTTATTAGGCCAACCAAAAAGCTTCAAACAGTGCTACCTTTAAGATCAACATTTCTTCATTGAGAAAAGTTGTTTAAAAAACATGCAGAGGGAAGTGACGATGTCACTGGTCTACCTGTTGTCTTCAGATGGTATGTGAGGAAGAGGACGCAAACCATTAATTTTGGCTAACTGGGCACCGGAGAGCCAGCATGGTCTAGTGGTCTGAGCATTTGACTATGACCCTGGAGACCAGAGTGAAGTTCCCTGATTGGCCATGGAAACCCCACTGGGTGATTTCAGGTGCATCACACACTCTCAGCCCCAGAAAACCCCATGATAGGTTCGCCTTCAGGTTGCCATAAGTTGGAAATGGCTTGAAGATGCACGACCGCAATGAACAACATCATCTACCTGGACTGGTTTCATCTGATCTGCTTTGCCTGATCTGTCACTAAAATCACCTCCAGGTACTGTATAAATATAAAGCCTGCAAGGAGTGAGTGAGTGTGTGTGTGTGTGTGTGTGTGGTCTCACTACTCTCTTCTAACAAATTGAGCCTCTGAATTGTGCACCAGATTGGGAGTGGCTTGAGGTTTCAGTGGCAGGGCGCCTTTTATATTCTCAAATGGAATACCAAATTGTATTGTCCTGGTTTTATTGCTTTCCTTGTTCCCGGCAGGACCAAGGCCATTAGGAGTAAGGCAATAAAACAGGCAGGATGTGAGAAGGAAAAAAAAAGTATTTAAATATGATAGGAAAGGACTTTTTTTGTGTGTTGTCAGCCTTCAAGTTGTTTTTGACCTAAGGTGACCCTAAGGCAAACCTATGGAGGAGTTTTCTTGGCAAGATTTGTTCAGAGGGAGTTTGCCTTTGCCTTCTCTGAGGCTGAGAGAGTGTGACTTGCCCAAGGTTGCCCAGTCGTAGTCCAGTGCTCAAACCACCTCACCATACTGGTTGACTTGCTGACAAGCAAAGATGGCTGAAGAGTCTTGGACACAATGAAGGGAACAATTGCACAGCTCTGTTAAGTATGGAAGGCAAAGCTTAGGATGTTACTATTTGGACTACAACTCCCAGAAGCTCCAGCCAGCATAACCAGTGGCCATGTTCCTTAGGGGATTTGGGGAACTGTAGTCCATAAAACAACGTGACCCATTGGAAAAGACAAAAATGCTCGGTAAAGCAGAAGACAGTAAGAAGAAAGGGAGACATCACTCCAGGTGGATGTCAAGTCAAGCCACAGCCTTGACTTTGCAAGACCTGAGCAGGAGAGTTGAGGACTGGGGCTCCTGAAGTTTTGGGACTTCTTCTCCCAGAAGCCCCAGCCAGTTTGGCTAACAGTCAGGAAGTCTGGAAGCTCAAGTCCAAAACATCAGGAGAAAAGGTTGGGAACCTCCAGGCAAGAGCATCAGAACTGGAACTAAAATGGATGTTCCACCAGAGGTGGAACAACTGGTTTCATGTCATGTCTCAAGTACAAGTCATCTTCCCTTCTAGCAAGCATTCAGGCTTGATTTTAAGAGCCATTCCTTTGTCTTTTTCGCAGTTCAGGATATCTGTATAACTCTTCCCAGGACCACGTTTCAGATGAGTTGAATGAACTTTCTTCCTGCCAGCTTTCTTCCTGTCCAGCTTTCACTTCCATATACAGAAATCAAAAACGCTATTGCCTGCATGATTCTGACTTTGATATCTAATGATACCTCTTTACACTTGAGGAATTTACCTTTTTCCTTCATGGCTGCTTTTCCATGTCTTCATCTTCCGATTGCTTGACTATGGTCTCCATCTTGGTTAATGACTGAGGCCATTTCCGCACTAGCCTGTTATAGCGCGATGATTCCACTTTCAACATCCTCTGGAATCCTGGAGTTTGCAGTTTTGGGAGGGGCCGGCCGGCCCCTCCCAAAACTGCAAACCCCAGGATTCCAGAGGATGTTGAAAGTGGAATCGTTGCACTATAATAGGCTAGTGCGGAAATGGCCTGAGCCAAAGAAATCTTTTAAATACTTCAGCATCTTAACTACCCATTTTAAAGTTACACAAATCGCTCGTGGTCATAATTTTTGGTCTTCTTAATATTCAGCTGTAATCTGGCTTTTGCACTTTCTTCCTTAACTTTCATCAGGAGTCATTCTGGTCCTTTGGTATTTTCTACCAAGTGAATGTCATCTGCATATCTTAAACTGTTGGTGTTCTTTCCTCTAGTTTCCCCACCTATTTCTTCTGAGTTTAATTCTGATTTCTGGATGAGATATTCTATACGATAGCCAGCCTGTCAGACAGTGTGATGAAATGCTGCCTTGTCTGGCCCTTTCTCTATCTTGTATCCCAAAAGTGGCCTCTTCTAAAGAGCTGATGTTATGCACGAGGACGATCCAATATTATGGCACTTCTTTTAGAGAAATTCTTAAATTTTTGAGTCCAACAGACTTATATTGAGCGCTGTCCAACCTTGGAGTCTCATCTTCTGGCACTATCTCTTGCTTTGTTTTGGATTCTCTCATCATAGGATTTTCAAGGGAAAAGGTATAAATAATTTGACTCTAATGTTTAGGTGGAATCTCTTTTCCTGAAGTTTGAAGCCATTGCTCCACGTCCTGGTCTCTGAAGCAGCAGAAAACAGGCTTGCTCCATCCTCCATTATGACATCCCTTCAAATATTTAAACACAACTATCATGTCACCTCTTAACCTTCTCTTCTCCAGGCTAAACATACCCAGCTCCCTACGCTGCTCCTCACAGGACTTCATGGTTTCTAGGTCTTTCAACCATTTTGGTCACCCTCCTCTGGACATGTTCCAGCCTGTCAATATCCTTCTTAAACTGTGGTGCCCAGAACTGGACACAGTATTTCAGATGAGGTCTGACCAAATTGCTAAGGAACACAAAATGGAGGCTGCTATTGCTAATATGATGAGCTCTGCAGAGTCAAGTGGTTGACCGTGTGTGAACAGAATTTTGGACTAGATTGGCCTTTGGTCTGATCCAGTCGGGCTCTTCCTGAGCTCTTAGATTCTTACGGTGGTCCCTCTTCTCCTGAGCATTGTGCATATATTTACAACAGAGAGAGCTGGGGCAGATAGCTTCCCCCTTCTTCCTAGCCTGCTATGGATTCTTTCTTTGACTAATAGTGACTTCAATTCTATCCTAAACAGATAGAAAAACATTGAGAATGATGCTGTTTGCTGTGCTCGCTTATTGCTCTTTGAGAGCTGCGATTAAAAAGAGAGAGAGAAAGAAAAGGAAGAATGTTCCAATTAAAAAAAATCCGTCTCCTTGATCCGCCGCTTGCAAGCAAATCGATTTAATCACGTAGATTGCTGTTGCCACCGCTGCATGGCTTCCAGAGAGCACGGGGAAGATGGAAGGCAGAACAAAACAGAAAAGAAATACTCCCTTGGCTGTCTTACAGCGAAGGAGAAGGAGAGGGAGAGAAAAAGAGAAAAGATGTCCGCAGCCAAAATGTTACTCAGAGGCGGGCACCCAGCCTGGCGTGAAATTCAATTACAAGGCAGGTAGGTGGAAATGCAAGAGCCCCCAAGAAAGCAAAAAGGCAGCTCAGGCGCAGATGTAGCGGCGACTGAGAATGAAGCTGCCTCCCAGAGCAAAAAGAGCCGGATCCAATATTTAGGGAGGAAACCACGGCTGAACCTTGGATGAAGTTTTGCCCCACGGGCTTTGCGGTTCTAGAGCGTAGGAGTGAGGTGTGGCCTAAGAAGATGTGGCAATACCTCTGCGGACATGCAGAGTGCCTTTTGCTCAGCACCGTGGGGCAGCCACACGGCTTGGATCGGAGGAATCCTAGGGTTGCGTTCACTTCGCTTCCCTGAGTGGTGAGGATTTGGAGTTCATTCGGATAACTGCACAGTAGAGACATAGGCCATTTCTGCACTAGCCTGTTACAGTGCGATTATTCCACTTTCAACATCCTATGGAATCCTTCCCCTCCCTAAACTGCAAACCCCAGGATTCCATAGGACGTTGAAAGTGGAATGACAGCACTATAACAGGCTTGTGCCGAAAAGGCCAAAAATTGTCTTTGTGAGCAACACACTTACAAACCTTAACTGATGGATGAAGAGAGCATTCCGTTCCCCAAGACTGGCTTATTAGTTAAGATTTATATCCCACCTTTCCCCTGGTGAATTCAGGGCGGTGTACATGATTTTCCTCCTTTTTCTGACAGTAATTTCACAACAGTCCTGTGAGGTAGGCCTTGGCTAAGAGGCAGAATGACTGGCTCAGGATCAACCCATCAGTTTCATGCTTCAGTGGGGACTTGAATCTACATCTCCCAACTCCCAGTGGAATGCTTTAACCACTACACCACACGAGTTTTAGTGTAACCTTCCCGAACCTGGAACCCTCCAAAAGTTGTTGTGTGCCCTTAATTCTTTCCTGACTTGTGGAAATCCTACCAAGAACCTATCATGTGGTTTTCTGGGGCTGAGAGTGTGTGACACGCCCAACATCACTCAGTGGGCTTCCATGGCCGAGCAGAGAATCGAACCTCGGTCTCCAAGGTCATAGTTTAACATTCAAACCACTACAACATGCTGGCTCCCCCAAGTACAACCCGTGAATCCCCACTTATTGTGGAGGAGTGTGGTTGGGGATGATGGAGCTGTATTCCAGCACAATCGTTACAGACTAGGTGTGCAAGTAGATCTGCTCTCATTTAAAAACAGAACGAGATTCCCTGGGTATCTACTAAGCAGAGGCGCAGCTAACCATGATCTTGTTCTGGACCTGTCTAACAAGCCAAAAGATAAGAGCATTAAGAGATGGAATTGCCCCGAGAGGAGATGCACATTCTCTTTCCTTCGCTGCAAAATAAGCGGAGAGAAGAAGAGTCGTTCCAAATCCTCACTCTTTGGGAACCAGATCCACGAGCTCTGGTGTTTTCAGACAGATCTGGGGGCACGGTGTTCCCAAACACCCCATGAGAAATGATGCTCCAAGACAGTCGGACTATAAAACAGCAGGTTTGGCAAGCCACGGAATAAGGCAGAGGTGGAATGGTTTTTTTTTACAAACTGGCCCTCAGGATATTTATGAAAGGGTAGCTGAAAGGCACTGTGCCAAACTCGGGCAACGGTCTGGTGAACGTACTCCCCCCAAGAAGAGATGGCATGTCAGAGCTTAGAAAAAGTTACCTATTTTAGACTGCAACTCCCAAAATACCCCAGCCTGCATTGGAGACCAACACAGCAGCTTTGAGGCACTGCACTGCACTGTGTTGGCGTTACTGCTCCATGGCCAAACCCGAGGCACCCACCTGCTCCCGGCCGGGGTGATTTACGGTCGCCAAGCTGGCCATTATCGCTGCTCTGTGTCCGATTTTCTCGCCCAGCTGTCGATAGTGGACGGGCCTCCATCCCTGCCCTCTGCGGAATGATTTAGAGGGACCTGGCATTTGCGATTAAGGAGGCGGTTTCTCTGTCGGGGAGGGGGAAATGTAGATTGACTCCTGTGGATGTGATTTATGGAAGGAGGGAAGACCTGGCATCCAGCAGCTCTCATCGATGCTGGGCCCCCGTGCCGTCCTTCTCCCATGACAGACCAATCAATAACGCTTTGCATTTGCTGTCTGAGTCTATAATATCAGCGTGATAAATGGCAGCCCCCAGATGTCCAGGTTGGCGCCACGGCCCGCATTCCCTGTTCCACCGCGAGAGAGAACTCGGATGGTGCTATAAGAATGGTAGCAGCCTTCTTTGCATTGACCAGAGCTGGGGAAAGTTACTTATTTGGACTCCAGGTGCCAGAACTGATCCCTCTGGCCACTGCCTGTGTCTTTATGGTGTTCACTCAGCCTACCTTTTGCCATAGGCCATTTCTGCACTGCACTGTTCTAGTGCTATGATTCCACTTTCAACCTCCTCTGGGGTTTGCAGTTTAGGGAGGGGTCTTTAGGATTCTCAGCCATAGAGCTTTGTGGCCTCAGTACAATACAAACCCCAGAATTCCACAGGAGGTTGAAAGTGGAATCTTAGCACTAGAACAGTGTACTGCAGAAATGGCCCTTGGTGCATACATTTCTGTGTGTAGTTGCAATGTGGAAGTCAAGACAGGCAGCCTGGTTGGTGCCAGGCCTGTGAGATCAGGATGGAGAAAGGCTCGGCTGGGGTTCCTGGCTCTATCCCACCCTAGACCTTCATCACTGCTGCAGAGTGACCAGTCAGGTAAAGGTTGCTCCTTGCCCAGGGAAACCTCTTTCCCTGGATTGCCCCCCTTGCTCCTAACAGCAGTTTGTTTTGCAGAACAGCAGGGGAGGCTTTTCACAGTACAGCGCGGTCACCTGCTCCCGCCCGCCCTTAAGAGCTGCTCCCAAAAGGCCTGTCAGCAACAGCTCTAAAATATTAGCGCTCCCTATAGCCAAGTGTGGAAGGCACTGGCAATCTGGCAATACCACCTCTGAGTATTCCTTGCTTAAGAATGCCCTAAGAAGACCATGGAGTTTAAATTGACAGGTAACTTAAAAGTACAGAGAGAGCGAGAGAGCGCCAAGAGCCTTTCTTTTGACCTCTCTGCCTGATCAGCAGGGAACCTAACTACACAAGGAAGACCACCAGTTGCACATTCCTGGATGACGGCCTGCCATCTCTTGCTGCTTACAGTCCAGCCCGAGGACAGTCCCAGGTTCCTCCTTTCGTTTGTGCAGAAACGGACATCCTGATGTCCAAGCAGCCGGGGCAGCTCCCTGGCTCTCCACATTTGCAGGTTTAACCATCATGGATTTGATTATCAGCAAGTTTCTCCAACCCCTGTCCCTCCCTCACCTCAGGTGCTTCTTTTCTGGGGGAACCTTCCTTCTTAGCAGCTCCACAGGCCATGCAGTCTTTTAAAAATTGGCCTGTGGTCCTCTTCCTCCTCCACCAGCTGCTCCCTGGCCAGATGAGGATGGATCACAGTCTGACTTCTCAGCACCACAAACCTCTCCCAATGCCCCCATCCCAAAGGAAGAAGATTGGCAAGAGAGAGGAAGTATAGGGCCACCATGCCAACCCAGCCCCTTTCCCTCTTCTTCCCCTGACCTGGTTTGGACCCTCCATGTCTTGGTCCCCTTCCCACAGGTACACACACATTTTTATATTTGCCATTTCCCCACTTTTTCCAGGGTCCTGTGCCCCTAACCCAAGTGAATGTGGAGAGCCAAGTGTACTTCCAGATCTTGGCACCCGGACCCATTTTCGAGCCCTTAAGATGAGGGAGAAGACTCAGATGCACTTGCAAAAAGTGCACCTAGGTATATTTTCCTCATTTGATCCATCCTTTTTGAGTGGCCTTTGACATCTTTCCAACTCTGGTCCCCACACCTCAAGTTTTAGTGCTGAAATCCCAGAGCCTGGGACGGTGCTGACCCGACAACCCTACTGACAAGCAAGGGCTACAATATTTGGAACTGCACAAATGCAGCATCGGGGGATAAAAAGAGGAAAGAAATGCACAGCCAGCAAGTGAGGAAAAAATGCACAGCACCCACCCTTCATTTCTGTGGGGGAGGTCACATGGAAACCTGTCGTGAGCCATAAGGCCCCCGATAACTATGTGGCATGTATTATTATTTTTAGTATTAGAAACAGTTTGCCTCTGTGTATCAGTTGTGGGGCCATACGAGTGGGAGGATGCCCTTCTGCTCCCACTGAGACATCTGGCCGGCCACCGGGAGAACAAAGCACTGGAACACACAGGTCTGTGGTCGGATCCAATATGCGTCTCCTTATGTTCTCCCAAATCAATATACATAAAATTCAGTGCAGCCATTGATCGGTACATACCAACTTTATAGCACGTTCTGTTGCTCAACTGCCTTCGGCTATGTTGTTATCCGAGCAGAAAGGCCTTGTACACACTGTCGGATGACAACTGGACAAGAGTGAGGTCCTAGTAGAGGAACTGCTCTGAGATGTCCAGGGGAGGGTGACCAAAATAATGGAGGGTCTAGAAATGATGAAGCCCTATGAGGAATGGCTTAGCGAACTGGTTTAGCCTGGCAAAAAGAAGTTTAAGAGGTGACCTGATAGCCATGTTTGAAGCAATGTCATGTTGAAGATGGAGCAAGCTTGTTTTCTGCTGCCCCAGAGGCTAGGACACGGAGCAATGGCTTCAAACTTCAGGAAAAGAGATTTCATCTAAACATTAGGAAGAACTTCCTGACAGTAAGAGCCGTTCAACAGTGGAATATGCTGCCCTGCAGTGTAGTGGAGTCTGTTTGGAGGTTTTTAAACAGAGGCCATTTGCTGAGGGTGTTTTGAGTGTGTGTTCCTGCATGGCTCCTGTGGTCTCTTCCAACTCTATGATTCTATGATTCTACAGTCATCTTTCCATATTTGCTAGGGTTAGGGGCACAGGGCCCCGGTGAAAGTGGAAAAACCGTGCATAACTCTAGGCCCTCCCAAACCATACTTAACGCATAAAAAAGTATGACCACCATATTCAACCCACTGTGGATTCCTTTGAGAAACCAGGGTTCCTTCCCAAGGCAGAAGTGGGGGGCTGGTGGGGCTTACAGCCACCTTCATGGCTACCCCACACCATTTTTAAGAGGGACTTACAAGCCTCGTTGGCAGTTTCCGAGTCTCACGAGGCTTGCCGTCCCTATTGAAAATGGCAAAGGGAGGCAGCAGAGGTGGCAGCAAATAATCCATGAATATTCAAATCCGCAAAAGTGAAACCTGCAAATGTGGAAGGCTGATTGTACATCTGGAGCATGGTAAAGATCAAAATTCAGCACATGCCACTAACGGATTCTTCTACCTCCACCAATTAAAAGCCAGTTTAGCGTAAAAGTTTTTCGGCTGCACAAACAGAGCAGAGCAGAGAAGGGGCCAGCTTGTGGAAGGGAGCAGCCTCCGAGAAGGCTTTTTCCTATTCCCTCAGCAAAGTTTATTTTTTGGACTAGCATTTCCAAAAAAAACCCTCTGATTTTTAACAGACTTTTTTTTTTTCCCCTTGCAAATTGGGGGTGGGTGAGTCTCCCTTTTGTTTCTCATTTCCCCCCTTTTGGCTGGCATCTCCCTGGCACTCCTCCCTGGCGTTTGCTGTTTAGAGGGATGGCTTTCCAGTCTGCAGAGATAACCTTCTGGTTCCTTGAGACCTCTCCGCAACCTCCGTCTCCTCCCTCCCGCTCTCCCTCTTGCCCGCAAGGCACCCATGGTGACTTCTTGAAGCTGCTGTCGGAGGAAACCGCCAGTGCCTGCACTGAATGCTAAGCACATGCCTTGGATGTGACTTGAATGCTTCATGTTTTGAGCGGAGTGGAGAGCAGAGGAAGCTGAGGGGTGCAGACACACTCCTCCGAAGATCAGCATTCCTGGCACGGTCAGAGGTGCTGCGATGCCCTCTGGGCACAAAGTTCATGCACCTCCAAGGGTGGGAGTGCGCTCTCTTACACAAACACCCACGCTCTTCATATTCAGGACCTGGGAATCATTGGGCGTGGGGTGTGTGCGCTATTCTTTCCAGACTCCCCAGGCTGTGTGCACTGTTCCATTTCTGGAAAAAGAACTATAGGAGGGCAAAAGAAGAAAAATATTATGCTGTTTGAAAATCCAAAAGGCTGCTTTGTTGCTGCTCTCTTTGTTTTGCTTTCCGGAGTTGTCAAGGCAGAGTGGTTGTGAGCACGAGGTGTGACCTGGGATGCCTTTGGCTTGAAGCCCAGATGAAGAGCAGAGGAGACAAAGGTGGCCACGGACGTGGTGCCCTGTGGCCAGTCCTTTTATGTATAAAGGATGGAGCGCAGAAGGGAAGGGGGATCCAGGAAATGTTTGGGAGAAGGGGTGGAGAAATACTTCTCTCTCCCATAGAATTCTAGAGCTGGAAGAGATCCCAGGGGCCATCCAGTCCAACCCCCTTCTGCCGTGCAGGAATACACCACCAAAGTATTCCCAACAGATGGCCATCCAGCCTTAAAAACCTCCAAAGAAGGAGACTCCACCACACTCCCTGGCAGCAGCGTATTCCACTGTCAAGCTGCTCTTACCGTCAGGAAGTTCTTCCTAATGTTTAGGTGGAATCTCTTCTCCTGTACCTTGAAGCCACTGCTTCATGTCCTAGTCTCTGGAGCAGCAGAAGACATGCTTCCTCCATCCTCTATATGATATCCTTTCAAATATTTCAACACAATTCTCTTAACCTTCTCTTCTCCAGACTAAACATACCAAGTTCCCTAAGCTGCTCCTCATAGGGCAATGGTTTCCAGGCCTTCTACCATTTTGGTTACTCTCCTCTGGACATGTTCCAGCTTGTCCATATCTTCTCCTGAACCTTGAAGCTATTGTTCTGTATCCTAGTCTCTGGAGCAGCAGAAAACAGGCTTGCTCCGTCCTCCATATGAGATCCCTTCAAGTATTTAAACGTGACTATCATGTCCCCTCTTAACCTTCTCCTCTCCAGACTAAACGTCCCCAGCTCATAAAGCCATTCCTCATGGGGCTTCGTGGCTTCTAGGCCTTCGACCATTTTGGTCACCCTCCTCTGGACGCACTCCAGCTTGACAATATCCTTCCTGAACTGTGGTACCCAGAACTGGACACAGGATTCCAGGAGGGGTCTGACCAAAGCAGAATCAAGAGGTACCATCACTTCCTTTGACCTAGACACTTTAGTCACTTCCTAGCCTGTTACTCCAAATGCTTTTCTCCGTTCCGAGCTGCCTTCCGACACTGGGAATGAAGAAAAGTACAGATTGTGGGAAGTAATGCACAGAAGTGGGGAGTGGGTTAAATAATCCCCCCCAATCTTTTTAGCCTTAAAGTAAGATCTATCTCCCCATACTCTGCTTTATACATAAAGTCAAAGGATGTGTAAATCCTGTAAGGTCTTACTTAGGGTTCCCAGATTTCGGGCAAAGGGGAAGAATCTCAGGGTGAGAGCACTGCCTTGAAACGTATGTCTGTTTTCTCCGTTGTTAGTCTGGTTTTTCAAATTTGAACCACACATTCTGAGCCACTGTGGTTGATGTTTAATGTACCGTGCTTAATGACATTACAAAGGACCATCTCTAGGTCCCAGGATTTGGCCCTGAAAAGCTTTAGGGTCTGGGATGGTGCTATCCTGGCAACTCTGTTTTCTCTTTTGCCATGAAACTCCCTGGATTTACCGCCTTTCCCTTTGGTATAGGGTTGGCTCACACATTTTAGCCATCTGCTCTTGTTTACACCTTGCTTTTTAAATTAATTTTTGGCCGTGCTTCAAACACAGAGCGATGAGAGAAGCCCCCCTTTGCCGCCTCCGTTACAGCCCTTTAAGCTACTGTTTCCAAAAACCAAGCACGGGTCCACAATTTTGGTAAAACAAATCAAGTCCTGATTTAGACCAGCAACGTTTCAAAGATGCAAACAATAAGACAGGAGACAAACAGACCCTGATGTCCAGAGCATCAAAATGGAGGACAGGGAAGGGTGAACACAACGCACAAAGAATGCTACGTTTGCTTTTATCAAACTTAAAACCTTTCCTCTCCTGACTTGTGTTACTGTGTGGGACACAACGTGAAGAAGGGGTTGAACCAGAAAGCTTCCCGTTCAGATTTTCCCTCCGTCATAACACCGTTTGGGAGCTTTTACGCAAACTATTTTCAGCCTCCTCCTGTCTGTAAAACAGCTAACAATCAGTCTTCATTGTGCACTAACTTTTCCACCCCACAATAATATCTGCTCCTAAAAATGTCTCACCTAAGTATTCTTTCTCTCCACTTATCTCCAAGTCTGCAGTTTAATAGCGGGGGGGAAATCCCTGTATTTCTATTGCTATGCATTTCACAAGTGTTCAGTTCAGTCATCCTTACAACGACCCTGCCAGGTAGACCATGTTTTATTATCTCTCTGTCATGGCTGTGGGAGTGGAGAGCAAGTGCTACTGGCTCCCTTATGGCAGAAGTGGACAACCTCGGAAACTACTATCCATGGGAGAGAGACCATAAAACCCACAAAGCAAATGATAGAATATTATGACCTAGGGATCTAGGAGTCTTCATAGACCACAAGCTGAACATGAGTCAGCAGTGTGATGCGGCAGCCAAGAAAGCCAATGCAATTCTTGGCTGCAACAATAGGAGTATGGTGTCTAGATCGAGGGAGGTACTGGTACCACTCTACTCTGCTTTGGTTAGACCCCATCTTGAATACTGTGTCCAGTTCTGGGCACCCCAATTCAAGAAGGATATTGACAAGCTGGAGGAAGTCCAGAGGAGGGCGACCAAAATGGTGAGAGGCCTGGAAGCCATGAAGCCCTATGAGGACAGACTTAGAGAGCTGGGGATGTTTAGTCTCCAGAAGAGAAGGCTAAGAGGGGACATGAGAGCCATGTTTAAATATTTGAAGGGATGCCACGTAGATGAAGGAGAGGGCTTGTTTTCTGCTGCTCCAGAGACCAGGACAAGGAGCAATGGATTCAAGCTGCAGGAAAGGAGATTCCACCTGAACCTCAGGAAGAACTTCCTGACAGTCAGGGCTGTCCGGCAGTGGAATCTGCTGCCTCGGAGTGTAGTGGAATCTCCTTCCTTGGAGGTTTTTAAGCAGAGGCTGGATGGCCATCTGTCGGGAGTGCTTTGAGGGGGTTCCTGCATGGCAGGGGGTTGGACTGGATGGCCCCTGGGGTCTCTTCCAACTCTACATTTCTATGATTCTATGACCATTTCCGCACTAGACTCTTATAGCGCTATTATTTCACTTTCAACATCCTATGGAATCCTGGGGTTTGCAGTTTCAGGAGGGCCTTACCCTAAACTGCAAACTGCAGGATTCCATAGGATGTTGGAAGTGGAATAATAGCAATACGTCTAGTGCGGAAATGGCCCAACTCTCTCTGCTACTCCTTTCTCCTTCTCTCTCCCTCTTTCCTCCCTGCCCAACAGGCTGCCAGAAAAATACAGCTTCACCCTCCCTGGAGTTGCAAACTGATTGCTTGCAAAGGATTTCTGAATCCAAGCCAAAAGCTACCTCTGGCCAGGTGGCAACAAGTTGCCCGGTCCTTCCTGATAGCCTTCCGGTGAAGCCAGGGACTAGGGAGGAGGTCTAGACAGCAAATTTTCCATCTCACTTTCTGGCTATAACCATGCAGTATTTCTCTGCCTAAGAGGTACAGTCTGGACAGCAGAAAGAAGCCAAAAAAGATGCATTGAGAGCTGGGCATGACGATACCTCTTAAACCAAACAATTATGAGTTAATTCTAGGGAGCAGAAAAGAGCTCCTTTGTCACTCCTAGAAGATGTTACTGATGTCGGCTTTTTAGAGTTCTTGCAAACAGGAAGCAAACCCACTCACCGTGCGCGTCTTTCATCCATCCCGCCCTATATTCATTTAGACTTCACCATTTCTCTAAGTGAGCCATTCTCTATTTGCTCACTTAGCCATTGATGAGCTAAGAGCTATATTTATGGGACTTTGATTAATCTGCCATTGCCTCATTTGCTTAATTATTTTTATTAAGGAGGGCTGCTTTTGAGCAGAATGAAGGCCGACTGCAATTTTTTAAAAAAAGAGTACGAGAAGGGAGCTGGCTGCGTGACGAGGCGGGGCAAGAGCAGGAAGAATTTCTCCCCCTTTACGTCTTTAAAACTGGAGTGATTGCAATAATTAGAAAGGAGTTAGCTATAATTCTCGGTGCCTTTGATGGCTCGCGTCTTTTTGTTGTTTGGTTTGGTTTTTAAGCAGTCAGGTGACACAGACGTATCTCCAATTGACAATGAGGTAGGGATCCATCCCAACAAAGGTCCATTTGGGGGGAGGAAGGGGTTTTAGGTGGCCCTTTTGGGCAAAGCAACCCATTGTGTGCTAGGCATAGTAAGGTTACTTGGATGAGCATAAAGGAAGGGGCTTTTGGACCATCGGTAGCTATCCAGGTTTGCCTAAATGCTGCTATGCTCAGACCCCACCTGGAATAGTGTGTCCAGTTCCAGTTCAGGAAGGATACTGACAAGCTGGAATGTGTCCAGAGGAGGGCAACCAAAATGATGAAGGGCCTGGAAGCCATGAAGCCCTATGAGGAGCGGCTTAGGGAGCTGGGGATGTTTAGTCTGGAGAAGAGAGGGTTAAGGGGTGACATGATAGCCACGTTTAAATATTCAAAGGGGTATCAAACGGAGGATGGAGCAAGCCTGTTTTCTGCTGCTCCAGAGACTAGGACATGGAGCAATGGATTCAAACTACACAAAAAAGAGATTCCACCTAAACATTAAGAAGAACTTCCTGACATGAAGAGCAGTTTCACAGTGGAGTACACTGCCTTAGAGTGTGGTGGAGTCTCCTTCTTTGGAGGTTTTTAAACAGAGGCTGGATGGCCATCTGTTGGGAATGCTTTGGTGGTATACTCTTGCATGGCAGAATAGTGTTGGACTCGATGGCCCTTGGGGTCTATTCCAACTCTATGATTCTAAATACCCCGAAGAAACAAAATCCTGTCTAATATTGGAAACTAAGCAGAGTCAGGCCTGATGAGTGGAAGGGTGACCGTCAGGAAACACCAGGTGCTGCAGGCTATATTCAGATGAAGGCAATGGCAAATCACCTCTAAGTATTCCCTGCCGAGGAAAACCCCATGAAATTTGTGGAATTGTTATAAGTTAACAGGTGACCAGAAGGCATACCCTTTATTAGTGGCCTTGCACCTCTGGAAAGCGATGCGGCCGTCTGGGGAACCCTCGAGGGCCAGATTGGGGCCCCAGAGCCTGAGGTTTTAACTCCCGCTAGAATATATAACAGTGTAAACATTGTATTAAATCAGGGTTGGAAAAGACATGACCCTCCACTTGCTCTTGGAACTGCAATTCCCAGCATTCCTCACCTCTGGCAAAGGTTATTGAGAGGTGCAGTCCAACAACCATTGGAGAACCACATGATTCTCAGCCCTGTTTTATATATTTGTCTAGAACCTTTTGCTATCCCCAGGCAGTGGATAGTGGGGCTCACAAATGCAACTGGGGCCATTTCCGCACTAGACTGTTATAGTGCTATTATTCCACTTTTAACATCTTATGGAATCCTGGGGTTTGCAGTTTAGGGAGGAGCCTTAAACTGCAAACCCCAGGATTGCATAGGATGTTGAAAGTGGAATAATAGCACTATAAGAGCCTAGTGTGGAAATAGCCCGAGATTGCTAAATGTTTGCTACGTCAGCACTGGGAAGAAGAGACAGCGGATTCTTCAGAACCACAAAGTGGGTTAATATTTGGCCGTCTTAGTCCCTCTTCAAGGTGCCTACGTATCAATGTGAGAGCAAAGCAGACAAATACGAACTCATTTGCTCTGCCTCCCTCGAGATTTACCTTCTATAGTCATCAGTCTGACGTGCGTCGCCTCTTCCAGCGCATATTCTTGGAAAGAGACAAAATCCAGCTTCTGCTCCCTCCTTCCCTTCCGCTGCTTCCCCTTTCCCCCTTCTGCTCGCATTTATTTTATTTGCATGGGTTACTCCATCCTTCTCCTGTACTTGTGACTAATGGCAAAACGCAATTAAAAACCTGTTTACCAAAAGGAGAAAAAAAATAGCCTTTGCCACACACCTGGAACATTTTTAAATTGCAGATGACTGCAATCAGGAGATTTTGTAATAACATTTATGATTCAGTGGCATCGCTAGGGGACACATGCAGGAATCAGAATTCCAGGGACCCCAGTCTACTGCCACGGGGAATTTTGCAACAAAATACACTCAAACCCTTTCAACTCTTTTACCGACTTTTAGACTTGAGCTACTGGTCGTCTCTCCTCTTCCTAACCAACCTCGCAAGGTTGTTGTAAGGCAATAATGCAGCTCTAACATCCTCGGGCAGGGGGAAAACGCATCAAACAACGGAGACAAGCAAAGTTAAAAACAGCCACATTCTGTGTTCTCAAGAGCCTCCTGGCTTCCACACGGTGGAGCTGCATTTATAACTTGAATTAGCAACCCACATACAGGCAGAAATCAAGCATGCATTTCAAAGCACTTTAATTATCGCTTGGGAATATTTTCCCCCTCCCCGCACCTCCCTGACTCTGTTAATGCACATTATCGCTATCCGAAAGTTAACACAGTTCTTGTGTTAAATATCAGCACACCTTCTTTAGCAAGTGAGGGAAAGATACTCTGTCTGCCTGCCTAGGAGCACAGAGTCACAGAACTGCAGCAGGGACCTCAAGGTCATTTAGACCAACCCCGTTTTGGATAGAGGAAGTCTACCTTGGCCATAGCCAACAGATGGCTATCCAGGCACTGCCGGAAGACTTCAAGCTAGGAGGAATCCCCCACCCCAATTTGGTAACTGGGGACCTTTGCAGATCTCTCACATCATCAAGACATTTCTCTTAGGCCATTTCCACACTATGCTGCTTTGTGCTATTATTCCATTTTGAACCTCCTGTTGAATTCTGGAGTTTGTAGTTTCCTGAGGCCAAAGAGCTCTCTCGCTGAGAATTCTAAAGGCCCCTCCCTAAACTACAAACTCCAGGATTCCACAGGATGTTGAAAGTGGAACAATAGCACTATAACAGTGTAGTGCAGAAATGGCCTTAATGTCCATCTAAAATTTACTATCTTGGAACTTAAACCTGTTAGAGCCAGTTCCACCTTTGGGGGCAGCAAAGGACCAGACTTTGCTCTTATCAGGGTGCCAGCCCTTTGGGTATTTGGAAAGTCCTGTCCTGTCTTCCATCCAGAGCTTGGAAATGTCACATTTTGGACTAAAACTCCTAGAATCCCCAAGCCAGCGTGGCTACTGGGAGTTAGAGTCCAAAACAGCAACTATTCTAAGCTCTGTCTCTTCCCTCCAAGTCACGTCCTCCCTCCCAAATGTTCCTTGTTTTCCAGGCTGAACATCCCCACTCGACTTGGCTTATATGTAATATTCTAGAGCAAAGAAAAGACTCCACCAAGTCCTGGAAACTGACAGAGTTTATACAGGGAGGGAGCCTCAGCATCCAACCCTCATTTGCACATTGGGTGGAATGGTGCCCTATGCTTTCTGTAACTGTTGGAGCAACAGGGGCCATTTCCGCACTACCGTGTTATAGTGCTATTATTCCACTTTCAACATCCTGTGGAATTCTAAGGTTTGTAGTTTCCTGAGAATTCTAAATGCCCCTCCCTAAAGTGCAAACCCCAGGATTCCATAGGACGTTGAAAGTGGAATCACAGCACTATAACAGGGTAGTACGGAAATGGCCAGGGAGTTTGGGATGCTTTGCCAAGCCATGCCCACTGAGAGTGTGGCAAGGTGCTCGGTGCTCAGGCGGAGAACAGGGCTTGTCTGTCTTGACCGGGGGAGATTCAGAAAGCAGAAGTGGGTGGTGATAAGAGGAGCATTTGCCCTTAAATCGTAGCAACAGAAAAAGGAGGAGAGTGGAAAAATAAAGCTATTCTGTCCTTTTTGCAGACGGAAAAACTGAACAGTTTTCATTAATAGAGAATTAGCTGGGGTTGTTGCAGTGATCCTATGCCAAATCGTTAATAGCAGAGCTTGTCCTCCTGGGTGGAAATCAGGACTGCGGTGTGATGTAGATATTCCTATTGGTTGGGAGCACAGGCACCAGAAGGAGCCCCACAAGTTCCTCGGGTTGCCACCTGCTGCTTGGAGGTGTGCCCCATCTGCTGCCACCACCCTGGTAGTGCAAGCCATGGCAATGCCCCCAGATCCTGCCTCTAGCCCTCCCACGGCCATCTGCTTGTTGCCTCCTACCACAACACGCCCCAGCTCCTGCTGCTATTGATCCTGGTCGAGAGTCGTACAGCCTGCCCGCGGCCACGGAGAAGGCTTAGATGCACCCTCAACGGGACAGAGCCGCTCCGGCAAAACAGAATTGCCGTTTCCTATGACTTGGAGACTATGGTTTTATTTATTTCTTCAATCACAAGGGTTTTTTGGCGGGGGGACACACACAGACCCATGCCACACAGCAAGCAAATCTATCTCTTTCCTCTTATTGTGTGCCTTCCAGTCTTTTCAACTTACGGCAGCCCAAAGGCGAAGCTATCATGGGGTTTTCTGGGGCTGAGTGTGTGTGACATGCCCAAGATCACTACACACCACTGGCTCCACTATTATACCACACTGGCTTAAAGAATATTTTGTTCCTGCTAAAGTGATAAAAAAAGAAACTACACACACATGTGGTATCTTTTTGTTTTGCATTTAAAACCCTAAAGCTTCCAGAATTCCACAAGAGGCTGAAAGCGGAATCATAGCACTATAACCGTGCAGTGCAGAAAGGTCTGTAGCCTAACATCCTGTGACGATCCACACGGTGGGAACCTGGCCCATCATTTCCAACACTCCGCTGTGGGTGGCAAAGTGATCCAGGATTGCAGCCAGCGGGCATTGTCACAAAAACAACTTTTTAAACTAGGGATTTGTAAATGCAAAGTGTTGGGGAAAATGGGCTTACCAACACTGGACAAACGGTTGAACAGACTGATGGGAATTGCTAAAATGGATAATCTTATATATAGGATAAAAGGCAGTATACAAAATAAGTTCTTGTCTAAATGGAAATGGTTGACTGATTTAAAAAAAAAAGAATGAAGGTGATCTGATGATAAGAGGTTGTTTGAAACCAAAAAATTTTAAACTAAAATTTTATACTGTTATATGAGAAGCGTAAAAGATGTATCTTGTTTGTTGCTTTAATAGGTTATATTTTATATAGCGGATCAGCACTATTTTTTATGACTACTTGGAATTTTATGATTGATCATTAATATGAACTAATACTGCACAGAGTATAGATTAAGTTGATAATAAATTATGAACTGGGTAATTTAAATAAATCAATAAATAAAATGATAAGAGATTAGCAACAATTAATACTTATGGCATAAAATGAAGGATTTAATACTTAGGTGTAAGTATTAGGTAAACATTTACATAATATGAACTGTTTGCAACAGGGCGGGAAATAATTTTTAGTTTCAGTTATGTCTTGTATTTCTACTTTTTGTTTTAGTTATGTGTAGTTTATGTGTAGGACGATGTACATGTGTAGGTTTGGGTGCATAAGAATGTATTTTCTTTTTTGTTGTTGTTGTTGGTCTCTGTGTTTGTGTCCACTAAAATATTATCAAAATTGATCAAACTAGGGATGCCAACTTGCAGAATTTGGCATGTAAAGCACGGGCCCGACCGCTGGCCAATGCCAGCCCATGCCCCCTGCTGCACCACGAGGCAAACGGAATGGTTATTCAGAACTCCCAAAAGTCAACCCCATTTGCCGAGTCGCCCAGCAACCCTGCAACCTGCCCCATGAGGCTCGGCCCCCGGCAATGACTTACATTTGGCCGGCAGTCGGTACCCGCAGCTCATCTTGGCTTTGCCAGTCTCGCAGCCGTTCAAGGTCCGGCATTCCTCTTTGAGCAAAGGCCCTGCGGCGCGATGGATGCACCCGTCCACTGCAAAAGAAATTTTAAAAAACAACAGTGCCTTATTAGCACAATACAACGGGACCGTCACAGTACTTCTTAAGTATTTTATTTCCCAGTTAAATTAATATGCTGCCTTTCCTTTCAGAAGCCCAAGGTGCTGCTCCTGGCCTTCCTCCTCCTCACTTTATCCTGACAACAACCCTGCGAGGTAGGTAAGTCAGAGAAACTGCCTTGGCTAAACTTGCCGTGAGTTTCTTGTCTCAGTGGGGATTTGAATCTGAATCTCCCCCATCCCAGTTCAACGCCCTCACCGTATCAAGTCTGACTGTATTGTTTACTGACGCTCAAAGTGACTTTTGCACAATGTGGCTTTCGCATCACCTGCTCCTTGAAATCGTATTAAGGATAAACAACAACACCAACAATGGGAATGAATTAGGAAAGGCCATAGGAAATTGCATCTCTACCTCCAGTATTATTTATTTATTTGTTTAGTGAATTTATACCTTGCCTTTTTCCCAGGTTGGGATCTGCATTAGACTATTGCAATTTCAGGATGCATTGCTCCTATTATATGTATGCATTAGTATATGTAATAGTATAGCTTTAGTGTAGTATAGCTTTAGATCCATGCTTGCTAAAGTATTATGACATATCCATTGCTAATTGCTACCTGGTATCTGGTTGTAACTCTTAAAGTATCTCTAGGCTCCAAATGGTTAATCAATGTCACTTTGTAGTGGGCAAAAGGAAAATAGATCAGAAGGAGGGAAACAACAGAATAGCAAGTAGGTGTTATGAGAATAGTCCATGCATAGATAACTATACAGGACCTTGACATGCTTCCATGATGAAAAGTATATAAATAACTGAAATGTTGGGAAAGTGCCTGTGCTGGTGGGTTGACTTCGCCTTTACGCAAGCATTGATATGCCTGCCAAAATTTGCACGACAAGTTATAAAACCTGCAGACCAACTCAGACGCTTTCGTTTCAGCAGCCTTTGGGAAAGTTGCTGTGTTGCTTGCTTTTCTAAATAAACACTCCTGTTTGCAGGTGGTTTTTATGAAACTCGCCCGCACTAATCCGTGGCTGCTCCCGGTGAGAATCTGCAGAGACGTGGTAGTGCGTCTCTGCAGATCTACCCGGGGGTGGGCTTCCGGCTGGCGCGCTGCCCTGATTGGCGGAGCGCCGCCGGAAGCCACCAGCCACCATTTTGGGTGCCGCTGAACGCCGCCAAAATTCGGCGGTGTGTGGAGCAGCGGAGCCGCGCTCCCCGCAGGGACGGAGCAAAACGCAAGCAGGTAAGCGCCGCCCTGTGTGCGCCGCCCCGTTTCGGCCCCCCCCCATGTGTGAAAAGGGCTTGAGGGAAGTTTTTGAGAGCAAGGCCATTTCCGCACTAGATTTGTCATAGCGCTATCATTGCACTTTCAACATCCTATGGAATCCTGGGGTTTGCAGTTTAGGGAGGGGCCTCTATTTGTTCATTCACTATATTTTTCAAAGGGTTTCCTTACAAATTCTAGTGTACCAGTTTGGGGATGAAGTTGGACATCATTTAACCAGTCAGTCCTTCCAAACATGCCTTGCTAGCTCACCTCGATCGGTGCAGAAGGTGAAGGGGGGGAATTCTGCCAGGCAGTACCCCTGGCAGATATTTGCACACCAGATTATCCCCTGAAAGCCACAGCAAGAGAGGGTTAGAGATGCCAACTTCAGACTTGCATTGGTAATGGACCTGCTGTGATGGAATGGAGCAGCTTTGGCTCCCGAATGAGCAAAACTGACTCCTCCTGGCCTTGCTTATGAAATTCCCCATTACGGGCATTATGCCAGCCAATGCCAGCAGGAATATTGCCGGTAGCAGCTTGCTGCCCGCTGAGTTCTCAGCAGGTACGGTGGGCACCTGTAATGGTAGGCGCACACCCTGGCCCTTTTTCATGATTGGGGTGGTGATTTCTACTATTAAGGCAGAACAATATTAATGAAACAAACAATGGTGAGTAGGACAGTTTTCTTTCTAATCACAGCAGACATATTCACATACATAGCCCTGCTCGTCTCTATCAGCATGCAAAAGGATCTTGGTACACCTTTGAGACTAACTGAGAAAAAGATGTTCACAGCATAAGTTTGACAGGCCATTTCCGCACTACGCTGTTGTAGTGCTATTATTCCACTTTCAACCTCCTATGGTACGCAGTGTAGGGAGGAACATTTAGGGTTCTCAGACAGGTTGCTCTTTGGCCTCAGTAAATTATCAGTTACAGGACCCCGAGTTCGAATCTCTGTTCACACATGGAGACCCATTGGGTGAACTTGGACAAGGCACACTCTCTCAACTTAAAAGGAAGACCATCACAAGGTCTACACCAGCGTGGGGTAATGGTTTGAGCACTGGATCATGACCCTAGAGACCAGGGTTCGATTCCTTGCTTGGCCATGGAAATCCACGGGGATGATCTTAGGCATGTCACACACTCTCAGCCCCAAAAACCCACGGCAAGTTCCCCACGAGTTGGAAATGACTTGGAAGTAACAGAACGACAATGATAAACTACCTTTGAATAAACCTTGCAAAGAAAACCTTATGATGGGATTGCTATGAGCTGGAATTGAACTGAAGTTGTATCGCAACAACCAGTGCGCATAAGAAGAGAGGATGAGGGGAGAACGGGAGCCCGGCCTGGGCGTCCACGGCCCAAAGGGGACGGGTGATTTGCTGTCCACTCTCCAGTCCATTAGAGAGCAGCATTGATCAGGAGGGTCCATTATTAGCTCATTCTCAGTACATCTCCTAATCCATAAAACAATATTTTATTCTCCGTACTCTGAGGGGAGTCGATAAAAACCCACAGAAAGCTTTTTTTTCTTTCTTTTTGCCATGGAGAGTCAGCCCCACCAGCTTGCTTCACACGGTCACAGAGGAGGAGACAAAAATGCATATATTGACTGGAGTGAACGGACATTGTAGCCCAAATCCAAGGGGAAGAGAGAAGGCTGGGGAGCAGGGCATGGGGCTGCCTTCTCCAAATTGATGGAAAGCTCAGGAATTAATTCCCTTCCCTCACCTGCTGGTGAGCTTATATAATCAACATGAGATTTGAACCAGGAGCTTTGGGTTAAACTCACACTCTGAAGGAAAAAAACCAAGGCTGACCTTAGCATCAGGCAGCAGATGCTGGGCACAGTTTGAAACATGCTACCTTTTTTTGCATGACAACTACTGTATTTGCTGCCGTATAAGACTCACTTTCCCCCTCAAAAGTTTGAAAATGGGGTGCGTCTTATACGCTGGCATGTCCTATATGTCAGCAAATAGTATTTGCCAGTGTATAAATGAATAATCAATCCGACAATAATAATAATCAATCAATAATCAAATCCGCAAAAGTGAAACCCACAAATGTGGAGGGCTGACTGTACTGCAACCCTAACACTTCCTCAGTTTTGGCAATAAGCAAGACATGCTGCTGTTCTCCCTGTTGTTGCTGAATAAAGCTTTTGGAAACTTCTAAGCCGAAATTGCTTGAACCTGTATGTGACAGGCAGTTTTCCCTCCAGCTCTGGAGCAGAAGATCCAAACCTACAACAAAAGCAGTTCCAGCTAAACATTAGGAAGATGTTACTGTTGGAAAATTACCAGCATTCTCTTTCCTCCCCATTTTGTTGGTAGAACAAATGGGATAGTTAGCTCAGGGCTTCCTCTTGTGTCTGCATGCTAGATCTCTCACATTTCCTTTCTCTGTCTTTTATTGCATGATCATAAATACCTTTAGTGCCCAGGTCATCAGATAATGTGACCCAGGACTGTGTCCTGATAGGAAGAAAAGTCAAGACACATCTCTTGCACCTTATGAAAGGCAATGCCAATGTTCTTCTTGAGTGGCTTTTCACTTTCAGAAAGTTTGATGCAGCTTTGGTTATCTTGCATCAAAATGGTTGGCTTGGGCTCTGTTATGCCTAAGTCCAGAAGTAAATTATGCAGCCACTTTATTTCATCACATGCCGCTTTTGCAGAAACACACTCAGCACCTGTGGAGGAATCTGCAATTGTGGATTGCTTCTTACTTGACCAGCTTATGGCTCCTCCACCATAGAAGATCAGATTTCCGCTGGTTGATTTTCTGTCTGCTAGGTCTACAGCCCAGTCCGCATCTGCATAAGCAACCAGTCGTGGTTGGTCACAGGCTGGCAACATCTGCTTGTAATCTGCAGTTCCTTTCAGATATCTGGCAACTCTTTTCACTGCAGTTACCCGCTGAGTTGACTACCTTGGAAAGTGATGGAGGTTGGATGCCAGTCACTCAGGAAATCTTGAGCAATGGTTTCCTACGTAAAAAAATAGATGCCTCCTAACTCTATCATTCTTATATCATGCTACCTTTTTTTGCATGACAACTACTGTATTTGCTGCCGTATAAGACTCACTTTCCCCCTGAAAGGATACAGTTGTGTGGGGTGCGTCTTATACGCTGGCATGTCTTATATCTCAGCAAATAGTATTTGCCAGTGTATAAATGAATAATCAATCCAACAATAATAATAATAATCAATCAATAATCAAATCCGCAAAAGTGAAACCCACAAATGTGGAGGGCTGACTGTACTGCAACCCTAACCCTTCCTCAGTTTTGGCAATAAGCAAGACATGCTGTTGTTCTCCCTATTGTTGCTGAATAAAGCTTTTGGAAACTTCTAAGCCGAAATTGCTTGAACCTGGACCTAGCCTGTACGTGACAGGCAGTTTTCTCTCCAGCTCTGGAGCAGAAGATCCAAACCTATAACAAAAGCAGTTCCAGCTAAACATTAAGAAGATGTTACCCGCTGAGTTGACTACCTTGGAAAGTGATGGAGGTTGGATGCCAACCACTCAGGAAATCTTGAGCAATGGATTCCTACATAAAGAAATAGATGCCTTCTAACCTTATAATTCTGGGACCCCGATCATGATCAGCGCAAAGGTGCACGGAGTGCGTGTGTGTTCATTTGTCGTCTGGATAAGAATCCCATCTGCTCCAAACACAAATCCAAGTGTTCCTCTTATGCCAACAGCAACTCTCAGACGAGGTTGGATGTTTCTCTCTCTTTTTTAAAATATTTTTTATTAAAATTTTCACCAAGACTACTCACAATTTCATCACATTTACATCACTATTACACCACATTTACATCATAATTATCTCCATTATCCCAATTATCCCATCCCATACACCCCCCCTATATTATCCAATCCTCCTCTCCCTATAAACAACCCAATCTTATATCACAAACTAATCACACAAAAATCATCCTATACACATAACTCTGACAAACAAATGACTTCCTTTTTATGTTCAAGTTTTTCTTTTTGGCATTATTACCTATCGCCTATCTGTAATTTGCTTAACACTTATCCTTCTATCCTTCTTTCTAATCCACTTCCAGCGTTCATCACCGACTTTTCAACATAAAGCTCCATTTATCTCTAAATGTCGCTTCGGGCTTAACAAAAATTATTTCTTTCATTCTTAAAGTTTTTTGGACCCATAGATTCTGTTCAGAATTCTAACTTTTCTGCTCTCTAATAGCCAAACTTGCTAACTGTCCCCAAAGGTTGGATGTTTCTCAAGCTGGTGGCTCAGAATGAAAGTGTTAAAGTCTTTCTCTCTGTAGGATGATGACTCCCCGATTCCAATAGTACTCCCCCAGCAGCTGCTACTTACAATTAAGAAAAATCACGCACGGCATTTAATGTTGTGTGAAGTTTGGCCCTTTGCCATGACATTACATCAGCATTCAGTTTGCTCAAACTTGGCATCAAGGGATGTTTGCTCTGGAAAAAGATTTTCCCAGCATTTTCCTCTCTTTTTTAAAAAAATTCCCCATCCCCACCCTATCTGCAAGCTATAGTATTTTGTGGTTTCATCAGTTAGATCACGGCTAGGCAATTTGTGGTGCTCCAAATATTGGACTGCAACTCCCAGAATCCCCTGAGGAACATCTGGCCAGATTCTGACTCCAGAGCAGTGGAAACTGCAGATCTTTAACGGTCGTTAATGACTTAATTATTCTTCCAAGTCAGCTGTTCAAAAACTTACATATTTAATGGTCCCAGTTACTTGGAGGCAGATTCTTTTAAGAAAGAAAATGGTTATTGTTTTGAAAATTGTGGATGGATGGCCATAAAATCTTTTTGTGCATTTTTAGGCTTTTTTGGGGGGAAAAGTGACTTTTTAACCCTCTCCCTCAGCTTTGCAAGAGCTGCATCTCAGAATGTGAAGTGGATGCATCTTGTTTTTAACATGCTTTTAACTTGCGGTTGGCCCAAGAGGTTTTGCTGCCTAATACAGATAACAAGACGGTACCTCCTCTTCCACGGAAGCTGAATGGACTGGGATTTGAACCTTACTTGGATAGTTGGCATGGATCGTTGGACAGTTGGCATGGGATAATATCCTCCACCACACCTGAGGGTGGCAAGGCAGAGCTTGGAAGACCTTCTTTTTTTGGACTACCACTCCTAGAAGCCTGATTCCAGATTTGGGAACTCATGAATTCCAGATTCTGGAAGCACTACAACAGTGTAGTGCAGAAAGGCCCTTTTTTCCCCCTTTGTTTTTTTAAAGAAAGCTTAGAATCCTGGCCAAATGATGCTCCAAATGGGCACCAGGTGGCATGCTTAGAATCGGGGGAAAACCCAGCTAGCCTGGTGATATGGCAACCTTACTGAATGTAAATGACATTTCACACAGTGGTTGCAAAGCCCTGCCCTCCACATATGCACCTCGTGTAAAACAAACAAACACATTGAATGCTCACATCCCGTTATAGCGACCTTGCATTTGCACACGTGGAGGTTGTGGTGAGGGAGGACCCACTGTATTTGGAAATACTGAGAAGCCAGGTCAGGACTGTTTGGCTCCTTAACCTATTTTTGACCCCTTTTGCAGCTTCTAAATCGTGGAAATTTTGTGGAAAGAATGAATGCAGCATAAAAACAGGGAAAAGGTCCTTTGGAAATATGAAAATGTACTTGTCCAGGGAGGATGGATGGATGGATGGAGTTGTCGAGCCTGCCCCAGTCTGAGAACTGCACTGTTATAAGCCTGCTTGGGGTTTTGCCTGTAAAATATATGTTTGCATGTCTGTGTTTTGTTTTTTTTGTATAATTTTTACTGAAAGTTTGTCTCGAAAATAACTCCCCTCCTCACACTTCCATGCTTAAATCTTCCAGTTGAAATTGCTTATTTCCATTCCATTACAAACATAATTTCCACCTTAGAGAGAAGAACAGTTACATTATTTCTTCTTTGATGTCTTATACATTTATAACCTTCCCCAATCCAATACCCTTTTCTATTCTTTCTCAAAGTTCTGGATAGATTTATTCTTCAAAAAAAAATGCTAACTTTTCCATCTCTATCCTAACTTTCCTCTATCCTATCCAGAACTTTTAACTTCCATTCTTCTATATCAATATGCCTATGTCAACCTTGCTGCAGTCATTACATATAATAATACCTTCTGACGACTTCTTATTTCCCTTTGTTGCCCTACACGTTTGTATGTTTATATGTTTGTATGCTTGTGTGTGTGCACATGTCCATGCACGTGCGTGCACATGTTTCTGCAACTTATGCCTACTAAGTTAAGAGCGACTAGAAGGCAGGAGAGAGGAGAAGGGACAGCTAGAGGGAGTGCTCCGATCATTAGGCATCATTTCTAACTCTGTTTTCAAAAAGGAGCCCAAAAACTGATGAGGTGAGAGGAGACGATGGGTGTTTTGAAAGCAAGCTGCCCTGACGTCCGTAACAATGGCAAGAGGAAGGATGGGTGGTGTGTGTGCGGGGGTGTGTGTGTTGCTGTCTGGGCTATTTCTGGCACCGTACAAAACAGGGAGCCTCCAGGGAGCCGCTTGTCACCTCAGCTCACCGCAAAGGAGATGGTGTCCAAGGTTAGCAGCTCTTCTCTACAGCACCCCTCCCATCATCCCCCTTCTTCCAAGCTTGTTTCGCTACTGCATTTGACAGGCCTGAGGCCCGAGGCCCATGCGGTAGGAGGCGTCCAGGCAGCTGCCAAGCACCCACCAATTCCTCCGTTTCCATGCCTTTGCCTTCCCCCGTGCCAGTCCTGGCTCCAGCGTTCCTCTTGGCAGGGGCACGCCTACTCTTCCAAAATGACACCCGTTCAAAGGAGGGCTTCCTGGCTTTTGATGGGCCCAGCCTGAATTTCTATCTTTGGCTAGCTGTCGGAACTGGAGCGTGCAAAAGCCAGAAAACTTATTTTGATGTGCCGCTGGGGTTAATTCTTTGTGTTCAGGCAGAAGCCTGTCGTGCGTGTGGCGGAAGCCCAGGAGGGCAACAAAGCAGCCTGGGCAACACAACACCTCTGTGTGTGTATGTGCGTGCGTGTGCCTGATTCTGAAAAGATCTTGGTCTCCAAAGCTCTTTAGTGCTCCTGGCCAAGACTGCTTCTCTGGCTCCCCATTTTCAAAAAGAGGAAGCCTTTAAGGCATAAACCTTTGATTTATGCTCCTTTCCCCCCTCTCTGTAAAATGGAAATGGGGCTGCAGGAGGAATCCAGCAGTCCTTTAAGACTGATTTACTTTACCAAGAGCTTCCAGGCCGCTTCCTCAGATGCTCTGATGGAGTTAAAACTGGAGCCGCAGCTTGTATTAGCAGTTACGTCTTTATGGGGATAGGATCAAAGTGTAAAAGGATCCTGAAATATGCAAACTGTACACCCAGACCATAATGATACAGACCTGTCCTGCAGTTAGTCTGGAAGTATGAAAGTACAGTAGATCACGGCTGCACTGTCTACATATTTCCTCTCTCTGCCAAAGAGCCCTTCACCCACAACAGATGCTCTATGTTTCTGTCTCCCACAAAGAAATCACCAGACAGTTTCAAATGTACCCTCCCGTTGCTTTTTCCCCCTTCCCCTTCTGGCTTGGCCTCAGCCCCTGCATCAGCTGTTTTTCTGCCCCAGCACCCATCTTGTTAACTCGAATGAGTTTTGCCATCACGCATGGTTCCTCCATCCCTTCTGCATGCTGATACTCCCACACCGAGATGCTGTGAGATGGAGAGCGAAAGTGACAGATTTCAAGGAGAAAGAGATCCAGGAAGGACAGAGGACTGGTGTGGGGAAAGGCGGGGTGGGGTTTGGAACAGGACACAGAAAAAGAGACGCCTCCGGTCCAGGTTTCCTCCCCTAGAGGCAGGAAGGACAGAAGGCAGGGCAGCAACACATGCAGGCTTCAACAATGCACCCAGGAGATTCTGACTCATGTTGTTCTGCACCTTCAAGTTGTTTCTGATTTATGGTGACCCCAAGGCAAAGCTAGCACGGGGTTTTTTGGGGCTGAGAGTGTGTGATGCACCCAAGGTCACCCAGTAGGTTTCCATGGCCAAGCGGGGAATTGAACCCGGTCTCCAGAGTCATAGGCCAACGCTCAAACCATGCGCATTAGCAGTTCTTAAAAATGATTGCTATCCAATTACCTTGGCTCAGTTGTTAAAATGGAGGTTGTAGTCCAGAAGTCTGGAGTCTATGGCCATTTCCACACTACACTGTTACAGTGTTATTATTCCACATTCAACATTCTGTGGAATCTTGGGTTTGCAGTTTAGGAAGAGGTATTTAGACTTCTCGGCCAGAGAGCTCTTTGGCCTCAGTAAACTGCAAACCCCAGAATTCCACAGGATTTTAAAAGTGGAATAATTGCACTATAACACTGTAGTGTGGAAATGGCCTATGACTGGAAAGGCAGCCCTGAAAGAAACAGATAAGCTCCTGCAGCGTAAAGACGTAGCATTAACCCCAAAGTAAGAATCATCCAGGCTACGGTATTTCTAATCGTTACGTATGGTTTTGAAAGCCAGACCATGAAGAAAGCTGGCAGGAGGGAAATCAACTCATTTGAAATGCTAGAGGAAAGATTCACAAATGCCATCAACTGCTGAAAAGTCAAATTAATGGGTCCGAGACCAAACCAAGCTTGGACTCTTCCCTAGAAGCAAAGATGGTTAAACTGAGGTTGGTGCACTATGGACATATCGTGACACGATGTGATCCTCAGAAAAGGGGATAACGCTTGGTAAAGTGGAAGGCAGTAGGAAGAGAAGGAGTCCATGCCTTAAGTGGATCAATTCAGCGAAGCCACGGCCCTGCGTTTGCAAGATCTGGGACTCTTGGAGATCTCTCACTGATAGGACTTGCCATAAGTCAGAGTTAGCTTGACAGCAAATGGCAACGAGAAATCCAATTAAACCAACCTCAGCCAATTAATCGTATTACTTGAAGTTGATTAAGTCTGCATAAAAGTGCAGATGGGGGAATAACAGGGCACACTTGCTTTCTATTTGGATGCTTCATGGATGACATTTTCTCTCATGGATGCCATGCCAGAAGAGCCTTTCCTCCACGTCTCACAGCATGAGGTGAAAGGTTTGTGTTGTGGTGGCCCAAGCAACCTGTAACTTGCACAATTCTACACCTATCAAGAGCTACTGTTCATAATGCCTACACCTTTTGTGCAATATTAGATGCAAACGTCTCCAAACAGAATTTAAGAGGGTTACTTTTTGGGATTACGACTCCCAGAATCCCACAGTGAGCCTGGCCAAGGTTGGCTGGGAGAACAGGGAGTTGTTTGGGAAAAAAAGGAAGTCCCCTAAGGTCTCTATTTCAATATAAGTCGCTGGGGAATGCAAGTGGAAGAAATCTCTTATTCTCCTAACGTGCTTGCTGGCTTCCTAGAAGCGTCCAATTCTTTGTACAGGAGGCTGGACTGATCAGACTTTTGACCCAGTTCAACAATGTTCTTCTTCTTATTGGTAATTTTTAATTTTTAAATCTTATTTGTAAATTTTAAAATTTAAACATGCATGGATGGATGGACATATTTCTCTCCAGCGCTGTGGCTAGTGCAGTCCCTTGCTCTGTTTAGTTGGCACGTCTGGAACAAATAATGACATAACATAACGCGTTCATTCAGAAACCTTACGATTTTGAACAACACCTCCATCTCTTTTTGCCTACTGGTCCCAGGACAACCTCTCTCAAGCCCAAAGTGGGGGTGCGTTTCTCAGAGGGGAACAGCAAACAGGTTAGGCAATGGGCTTGAGGAAGGGATGAAGTCTGCTCAGCAGCCTGTCCCGCTGCATATCGGAGGAGCCATCTAAAATGTTTCCTAAGAGCAAAAGATAAGACTTGCCCCCAGAGTGCAGGTGCATTTCTCAGAGGGGAACAGCAAATGTGTTAGGATTCTTCCTTCTAAAGCTTTTGAAGCTTCAGTAACGGGGAGGAAGAAGGATCTTATTCCCCACTTCCGAAGCTGCAGATGGCAAAATTGCAAATGCGGAGAGCCGACTCTGCTTAAATTGTTAAAACTGAATTTATTTGACTCTGCCCAATAGTTCTAGAATTTTGGTTGGGGTATAAAATTAGCTCCCTGGCTTGAGAATTGACTTGAAAGTATCTTCAGGGACTTGAGACTTGACTTGAAACTTGAAGGTAGAGACTTGAGATTCGACTTGAGACTTGGAGTAAAGGACTTAAAGACATCACTGGATATACGCAACCCCCAAATGCATGGACTCCATGGGGCGAGCGTGGCTTTGCCCACTCTCTCCGATATCCGAAAAGCAATGGCATTTCCTCCCAGCTAGAACCAGGGGTTTCCCCAAAGAGCACTAGAGGGCAGTGCATTGTAGGAAAAAATAGGACCCATATGATCTGTCTCTGGGGTGAGCCCTCTCTCTCCCTGGTAGCCAGCACAGAAGACCAATCTGGCTGGCTAACTGGGGGGGGGAGGGAGAGTGGATGAGAGCTCCCTTTCAGTGTTCCAGGTCTACCCATTCACAGGGTTAGATCTCAGCTTGCTCTAAGTCCCCTGCCACCTGCACTGCAAGCCGGTCCCCCCTCCAACCCCGAAAGATCAGCTTTACACAATCTGGAGCAATCTACAGAGACAGCAGATGTAGCACAGAAGGTCTTTGCCGAACAAATAGCATCAGATGCTTCCAATGAAAGGGTGAGGTCACATCGCACAACCGACAGAGCGGCCACCCCCTCTCTCCCTCCAGGACCTGCAGTCCAGCTCCCATCCCTTTGTGTCTATTTATTTTTCCTTCTCTGTTTTATACACCCGCCCCATGCAAAAGAACATCAAGTCAACCGGTGCAATCATAGATAACAGTTACAAAGCAGAGGGTGGGGAAGGAGGGATTATTTATAAGGTTATGGAACGCCATCCTGAAATGCATTGCGGTAACTCAAACGGCCCATAACTCAAAACATACAACCGGTTTGCTTAAGCTATTCAGAGGTTTGCAAGGCCAGGAGAGAGAGAGAGAGCTCAAAATTCATCTGTTGGATTTCAGGCAGCCTCCTGCCACCCATTCCTTCAGAAAAAAGGGCCCCAACTACAAAAAGCAAATTACTACAAACAATCAAAATAAGCTACAGACAAACTTCTAAACTAACTACAGATAACTAAAAACTTGTAGTTACAGTTTTGTGTTACTGTTTGCTTATGCTTGTCTTAATTGTGTCTATTTTTCCTTTCTTCATTATTCAGTAAAAGTCATAAAAAGGTAGGGGGGAGAAACAAAAGGCCCTACAGAATGGAAGCCTTTGTACAGAAGGAAAAGACACATGCACACACACAGATGTCTTCCCAGCCCGTACTATGGCAATCAGATGCTAAGCCTAAACGCAATCCACTAAATAAATCTCTCCAAAGGAAATTTGATCGGGTTAAGTTGGGGATCAGAGCCCCCTGTATTCAGTTTTCATCGTGCACGCACACGCACGCACGCGCGCACACGCACACACACACACACAGTGTGAACTCATTCTCCAACGTCCTGTTGCCTATGTCAGAACTTATGGCGACCCCACCATCATGGGGTTTTCTTGGCAAAATTTGTTCAGAAGGGGGTTGTCATTGCTTCCCTCTGAGGCTGAGAGAGTGTGACTCACCCAAGATCACCCCAGGGAGTTTCCAGGGCCAATTGAAACCCCAGTTTCCTGGAGTCCCAGCCAAACACCCAAACTGAATTTGTTTCCAAATCTGCTAGTGCAGAAGCTTCTTAAGAGACTTGTTCTATTCTGCCTAAAAGTGGCTTCGGGCCTCAACAGGGCCAGACGCAGGCTCAGATCTCAAAGGGACTTACTCCGATGCTGTTAAGAGAGAAGCACATTTTATTGCTTTCCTTTTACTGCCTTGGTTCCAAGTTCCTCAACGGCGAATAAGAGGCACGGACTCTACCTGTACTGACCTTCCCTTGAGACCGTCTTAACCAACACCTTAAGCAAAAGCCTCGGGCAAAACGGACACCCTTCATTCCCTGCACGGTTTTTACCATCTTTGCCTGATGAAGAAGCCAGTGTGCTTCAAAAGCCAGCACAATGTGTCTTTGACAAGCTCTGGAGATGAGAACACATGCTACAGCGCTTCCTCCATACTTCTGTCCCAAACATTAGCTGGAGAAAACACACAAGCCGGATTCCTTTTAGTGACATACTCACTGGTAGCTCAAGGTTATGTGCGTGCATGTGTGTGTGTGTGTGTGTGTGTATATCTTGTTTTGGACAGTGTGTAAGGGACTATTCATTGTCCTTTTGTGCTCTATTCCAAACCTCTCTCTCCCAGCAGCTGCGGAGCCCGGGGGGCACTGCTACGGCCGTGAAAAGGACATGGAGGGGAAAGAGGTGATTCAGCAGTGCGGACCGCCTTTCTCTCTTTCTTCCTCTTTCCCCACCTCCTTCGACGGCCACCGTGATGCAGGATCTAGGCGACAGAATTATTTATCATCTATTTTATTCAAATAGCCCTCCCCTGCTTTGCGTCACAAGATCTCAGGGCAGCGTGCAAGACGGTTGGCTTAAGCAACCTAAAACAACTTTAAAAATTTAAAACAATCAAATTAACTCAAACAGTCTAAAAGCGTACTAAATAATTCAGCAACTTTAAAAGAAGTTAAAACAGTCTAAAACCAGGCGCACACAGAGAGCTGGGTAAAATAATTAGACCCCCAAAGGCTTTTAATAAAAAGCCATGTTTTGATGGTGCTGAAATGGAGCTGGCGGCCGTGCCAATCCGGCCGTCATGGGGAGGGTGTTCCATAACTGGGGTGGCATAGCTGAAAGCATTCTCCCACATTTGTACCTAGTATTTTGCTCCTATGGGGAGGGGACACAGAGACGGCAGACCTCAGTCCCTGAGCAGTTTCAGACGTAGTCTTATATATTGCATAGGCAATGGTGCTCCTTCGAGTATCGAGGTCCTGCAATCTTTAGGGCTTTAAATATCATTACCAGAACTCTGGATGGAGTCAGTCTGGAAGAGTATTGGCAGCCAGTGCGGTTCCTTTAAAAGGTGATGCCATTTGGTTCCTGGAAAATGTTTCCATCAGCAATCTAACTCCCACAAAGCTGCAGCTTCCAAGTCATCTCCAGGGCAGGCCCACGCTGAGTGCACTGCAGTAGTCTAATCAGGAAGGTACTGGCACCTGAATTTCTTTGTCCAGGTTATGTTACCCCCAATCTGTGATACAGTATGATTGCTGTTGACTGGGCATGAAATAAATATACATCTTACACTTATGGCTGAAAGCCATGTGGAAAGGAAAGGGCTCTGGCTAGAAGCTTTGAAGCTAAGACGAAGGACCTCAACATGGCCGGCCCAGAAGTTCAGGAGGATCAGCTGGAAAGCCTGACCTGATGGCTTTTAGATGGTCCTCTAAAATACCCGAACGAAGCTGCTGGAAGGAGCAACCAAAAGATTGGCATCCTGTTACCTCTTCCCATGGAAACTGTTCCCTTACATTTCCAGTCATTAAGAGGCTATTGTGATTTTGCTCAATGCTTTGTCGCCTGCCGCAAAGCCAATGAGAGCCTTCCAGACCCCTTTTGTTGACTCGGCCAGAGAGCAATTAACACATTCTCCTTCCAAGCAGAAAAAGGGTATTTAACCCAAGCTCCAAGCCGGATGCTCTGTAGCACCTTGGACACCCACAGGCATGCCACTCTGTCCATTTGCTTTCCAATTCTTGTGCCCTGAGCTACCCTCAAACTCTCAGGTTTGAGCCATTTTGCTTCGGTGCCCCACTCCTGGGACAGTAATTTCCACCCACTTCACTCTAAAATTCTCGCTATCCAACCTTTCTCTCCTTTACCTTCACTAGCCTTGTGTAATTCACAGGACTGCTTGATTGCTTAAGTGCGTCCGTGAATTCCACAATAAAGACATTCTTTTTTGACTCTCAACTGGTGTCCTACAGTTAGTACTGATATACACAGATGAAAATGTCTCATAGTTATCCCTCTCTTGCAGACCTCCTTGAACTACAATTCCCCACCTTTCGAAGGAGACACAGGCACTGCTGGAGGACCTCAAGTTCCCCCACCTTTTGGTTATCTTGGTCCAGGAAAGGCCCAGGGAAAGCTGGTCCCAGACACTACAAGCCACAGAGTCAACTTGGGGGTCCAGTGACAAAGATGAATCTAGCAGTATTCTTCTCCACTTGTTCTCTCAAGGGGAGTTCAGCTTCATTCAGGGCGAGGGACTTGCCCAATTTCTGGACACGGGCAATACAATCCACAGCCACCTCCCTTGAATCAGGACTCAGATTCAGAGTATTTTTTGGTTCTTGTCCAGCTCTTTACAGCATCCAGGCATCGGTCCAGATGCACACAGCCCCAGCTGACTCCAACAGCAAGGAGAACTTGAGCTGAGTGCCATCTGCATACAAATAGTGTCCCATCCCAAAACTCCTAATGATTTCACCCAGAGATGTGAAACAGCATGGGGGATATCATGGAATCAAGATATCTGAGAATGAACAGGAATCCCACAGTGCAGGTAGGAACAGAAGCAATGCAGAGCTGTTCCAGGGGGAGATCGTGGTCAGTGACCTGAAAACCATTAAGAGCTTCAGAAAGATCCACTGGATATCACTCCTGCATGTGGAAGCAGCAGCATCTTAGGCCATTTCAGTACGTAGCCTGGCTGAAACTAGACTGAAATGGATCCAGATAATCTGTTTTCTCCAAGAATGTCTGAAGCTGCCTGGCCATCATATAGTCAGGCATCTTGCTGAAAAGAGAGTTATTAGCAGCAATGGTAGGTCTTCCATATTGCTGGGTCCAAGGAAGTCCAAGGAAGTCTTCAAAGCCGCAGGCACCTTCTCCTTCCAGAGTGAGGCACTTACTACCCTCTGGACCTACCTGATCAATCTACGCTCTGCTAAATTTTACAAGCCAAGCAAGAGTGAAACTTGCGTGTGGCAGGACAAGCTGATTCTTCAAGCATCTTGTCCCCATCATCGGGCGGTGAGAACTGACACTGATCCCTAGAAACTTAAAGAGATGGCACGCTGGAACATCCCCAGACTCTTCAATAATGAGTAAAGTGAATACAGGTGGCTTTCTCCTTGAGGTGCCCAGCAAATTTGTCATAATAAGCAAAGGAGGGTTGTGCGCTAGCCCCTGGGAATGTGACATCCACAAGTGCCTCACCACTCAGTAAGTCTCCTGAAGTACATGCCAAGAATGAGTTTGTACAGACAAGGGACCTTCCGCACTACACTGTTATAGTGCTATAATTCCACTTTCAACATCCTGTGGAATTGCGGGGTTTGTCGTTTTTGGAGGCCAAAAAGCCCTCTGGCTGAGAATCCTACAGGCCCCTCCCTAAACTGCAAACCCCAGGAATTCCACAGGAGGTAGAAAGTGGAATAATAGCACTATAACAGTGTAAAGCGGAAAGGCCCTAGGTAGACTTTTCTTTGGTCAACCTCAGCGTCAACCAATTCGTCAGCCCTGTTGGCTGGAAAATCTCCCAAAGCACTCAAGAATCCTTTGGCTTCCATAAAGCTCCAGGGGGCTAACCATCTAACTGCCCCCTCTCACTTGCAAAAGGAGGGTCTGCTACTACCAAACCAAGCTTCTCAAGAAACAGAAGCCCAATGAAAGAAAATCACTGAAATTTGAAAGCCGTTGGAACCTGAAGGTGTTTGGACTTTGAATAAAATGAATTTAAACCAAATATTAGTCCTGTCCTTGCGGGGGGAGCAGTCTGGGAGTTGCAGTTTAAAGAAGTAACTTTTCCAAGTTCTGATCTACATTGGGGGGGGGGGCTTATTGGATTTAGCCTTGCTGCCTTGTGTCGTCGGCAGCCTGTCAAAAGCCCCGGGTTCCTCAGTAGAGTCTCCCAGGAGCTTGGAAGTAACTTTGAGGAATGTGCATAAAGACATACTGGAGGTATCCATAACTGCGGCATTGGTGAGCGGTAACAGAGTGATGCATCATCCTACCACAGTTCTGTTTTACCATATCAGGTTGTTTGTTGTTCTTCAGAGTCATTTTCCAAGCTCTCCCCTGTTTTCTGACTTGTACTCTTTAGTCCTGCTCCCCTCCCTGCCAGGACCAATTCCTCCTGGCATCCACCACAAGCCGTCCAACACCAGCCTGATGAAAGCAACCAGTTTTCTGATCCCGTTCCCTCCCTTCCCTGTCTGTGTGCAACCCCCTAATCCCTTCCCAAGGGCAATGCAATGGGATAGCTCCATAATCCACTTAGATCTCCTTACATAAAGGGGGGCGGGGTGCCCCACCAGGCCCATCTGTCAAGCCTGGGCTTTATCCCCTCAAATCGCATCAGGGTCAGATCCAGCGCCCTTTCCTTGCCTGGCTTCCGCCGGGGCTACTGAGAGTTGTATTTGAAGCAGCCCAAAGGAAAACGCAGAGCAATGGTTTCTCGTGGCGAAGAGGCCAGGGCTGGGGGTCCCAAACCAAATCTTTGGACATCTCCAAAGATAGATCTCCTCTCTACTAAATGCTTTTCTCTTGCTGTTAAATAGCCAGCCCAAGACACTTTGCTGCCTGAGGCAAAGAACAGGATGGCACCCCCTAGGTCCAGTCCAACTACAGATGCCCAGGAGACTGGCAAAGAACTTCCCCCAACGCTGGCAATGGGACAAAGTTTTCCGCTACAGTCGGCCCTTTGCATTTGCAGGTTTGACCGTCATGGATGTGATCATTTGTAGTTTCCTGAGGCCCAAGAGCTCTCTGGCTGAGAATCCTAAATGCCTCTCCCTAAACTGCAAACTCCAGGATTCCACAGGAGGTTGAAAGGGGAATAATAGCACTATAATAGCGTAGTGCGGAAATGGTCTGAGTCATTTATAAAGATGTTGAACGACACTGGGCCCAGGACCGAACCCTGAGGCACCCCACTCATCACTTCTCTCCAGGATGAGCAGCAACCCCTGGTGAATACTCTGGGTTCTGTCAACTTACAGATCCACCTAACCATTGTACTGTAGGAACGCTTGTTCGTATGCAAAGGCTGAGTCACATCAAGAATCAACCACTTTTACAGCCTGTAATTCAGATAATCAGCACCAAGTCTAGCAAATACAAAAAGAGCTCTCTGGCGGGAAATTGTGTTTTCCGGGTTGTGCACTGTACGGTGGGGGGGGGGACACACACCTTTTCCCAGCTCTGTTTTTTAACACCTTTGCAAAACATCACTTTTAAGAATACATATGTGGAAAAAGACAAACAAATTTACGGTTGCCCAGAATCTAAAAGAGAACTATTATAAAATGTTTTATAGATGGTATTTGACACCAGATAAATTACAAAAGATTTACAATTCAGGTACCGGGCTTTGTTGGAAATGTTTAAAAGAGGTGGGTACGATATATCATATGTGGTGGACATGCCCAAAGGTCAAGAAATATTGGACTGAGATACATAACAGGATTTGTGAAATAATGAAGCTACAATTTCCTATGATTCCTGAATTGTATTTGTTAAATATGACAGATTTAGTAGACGGTATGAATATAAAGAAATACTGGAGAATATTATTATATATGATAACAACTGCACGTATTGAATACGCTAAGGTATGGAAAACACAGCAAATAGAACAATGGGGGGAACATTTATGGAAAATAAAAACGCTGACATAGTCTCTCAAAGACTGAAAGGGAAATCAGATGATGAAATTCAGAAAGAATGGCAAATTGTAGGTGACTGCTGGGTGACCTTTGATAGAAGTCTATAATTCATGGTAATATGTGGAAAAATCTCATTGTGATGATTACGGCAGATATCATGAAGCAGGAATATGGTAATGGAAATGCTATGTACTAACGTGTAAAATGGCTGGAAAATGCAGTACAAGGATATAACAATGTTAAGAGATTTTGGAAATGAAGTCTAGATCAGTTTGGAAGATTCAAGAAATAATTCATGTGAAATAGCAATAATAAATTGTTGCTTTAATTGTGAAACTTTAATAAAATGATATTATAAAAGAACACATATGAGTTGCAGTCTTAAGCAAAGAAACTTTTAAAAGCTCTGCACTGAACAGCAAACAATTTGCAGTAGTTGTTCCAAAGTAGCCTGTTGCACAAGGAGACACACAGTGCTACCATGTGTGTGTGTGTGTGTGTGTGTGTGTGTAGTTTAATCTGCAAGGCAATATTCTCACCCTGAGATTTCTTCCCCGAAGAATAGCCCAGGACCTGAGAGCCATATGTCTTCCTGTACACTTGACTCCCACCCTTCCAGTGGTACATATTGCTGGACGTGTTCTTTAGTCCTTCATTATAAACCTTCCCAGAAATACGGAACAGCAGGTTATACATTTGCAACAGTAAATTAATAAAATTTGCTCAATGAGAGCCTGCCTTCCTGCTGCTTGAAGAAACACATGGATTTTTTTGTTCATTTAGTCAAATCAGGGGTGGGCAAAATGAAGCTCTGCAGCTCTCCAGGTGGTGCTAGACTACATCTCCCATCAGTCATAGCTAGCAGAAGCAAAGGCGAGGGATGCTGGGAGGTACAGTCCAACCGTGTCTGGAGGGCAGCAGTTTAGCGACGCCTGTGCTAAAGATACACCTTGAAAACCCTGAGCAGTCTTACTCGCAACTGAAAGTGAACCTCAGCAGTTCAGCTGTATGCGAGGGAGCAGACTGTGTGTGGGAAGGCGCATTAGTGGTCATGCGCAAAGCATGCACACCGGAGGCAAGAGGCAGCCCTCTGTGCCGTTTTGCAAAAATACCCTCCCCAAGGAGAGTCTCTACTTTGTTTTCTTTTCAGTGCCAACTTAAAATATTCCTGTTTGCCCTTGCGTTTTAACGTTTGTTTGGATAGATTTGCTTGTTTTTGTTATTTGCTGCTTGAATGGTTTTTAATGCCCTTTATCTTCTACCGCTAGTGCTGCTGCTACATTGCAATTTTTAAAAAATAATTTTATACACGCCGCCCTGAGGTCCCTTGTAGATTAAAGCCTTTGCCTTTTTTAAAAAAATAGATAAATAAAATAAATGTAACTGCCACAACAGAGAGCTAATGTGGTTAGGGGGTTAGTGTGCAGGATTGGGACTTGAGGGAACTCGAATCCAGTCCTCAACGAGCCACAAATGGGCCAGTGATGCTCTCCGCTTGACCTACCTCCGCAGGGTTATTGCGAGGAACAAGTGTGGATAGGGAAAACCATGTTTGAGCTCTTTTATAGAATCACAGAATCATAGAAACATTGGGTTGGAAGAGACTATAATGGCTATCAATTCCAGCCCCCTGCCATGCAGGAACAAATATTCAAAGCACCCTCAGCAAATGGCCATCCAGCCTCTGCTTAAAAACCTCCAAAGAAAGAGACTCCACCACACTTCCAGGCAGTATATTCCACCGTCGAACAGCTTTGACTGGCCCATGTCCCAGTTTCTTGAGCAGCAGAAAACAAGCTTGCTCCATCTTCAACATGACATCCCTTCAAATATTTAAGCACGGCTATCATGTCACCTCTTAACCTTCTTTTCATCAGGCTAAATATTCCCAGCTCCCTAAGCTGCTCCTTATAGGGACTCATGGATTCCAAACCCTTCACCATTTTAGTCGCCCTCCTCTGGACATATTCCAGCTTGTCAATATCCTTCCTGAACTGGGGTGCCCAGAATTGGACACAGTATTCCAGGTGAGGTCTAACCAAAGCAGAATAGAGTTATATTATTACTTCCTTCGACCTCAACACTGTAGTCCTATTGATGCAGCCCAGAATCACATTGGCTTTTTTAGCTGCTGCATCACACTGTTGACTCATGTTCAGCTTATGGTCCACTAAGACCTCTAGATCCCTTTCGCGCATACTGTTTTCAAGCCAGGTATCACCCATCCTGTATCTATGCATTTCCTTCTTTCTTCCTAAGTGTAATGCCCTACATTTTCCCCTGTTAAAATTCATTTGGTTAGTTTTGGCCCAGTTCTCTAATCTATCCAGTTCATTTTGAATCCTGCTCCTGTCCTCTGGGCTATTAGCTGTTGCTCCTAATTTGGTGTCATCTGCAAATTTGATGAGCATGCCCTCTATTCCATCATCCAAGTCATTGATGAAGATGTTGAATAACTCTGGGCCCAGGACAGAACCCTGCGCCACCCGACTAGTCACCCCTTCCTTTCAAGGAAAGGTGGGCGATAGGAAGCCTCCATCTTTAGGCGCCCCGTTATCTGACAACTCACTCTTTTGACACTTCCAACTTAAGGACAAGTCCCATTAATTTGACAGGGGTTCCACTCTTTTGTCAATTCTTCTTGCCTACGGAGGCTCACTGGGAAGCACTCGCATGTGGACGCTATTTGCAAAGTGAGCTGAGGAGAAAAATAGGTGCCAAGCTGGGTGCAGAGGCGTATCTAACATAAACAGTGCCTAGGGCAAGTGTGGAAGTTGCACCCCTACCTCTGAGGCTGCTTCCTTCTCCACCACCGCTAACTCTTCCAGAAGGGCTTTTTTGCGTCCCACTGGCAGTGGCGCCCAGGGCACATGTCCTACTTACCCTCATCCTAGCAAATGTGGAGCACTAACTCTATATGCTAAACAGCATGGGGAACTCCATAGACCAACAGCCAAGATGTTGAACACGAGTCCATGAGGATGGTTGAAGGTCGCTGAGAGGTCCAGCAGAACCAGCAGGGGACAAAATCCCCCATCTAGTTCCCGGCATAGGTCATCCACCAAGGCGACCGACGCTGTCTCCGTCCCATAACCAGTAAGCGGGTCACCCCGTGTTCGGATTCAGACCTGTGCCGGGCTGAGCCTTTTCAGCTATGACCAATGAAGCTGTCCCCTTTTCCAACCCAGCAACGTTGTCCAAGTTCATCTGGTGCCAAGCCAAGCCTCTCCGTCCTTGCTGGGCCCCCGAGTGTCATGTTGACCGGGACGAGAGGTTTTGGGAGTTGTAGCCTGACAGAGTAACTTTTCCATGCCCTGCTTTTGCTCCTTGCCTTTCCCTTCAACCCTGGACTCTAATTAAAGATCAATGCCCATGTGCCAAGTAAGAGCATTCCCTGGCGAGAATACCAGTTTGTATCTCTTAATAGCCGTATATGGGCCGCAGGCACAAAGCATTAATAGCGGACTCCCTAGGTAAGGGAAGCCGTCAGGTTGAGAGAGAATGAGCATGGCGGCGGCTAATGGCCCGAGCCCATCCACAGCAAAGGCCACGGCTAATCAGCCCACCGTCACGGCTTCCTTTTCCCCTCAGGCATTAATTAAGTCTTGGAGCTGATCCTCCGCACAGATCTAGGACGCAACCGCTAAAACTGCGGCGAAGGTGGCGTGCACACGTGTGGGGTTCGGATTGTGCTGAAAGGGTTAATGCTGATCTTTGCATATTGGTATGTAGAGAGATGTGCATGCGTGTATGTACATGCGGAACAAAATGCTGCACTCCTCACATCTCAGGAAGCCCTCTTCGGCAAACTACAAACCCCAGAATTCCACGGGATGTTAAAAGTGGAATGATAGCGTGCGGAAAGGCTCAATGAATAATTAAAAGCCAAACAGTATTTCTTTTTTTTTTTTAAAGGAAAATCATCACGTTAAAGCTGTATAAAATTATTTAAAAGGCATACAAAAGTTGAAAAGAAAGAACGAAAGAACACACCCCAGTAAGAATCTTCTCGCTTATACATTAAAAGGCTATTTAAGCAAAAAGGTCTTTGCCTGGAGGTGAAATGAAAGCAGGGAGGGGGCCAGATGAGCCTCCCATAGAAGGGAGTTCCAGATTTAGGAGCAGCCACTAGGAAGGTTCCCTCTCTCTCTTTCTCTCTCTCTCTCCTCACCAAGTGAGCCTATGATGATGGAAGGACCAAGAGAAAGACGAAGAGAAATACCGATGAAATGCAAATTTTCAATTAAGGATTTTTTTTTCCTTGCTGTTTTAATCCTTCTTCTTGTTGTTGTTATGTAGCTTCGAGTCACTGCCTACTCATGGCAACCAAAGACAAACCTATCCCGGGCTTTTCTGGGGCTGAGAATGTGTGACCTGCCCGAGGCCACCCCGTGAGTGTCCATGGCCGAGCAGGGAATTGAACTCTCGTCTCCTGGTCTTGTAGTCCAGCACTCAAACCACTACCAAAAAAAAGCTATTCTAACTCCTATTTGGCAAAAGACAATTTGAAATCTGGAGGCTTTGCTGTACTTTCCATGCAAATCGAGAACGGAAAGTCGGGGAGTTTTGTCCGCTTTGGCTTCGATGTCTCCCCCTGCTGGAAGGAGGTTTCCACGTAGTCAACTAACCCCATACCGGCTGACGTTGCAGAGCAGGGGCATGAATTATATACCAGTCCCAGGTTACATAAAAGAGCTTAATAATAGATAATAAATAATAGTGAATAAATAATAGATCAAGAGGAGGCTTACATAATGCTCTGCGCCGCACAAAAGGAAAAGAGAAAAGAATGGTACGTCAGAAGTGGAAACGGTCTCCTGAAGTGGAAAAAGACACGGGCGCCTTTAGGGTTGGAAGCATCCTTAGTCATGCTCAGGATACAGCTGTTAAAACCAATGGGCCAAGGATGTCACAACTCCCCTACATCCTCTTGGTTCCCATGGGTCTACTCTAAAAACACGCTTTACTAGAAAGCTCTTTGCCTGTCAGTGGACAGACAACAAGGACTTTGATGGCCTGGGGAAGCCACCAAGAGATCCTTTTAAAATATTTTGATCCGAGGGCCAGCTTTTAGCATCGACTGGGTGACTTTTTAAAAGAAGTCCAAGTTGGCTTTTGGCAGTCAGGAAGAAGGTGGGGTAAGACAAACTTCCCTGAGCACTGATAAGTGTACAGATAGTAAGGCCATTTCTGCACTACACTGTTATAGTGCTATTATTCTACTTTCCACATCCTGTGGAATTCTGGGATTTGTAGTTTCCTGAGGCCAAAGGCTCTCTGGCTGAGAATTCTCAATGCCCCATCCTAAACGGCAAACTCATGGATTCCACAGGATGTTGAAAGTGGAATAATACAGTAACAGTGTAGTGCGGAAATGGCCTAAGTTGCCTCAGTCCTCTAGCATGGGCTGCCTTGCAAGACAGATGTCATGCCCTGGATAACTTGCAATCCAAAAACTTCACTCTGAGGTATACCATAGTATTTATTTGTAGCAAAGCCAGCAATGCAGCACACTTCGTCCAAAGTTGCCGAGACTAAAGCATACATGGAGTTCTCAGGTTTTATACCCACACCTACAAATTCTACACGTGCAAAGCTCTGATTGGAGAAGATGATAAATTTATCATCATCATCCCACACCTTCAGACAGTTCTAAGACCCGCAGGACCTTTTTTTATCTTTGGGGCAAGAACACATCACCTGCCTCTTATCTTAGACACTTCCAGTTCCCAAAACGCTTCTTGACACTTTCGTTTTTGCCCACTGCGATCATCAGATACATTATAGCAACAGGCAATAAAGCAATTAACCATCTGATACTTGGTAATACTCAGGGAAACCTCAAATGGATACAATGGGAGTTGTAGTCCAAAAATAACATAGCCAATAGCCATGCTGTCTGGCTGATTCTGGAAACTATAGTGCAAAAGGTGACTATTCCAAGATCACGGGGCACTTGTCTTTAGGGGGTTGGCAAAGCCCGATCTGAGCCATTGAAAAGTTCAGGGCCCAAACATTCACTGGGTATCACTGAAGCAACGACATCTAGTCCCAAGTGTACTGTTCCGGTTCACCAACTGGATCGCATCGATGAGAGGTGATGTTACCGAAGCGTAAATACTCAGAAAACGAGAGCAGGTGAGAACAACACATACAACGTCCATTAAATTGGTTCTCTCCACGAGTCTGCCAAAGCAACCCTGGGAGATAGGTTGGGATGGTTGGGGAAGAGAGAGGTGTCAGTGTCAAGGGGTGACACTACCCCCTCAGGGAGAACCGGCATTGACCGAGCCGGGGGAGAGGGATGGCACGTGCATTATTGCAAGAAGCCGTCTCTGCACCTCTTTCTGCGATGGATCCCATTCACGCTTCCACGGGGGGCCTCCGCAGAACCAATTTCAAAGTGCAAATTGATTCCATGCTACTACGACACAAATCTGGTGTCAGAGACTAGCATGGGGTGCAGGAGGCAGGAAGGGAAGGCGGAAAGGGAGTTGCGTGTAAGAGGGAAAACCACAGCATACCCAAATGTTGCTTAACTTATTCTCCTTGGACTAATCAGACACAACAGTTTTCTTCAAATCTATGAAGAGCTGTCAGATGTAAGAGGGGCAAACTTGTTCTCTGTAGCACCAGCGAACAGAGCTGGAACCAGCAGGTGGAAACTGCAGGATAGCAGGTTTTGGCTGAATATTAGGAGAAATTGCCTAAGTAATAGCTGCTTGACGGGAGAGCAGACTGTCGCAGGAAGTGGAGAATTCTCCTTCACTGATGTGTTCAAATACAGACAGTCACACAGTACTTGCAACCAACTTTGCAGATCCTGCATGAAACAGGGATTTGGTTTAGATCAGTGTTTCTCAGGCTATCTGATATGAGAGGACCAGTAAGTATTGCCCTGGTGGCGCAGTGGTTAAATGCCAGTACTGCAAGCCACAAGGTTGTGAGTTCGATCCTGCCGGGCTCCAGGTTGACTCAGCCTTCCGCAGGTCGGTAAAATGAGTACCCAGCTTGTTGGGGGCATGTACAGAAATACATGCTATTTGTAAGTTGTTAGCCACCTCGATCCATGTGGAGAGGCGGGATACAAATAAATAAATAAAAAATAAATAAGCCAGGGACAAGGTACTAAATCTGTGCCCATCAGATACAGTTTCTTTCTTTCCCGGAATCTTTCCAGGAACCAGTAGCCAGGGACTGGTACTAGTCTGGGGACCTCCACTTTGAGAAGCACTGAACTAGATGATTTCCAGGCTCTGTGAAATCTCTTCCAACTCTATAATTCAAAAAAAGCAAAAACATATCCTCCTTTTATTAACTAACATGGGAGCCTTCCCACTAGGAAGCTGCACAAGCTTTCCTGAAATGAACCCAAAAGCTTGTCTGAGATTTTAAAAGAGGTCCAAGGGCCTTGCATAAGAGTCAATTCAACTAGAAGGTTTTTAAAACTATAATGGAACTTGCAGAAAATTTCAGACCAGAGGTGGGTATTGGAAAAATTGCTTGTTTAGACCCAACTCCAGGAGTTGCCCAGCCAGCATAGCCACAGTGTGAAAAAAGTTACTTTTTGGATCCAGAATCCTCTTGATGACTTATGCTGGTATAATGTTGTCCATGAAAGTACCTTTTCAGGCATTGCATAAGGAGGTATCCTTGCACAGTGCTGTCACTTGGCACGGTCAACAGCAGAGAGACCTAGATCCATATCCATCTCCACTCCAAACAGCAGCTCATTGACGATGCGGATCAGTGATGTAGACTCAAGTTAATTGAGTCAGACTCCAGTCACTTCAAGTGACTCGACTTGGACTCGGCAACAAATGACACTTTAACTCGACTCGACTCAACCTGTGACTTATAGATTTTTAGTGACTGGCTTGCTGCCACTGGTTTGGTAACATTACACCCTCATCCAAAAACTTTACAACTCTGAACAACATGTCTATCTCTTTTTGCCCACAGGTCACATGATGATCTGTCTCAAGCCCAAAGTCTGGGTACATTTCTCAGAGGGGAACAGCCAATGGGTTAGGCAACAGGCCTGAGCTCCGCTCATCAGCCTGTCCCAGCGGTATATCGGAGGAGCTTTCTAAAACTTTTCCTAAGAGCAGAAGGCAAGACTCAACCCCAGGGCACAGGGAAAGATCCTTCCTTCTAAAGCTTTTGAAGCTTCAGTAATGGGAAGTAAGATGGATCCTCTTCTCCATTTCAGAAACTGGCTCTCAGACTTGAGAGTTGACTTGAAACGATCTTGCAAGGACTTGACTCGACTTGAGACTTGAAGGTAGAGACTTGAGACTTGACTCAAAACTCAAGACACATCCCTGGCACAAACACACTTGGATACTGTCCAGTTGCTGGTGGTTCACAGGGGAGAAGGGAGCCTTCACCCTCCTGGACTTCCAGCATAAGAAAACTGCTGGAGCTCTAGGCATGGCTGGAGGAATCCAAGAGCTGGGATGCAGAAAAGAAACACTTCTTGGCTCCGGGGCCCAATGGCAAATACGGAATAAGGACACACCACACAAAAGCATGATCCCTCCTTCAGCTATTTTACGAAATGTCCCCTCTCTTCAACTAAACTTTCTTCCAATCTTTTTTTCATGCCAAATGTGGCCTTGTAAGGCAGGCTCATGATAAAGTGGCAACCTTGGTTACCATCCTCGATGCTCCACGGAACAGCTGCATGTTGCCTTGAGTTCAGTTACGGAAGAAAGGCTGCTTATTGGGACAGCTGACGAAAAGAATGAGAATAGATCTTCCTTGAAAACGATGCAACCCCAATCTGAAGTTTTACGATTTTCTTACTTGGAGCACAGAGGCACCGACTTTTGAGTAAACATGGATTGGATTGCCCTGTTAAAGAACGCTTTGGGTGGGAGGAATTGAAAAACTGAAAATTTAAGCAGACTTGCAAATTAAGCAGGCTTGCATCAAAGTGTCTGTTGCACTTTAAGGTGTTTTGTTGTCATTGTTCTTTTCTGTATTTATTGAACAAGTTAAGCCACATTGATTAATATATTTTTAATAAATAGGTCTCCAGGCTGAAGACACATAAGGCTAAATTATCAGAAAGTTTTTTTAAGGTGTTTTTTTTTTAAGTAAACCTTTTCAATTAAAACAATCAAGACAGATTTGCCCTGTTTGTTATGCTCTCGCCAAAGGCTCCTGGACCAGCTTCTTAATGTTTTTAAGTGTCTTCCTGAAGATTTTCTTCCTGAAGCATTCACAGGATGCAATGCTTTCCATGTTTATTCAGATGGGTTAACCTTTAATTTCCTCAGTGGGTCTCACTCCCAGCTAACTAAGCACGTGCAGATTGCAGCATAAATACTCTAAATATGTTTAGACCTTTCCGCTTCTTTCTCATCCCCTGTTTTTAAGACTACTTGATGAAGACTTCTGAAGAACTCAAATGCCAAATGGCGTTGTGGCTGCTCCTCGTAAATAAAATCCAGCAATTGTCTGCAATGGGCCAGGTAAATTCACAAGCAGGGGCAGGTGACACTTGATCATAGAGCCATATAAGCATAGAATTGGAAGGGGTCCCATAGACCATCGAGCTGAATGCTTGGTGCAGGAAATACAGCCAGAGCATCCCCAGTAGGTAGCTTTCCAACTTCTTTCTGAAGACCATCACCTCTCCAGGCAATTGGTTCCACTGCTGAACTGCTTTTACCGTCAAGAAGTTCCTTCTAATGTTCAATCAGAACCTCCCCTCCTGTAACTTAAAACCATTAGGCTTGGTCCTGTTCTCTGGAGCAGCAGAAACCAAACCTGCTCCTCTGAGACAACCCTTGAGTTATTAAAGCGAAAAATCACATCACCCCTCCGTCTTCTCTTCACCAAGCTGAACGTGGCCAACTCTTTCAATCTGTCTTTGTATATTTTGTTCTCCACACCTTGTATCATCCTTCTCTGAACCTGCCCCAACTTGTCTACATCCTTCTCAAAATGTGATGTCCAGAATGAACATTGTACTGACTTGTGCACAATATACTGGGACGATGACTTTCCTTGATGACCAGCTACGGATCCCTGTTTTGATGAACTCTGTAGTTCTTTCTAAACAGCTTTTCTAACTTCAGTTATTATAGCTCATTTTTCTAACCACTTTGCCTCCTGTCTCCGAAGCCCTGCATTCATTCCTGCATAAAATTTTGACATCTTTTATCCCTTCCACTCCGCTTCCCTCTATTCCAGTACTAGTGAAAACAAACCTAGGCCATTTCCACACTAGACTGTTATAGTGCCATTATTCCACTTTCAACTTCCTAGGGAATCCTGGGGTTTGTAGTTTAGGGAGGGGCATTTGGGATTCTCAGCCAGGGAGCTCTTTGGCCACAGGAAACTACAACCCCCAGAATTCCATAGGAGGTTGAAAGTGGAATAATAACACTATAACAGTCTAGTGCAAAAGCCAAAGGCCACACCTGCTGCTAATAGAATAACACAAAACACACACCGCGTCCCCATCCATTTCTCAGTCATAAAGGAAATTTAAATGTCCTCATAGTCTGGAAGTCTCCAGCGGGAGTGATTTTAATAAAAACCGTTTTAGCAATCTGTTCCAGGGATATTTAGGGTCCTTGTAATATTCATGAAAGGGAGATTAAATATTGAAATTTATGCCCGTAATAAAGAAAAAAAATTTAAACAAATTTAGGAGGGGACGAGGCACGGGTGTGAAGCCCGCGCGTCAGTTTATGCAAAACAAGCACATCGGCACGCTCGGCCGTTAATAATTTACAACAAGGGGGGAAAAAATCACTCACTCTTAATAGCTAACAGCCTTGTATGACATGTAAGAAGAGAAAGCAAATCAGAAACCCACAGATGTATGCTGCGGGGGGACGCATTTTGGTATAGCTGTTCAGCTACTGTAAATCAGGCTAGACTAATTCAGTTGCAAAGCCTTAGGGTGAGACTTTCTTTGGTACAGCAGCTCCCTCCAACTTCTAAACAATTGTCCCAAAAATCACAGTTTGCTGAGAGTGCTCCATCTTCCTTAGAATCACAAATTCATAGAGTCTGAAAAGAATTTCCTTTTTATTTTAAATCTTATGGCGACTTCTTTAACACAATTCTCGTATTCCCCTGGTCGCTATATTACCCCAGTGCTCCTCCCATAAAGGAAAAAGTGCACTCCATTCATCTTTAAAGCATTTACCAGGTCTCTCCCTTGCTGCTTCCAACAATTTATCTGTTTCCATAATATCAAATAGTTTAAACATCCATTCTTCTGTCCTTAGCATGGCGGATTGCTTCCACCTCTGTGCAAATACAAGTCTCGCTGCCGTGATCATATATAAAAGTATCTTTTTCTGGATTTTGTTTAATTGGAAAGAGTCAATTATCACATTCAAGAGAAGTAACTTTGGTGCCCTCAAACATTTTGTCTGAAGGTTTCACAACTCTTTCTATGAATTTCTCTCCAAAACTTTTACAGTTCCACCATATATGGAATAAAGTCCCTTTTTGTTTGCATTTCCAGCATGTTACTTGAACATTCTTTGTCATCTGTGCCAATTGGATTGGTGTAAAGTACTAGTGATATAACATTGTATAAGAATTGTCCCTTGTGTTAACTGCTTTTAGTATTTCAAGCGTTTCCCTCCATGTCTTTTCCCAACAATCTAGTAATATGGGATGACCAATGTCCTGAACCCATTCATAAGTTTGGAAGGAATCCCGTTACACCATCGGGTCTAAGCTGCGCTCAGGGTAGGATTTTCAGCTAAAGCAACCCCAGGACGTAGCTGCCCAGACTCGGGACAACCAGCAAAAGAGACCCCACCACTTGTCTAAGGATTAGTTCTACTGCTGAGCTTCTCTTACCCTCAAGAATTTCCTTCTATTGTTCAACTGAAATCTCTTCCTGTAACTGTAACCTTGCTCTTTGTCTCTCTCTTTGCCTGTCTATAACATTTCTGTACTACTCTTCATCACGTACTAATACCCAGTGTGTTATAGTGGGTATATATCTGGACGGAGACTTAGAATCATAGAATCACAGAGTTGGAAGAGACCCCAGGGGCCATCCAGTCCAACCCCCTGCTATGCAGGAACACCCATCAACGCACTCCGTACAGATGGCCATCCAGCCTCTGCTTAAAAACCTCCAAAGAAGGAGACTCCGCCAAACTCCATGGAGGCAGCAGATTCCACTGCTGGACAGCTCCGATCATCAGAAAGTTCCTCCTGAGGTTCAAGTGGAATCTCCTTTCCTGCAGTTTGAATCCATTGCTCCTTGTCCTAGTCTCTGGAGCAGCGGAAAACAAGCCCACTCCCTCCTCAACATGACATCCCTTCCAATATTTAAACATGGCTCTCATGCCCTCTTAACCTTCTCTTCTGCAGACTAAACATACCCAGCTCCCTAAGCCACTCCTCATGGGACTTCATGGCTTCCAGACCCTTCACCATTTTGGTCGCCCTCCTTTGGACATGCTCCAGCTTGTCCATATCCTTCTCGAAATGACTGGAGAGATCCAGAGTCAAGTGCCCGTAAACTGAGCTATGAAACCCAGTGGGTGACATTGAACTGGTTTTAGGCCATTTCCACAACTTACCAGATCTCATGGTCCTCCCATTGCAACCCTGGTACCACCTTTGCCAGGATGGGAGTGCAGTGCGAATGCTCCCCTCTGCACCCACCAGTTCCCTGTGGAAGGGAGCGCAAAGAAAATGTGCCTTCCTTATGCAGTGCAGCCGGCCTCTTTCCCGTGCTGCGCTGGGGAAGGAAGCACCTACATCCCACTTCCACCCCTTCTGCATGGCTGGTCATGATGGGAGGGTAGCACAATTGCAGACGCTTAACGGATTTATTCCATTAAGTGAATATCCCATTATCACGATGGACGGGGATGGGATGGCAGCAGGATTACAATGACATTGTGTGAAAGCACAACTCACAAACCGCTGCCATGCTGTTCCCATCACAGTTCGGCGATGCCATGCAGAAACGGCCAGAGTCTTTCTCAGTCCGACCTCCCTCACAAGGTTGTTGTGAGGATAAAGCACGTTTGGGTGGGTAAGGAGCCAAGCATGCCACTTTGAGCTTACCAAGGAAAGGCACAATAAGTTTTTAATATGTTAAAAAAACTATGGTAGATAAAAAAAAAGCTAAAAACACAAAAAGAAGCAAGGGAAAAAATTCAAAACAAATTGATAACTCCTTGCTCAAATAATTTAAAATATGTTAAATCTGCCAGGGTTTGTTCAAATTCCTTGTAAAAAAGATGTAGATTTTTGGTTAGAGATACCCTCACCAAAAGAATCAAAATGATCAGGGTTCGTGGCTTAAACATGCAATGTTGCCATGTTAATTTTTGCACTTTTGGTGCCTAGAAGAGGCATGTGGGGAGCCAGGGGGGTAAACTGTCTAGAATGTATAAAATTTGTAAAAACACTTGCTGGAAATGTAAAAAAGAGAGAGGTACTATCATACTTGATGATTTTGCAACAGATCTAAAATGTTTTGGAAGTCTGTTCACTTAATTATTGCAAAGATTCCAGGTATATAACATTTCAGATGAACCCAGAAATGTACCTTCTTGCTATGTTAAATGATAATTTAGAGAGAACACATGGAAGACTTATTTTCTATATGCCTGCCGCAGCTAGGCTACTATTTGCTAAAAACTGGAAATCAGAAATACTGTCTTCAGTAAATGGATGGTTACTAAAATTACTGGATATGGCATTTACAGACAAGTTAACAGTTTTGATAAAAGAAGGTTCTATTGATAATTATTTAAAAACTTGGGGCTCACCGGTCAATTTCCTCAGAAACAACTACCCTGCATTAACAGTAGCTGGTTTCTTAGATTAAAAAATTAACTACTTTTGCAATATTATGCATATAAAGGTAAATAGATTTATGATAGAATTATTCATGAAAAGAAGGGCATGAATAAAGATCTTTTATATCTGTCTGTCTATCTATCTATCTATCTATCTATCTATCTATCTATCTATCTATCAATCATCTATCTATCTGATTAAAGGAGTAACCAATGGCACTCATGGGAAGTTTTATTTTATTTGTTATTCTTTTTTGATGTATTTGTATATAATATAATGATCATCGAGTTTGACTTTTTTCTTTTCTATTTTTTCTTTTTCTCTCTTGAAACATGGAAGTTTTATTGTTAGACATTTCTTTAAAAATATTAATTTAAAAAAACAAGCAATGTCAGTGTGTCCATCTTTGCACTCTTGGTGCTGCAGAAGATGCAAGAGAAGAGGCAAGGGAATATTTTTCTGGCTTGACTTATGCCCAGTTTAAAGCCCCCAGTTCACGGATACATCCCACTGTGTGGGTTACGGGGCAATCCAGGCAAAGCATTGACTTGGACCCTTGATAATATGGGGTGGGAATGGGGGAGAAGAGAGGGAAAGGGGACGGTCCTTCACCCTCTCAATCAATCCGCCGTCAGAGACCTGCCTTGCATATGGGCTAGTTGGCTCCTATTACATAGCCACGGGGACTTTACTCATGTGGATTAAATGGATTTCTCCCTCCCCAATTAAGATTAACCCGGTTTGCAAAGGGATTAACTTTAACTCAGAAAAGGGATTTAACATGTATTAAGAGCACCCGAGGCTTGCGGGTTGGGAGGGAAGGAGAGTTAATCAGGGCTGTCTTGCTCCTATTAAACCCATACTCCCAGTTATAATAGATCGACGTGGTGACCTCAGACGCACTTACAAGTGAGTAAATCCCACAGATTTTTCAATAAGATTTGCTCATCAATAAGTGCACTTAGAACTGGGCAGGCAAGGGCAGGAGAGGACTCATTTCAACTCTTGTGAATTAGCATTTCCCCCCTACTGTTTTTGACCAAGGGAAAATCCAGCTATTGCAGCCTTTCCAAACCTGGTGCCCTCCAGATGGGCTGGAGTAAGCCCTCGGCCGACAGGGCAACACGCTAATTGGTCAAAACCTTTCCCTCTTCAGAAACTCCGGATTCTCGCACCAAGTTGAGTGAACTTGCATCATAGTGTATCTTGGGTGTTTTCCTTCACCAGTGGTTCTTGGGAATCTGGAAAAGTGACGGTTTTGTACTCCGACTCCCAGAATCCCCAGAAAGTCTGACCACTGGAAAGGATTATGGGAGTGGTAATAAAAAGGTAATTTAACTAAGCTCTGCCGATCTCCCTTCTGCATACTCTTGTTAACAACATCTTACAAACAGAAATGCAGTTGGCTTTCCACATCTGTGGGTTTAACTTTCACACATTTGATTATTTGTGAGTTTCTCCAACCTCCAACCTCCTCTTCCCACATGCTTCTTTTCCAAGCTTCCAATTTGGCCGCACAACCCTTTAAAAACCCACCTCTAGGCTTCCTCCACCTCCACCAGCTGATGCCTGGCAGCTAAGGACAGCTTGCACACCAATTTCTCAGCACCACAACCCCTCTCCCAATGTTCTCTGCCTACATCCAAGGAAAGAGATGGGCAACAGAGATGGAGTATAGGGTCACCATGCCAATCCACCCCCTTTCCCTCTCCTTTTCTTGACCTGCTTTGGACCCTGGGGTCAGTAATACAAGACATTCATCCAAAACTTAAGACTCTGAACAACACTTCTATCTCTTTTTGCCCACTGGTAACAGGAGAATCTGTCTCAAGTCCAAATCGTGGGCGTATTTCTCAGAGGGGAACAGCAAACAAGTTAGGCAAGGGGCTTGAGGCAAGCTTGAGGTCTGCTCGGCAGCCTGTCCTGCCGCATATCGGAAGAGCCTTCTAAAACTTTTCCAAAGAGCAGAAGGCAAGACTTGTCCCCAAAGCACAGCATGTGTATCTCATGTTAAGCAACAGGCTTGAGGAGGAAGGATCCTTCCATCTAAAGCTTTTGGGCCTTCAGTAATGGGGAGCAAGAAGGATCCCCTTCCCCACTTCCAAAGCTGCAGACTCTTTTATACCCGTTGACACAAAAGCCTCCAGCTTCAGGAAAGGGGAGTAAGAAGGATCCTATTCCCCATTTCTGAAGCTGCAGATGCCAAAATTGCAAATGTGGAGGGCCAACTCTACTTAAATTGTGAAAACTGATTTTATTCAGCTCTGCCCAGAAATTCTGGAATATAGGTTGGGGTATAAATTTGGCTTCCAGACTTGAGACTAGACTTGGAAGTATCTTGCAAGGACTTGGGATTTGAAGGTAGAGACTGGAGACTTGGAATAAAAGACTTAAATACATCACCAGGGAGAAGGCAGGGGAAGCAAAGCACAGTTTGTCAAGTTGAGTGGATAAGACTCCATTTAATATGCCCCTAACCAAAGGCATTTATTCATCTCTCCGACTTGTTGCACGTTCCTGAAAAAGACACCCTTTGGCTGTCGGCACTGCCACTCTTGCCACCCTCCGTGTGGGCTCTCTCCTCCCCTCCCTGCTCTCTCCTGTCCCAACTCTTTCCAACGGCTGTTTGTTTTGTCCAAGGAAATGTGTTCTAAATGCCAGGCTCGGCAGTTTTGAGTCCATGAATCACTGCCACATGTCAGCCCTTGTAGCTGCACTATATCAGCAACAGCAGCAGCAGCAAAGGGGTGGGGGGAGACTCAAATGGAAATTAACGGGCTCTCGATCGATTGCGTTTTGTGTTCGTGCAAGCAGAGAAGCCCTTCCTTTCCCAACACCCCAACCCATGCAATGAGCCTGGTGAGTAGGGGATGCTGGAGTTGCTACTGAGCTCCAACAGCTCCTTAGGGGCCATTTCCGCACTAGCCTGTTATAGCGCAATGATTCCACTTTCAACATCCTCTGGAATCCTGGGGTTTGCAGTTTCAGGAGGGGACGGCCGGCCCTTCCCGAAACTGCAAACCCCAGGGTTCCAGAGGATGTTGAAAGTGGAATCATCGCACTATAACAGGCTAGTGTGGAAATGGCCAGAGTAGGAAACCTGCAGGAAGGAAACCAGTTTAAACAATATTTTACATCTGGAAAGTTGGCCTTAAGAAGAGCTGGTTGCTTTGTGTGGTCTGAGGCCAGATGTTGTTTGTGCACCTTCAAGACATTACAGCAACCCTAAGACGAATCTATTGTTGGCTTAAAATATATACGAGGGAGGATAGAAGATTCTCAATTGCCTTCTTATTAGTGTGATTATTGAGGTTCAGGTGGTCCTCTTCATCCACCTCCTTACCTGTAATCCTGTCTGGGTCCCTGGGGGCACCGATAAGTTAGGGAGGCCCACACAGTTTCATGCTGGTGGAAGCTCTGAGTCCTGCCAGTCAACAGTATCATCAGGTGGCCATTGGGACCTGGGTCTCTTTCTAGGTGGACCTGAGAAGCTACCCTCCTCTCTGTTCCAACCTCTCTCTTGTACACTCAGCCCCTACTGTGCCGGGCCTGGGGTGCTGAAAAATTGGGGTACAATCCACCTTCAACTGGCCAGAAAGCTGCTGATGGAGAAGGAGGACCAGAGCAGCGTTTTTAAAGGGCTCCATGGCTTGATTGGAGCCACCGAGAGGGAAAATTCCCCTGCAAAAGAAGTGCTTGAGTTGGGAGGGAAGCGGTTGGAGAAACACCCAAATGATCAAATCTGTGAAAGTGAAGCCCGCAAACGTGGAGGGCTTCATGTGTGTTAATAACATCTATTCTATATCTATTCTATCCAATATCTATCTCGTACGCCAATTATTTCTTTTTAAAATGCATGAAAATTCATTTCTCCACACAATTTTCCCTAGCCTGTGTCCCCCCCCCTTTTTTTTGTACATCACTTTCTTTAATACATACATTTTGGTATGCAAAGTTCCCTCATAGATGCACTTTTGTCCTCCATTTGTCCTCCATAAAGCCAAGAACTTTATTCAGAAGTGAACAATCTGAAAGGTAACTGTGCTCTGATCCATGCATTCGTCCAGGAATGAGGTCAGTTTGCTTTAAAGTTCAGACAGAACAAAATTTTCCTTCGTGAGTGAAGAACCTCTTTCATCCTGATTCATCCAAATTCAGTTTTTCAGAGAAGCTCTTGGGTGGCAAAAGGATGGGACTAGGAAATTACTAGCATCTTTTAGCTTAAAGCTCTTGCTGCCTGTAAGTGAACCTTTGGAGAAGCATTTCAGCCCTTTAGATCGGTAAAACAATTATCCAAAAGTTGAGGAAGGGGGCATGGCCATTTGATGAGGGTTGGATTGGGACCCCAGAGGTCTCGATTCAGCTGAAGGTTCCTCAACCCCAGTGGAGTCAACACTGAGCTAGGCGGACCAAATTCTGATTACTATAAGGGGACCTCCTATCTTTGTCTGATCCAACAGCATTTTTCTGGGATTAACAGAACAACCACGGCTTCTTCCAAATCCTATCATCCTTGTATTAATTCATCTGGCGTGGGGCAACTCTGTTTTTATGCAAGGTTGATGGTATTTCTATATCTGAATCAAGAGGATGGCGGGGGGGGGAGGAGAGAGATGCCAAAGTCTCAAACGTGTCCAGGGTCTTCCAGAGGCCACCCTCAACACCCTGAGATCCAAAACGGAAGCACTGAAACACTGCCGTTTGTCACGATGCAATTCCGGAGCCATTATGAAGAGTGATCGGCTTCCTCAATTGATATTTGAAAACATTAAGCTTTCCTAATGGGTGCGCAAGCAATGGCTTCTCATTCATCATCACATACAATAATTTCCTTTATTAAAGCACCCCACCCCACACTGCTCTGGCTGCACTGCCGGCGATCAGGCAGCCCCACTTCCCAATAGCCTGTCCTATTCATGACAGACAAGGGTTCCCCAAACAGCATCAGAGCAAGGCACAACAAGGGGGACATATTGGGCTGTGTAGGGTCAAAGAAAGGCAAATCTACCTAAGAATCAAAGTTTTTCCTGGAATATGCAGACAGCCAACATGGTTTAGTGGTTTGAATTGGACTACAACCCCGGTGACCAGGGTTCGATTTCCTGCTTGGTTGTGCAAACCCACTGGGTAACCTTGGGTGTGTCACATACTCTCAGCCTCAGAAAACCCTATGATAGGTTTGCCTTAGAGTTGCCCTAAGTTGGAAACAACTTGAAGGCACACAACAAGAAGAACAACACAGAGTGGAAACGCCTCCTTTGGCACTTGTTCTTCCTCTCTCACCCGTCTCCATTGGGGGACATCAGGAGAAGGTTTGGGGTGCTGAGAAATCAGCTTATGAATCATCCATAGCTCACCAGATAGTGGCTGGTGGAGGAGGAGGAGGAGAAGGACCAGAGGTTGGTTTTGAAAGCCCTGCGTGGCCTGGTTGGAGGCACCGAGAGGGAAGGTTTCCTCTGGAAATACCGTCTCTGCAATGCAGGATCCTGGCCAGAATATGGAAGTGAGTAATGAGATTAGTAGTTGTTTCCTTCCTTTCAAAAGGACTGTCATTGACCCCTTGCTGCTTCTAAAGAGAGAGCCAGCACAGTTTAATGGTTTGACTGCTGGACTGCTATGACCCTGGACCCATTGGGTGACGTTGGGCATGTCACACACTCTCAGCTCCAGAAAAACCCATGATAGGGTCGCCATAAATCAGAAACAACTCAAAGGCACACAACAACAACAACAACAACAACAACACAGTGTGGAGGTGATGAGATAGGAGATGCCTCCCTTGGTATTTGTTCTACCTAAGAAAGTTGGACCACTTACAGAGGGCAAAACCAAGGCTTCCTGGGGCCAAGCGGAGGCATCAAATATTTGGTTGCCTGGGGCAAAAAAAAGTCCAAGCTGACCTGACCCAAAGCCACACCTCAACCAAGAGGAAACTGCTTCTGTCAGGGTAGAAATTCTGGGGGCCATTAAAGGCCATCCTGTTTGTCAATTATTTAGCTTATTACTCATGCTCCAGCTCTCCTTATTTTCTGGTCCCTGTCCTTGCCTTTCAGGGATGTCTCATTGAAATGTTGTCAGTGCGCGGCATCACTCGCGTTGCTGTTCTTTCAAGGTTCAGCTCCCTTCTGAGAGAAAGAGGGAAATCGCTGAACGGAGAACAGAGGGCTCTTCGCTCTGGCACACAGGCATATAAAGGCACAGGGGAGAGATGCTGCGGCTGGAAAGCCAAGCAACCTTGCGACTAGATAGGAGAAATTATTTCTCCCCCATTCAACATTTTTAATCAGCAAATTTGCTTCTGTCTAAATATGAAGAAATTTGCAACTGTTGGCTAATTCTCCAGAAACAAACTGCAACCAAATTTATCCATCTGCACTAACCAAAGGCAGCTAGCCAGCAGATCTACAGTTGGTCCTCCATATTTGCTAGGGTTAGCGATGCAGGAGGTTTGCAGAAGTGGGAAGATCACAAATACCACAATGCATGTGTCTGTCAGAAGGAGGATGAGGCAAGGTGGGGAGAAAAGGCACCCATGGTCCAAACCAGGTCGGGGAAAAGAGAAGGAAAATATGGGTCAGCATGGCGGCCCTATCCTTTCTCTGTCTTGCCCATCTCTTTCCTTGGGTGTGTGGGGGGTATCAGGAGAGGGCTTGTTGTGCTGAGAAATTGGGCTGTGAGCTATCCTTAGCTGGCCAGGCAGCCAATCGTTTAGGGATGGGGGGGTGATGTAGGCGCTTCACTCCGGGCGGCAATGTTTTTGGGGTGTCCCAGCTCATAGTACCACTCTATTCTGGCACCACTCTATTCTGCATTGGTTAGGCCTCATTTGGAATACTCTGTTCAGTTCTGGGCACCTCAACTCAAGAAGGATATCGACAAGCTGGAACATGTCCAGAGGAGGGCGACCAAAATGATGAAGGGTCTGGAAGCCATGAAGCCCTATGAGGAATGGCTTAAGGAGCTGGGGATATTTAGTCTGCAGAAGAGGAGGTTAAGAGGGGACATGATAGCCATGTTTAAATATTTGAAAGGATGTCATGTTGAGGAGGGAGTGGGCTTGTTCTCTGCTGCTCCAGAGACTAGGACAAGGAGCAATGGATTCAAGCTGCAGGAAAGGAGATTCCACTTGAACCTCAGGAAGAACTTCCTAATGGTCACAGCTGTCCGGCAGTGGAATACGCTGCCTCCATGGAATGCGATGGAGTCTCTTCCTTTGGAGGTTTTTAAGCAGAGGCTGGATGGCCATCTGTTGGGAATGCTTTGATGTGGGTTCCTGCATAGCAGGGGGTTGGACTGGATGGCCCCTGGGGTCTCTTCCAACTCTATGCTTCTATGATTCTATAGCCATGCCCCCACGTGCTGAGGCCACACCCCCTCGTGCCACAGCCACACCGTCATGCACCACGGCCATATTCCCAGGTACTGTGGCCACTCCCTTGCACACTGTGGCCATGCCCCCACGCACCGTGGCCACGCTCCCTCCTAACCCCCCCCATGCACTCCAAGCTCCGCCACTGCAGGCAGCTGCTGGTAGAAGAGGAAGAAGGCCAGAATTAGGTTTTTAAAGGACTGTGTAGCCTGATCAGATCTACCGAGAAAGAAGGTTCCTCTGGAAAAGAAATGCCTGAGGTTGGGGGGCAAGGGCTGGAGAAACTTGCAAGTAATCAAATCTGTGAAAGTTACACCCAGAAATGTGGAGGGCCAATTGTATTGTCAGAGAGCTTCATTTTACAATGGCTTGCCTCATTGGCTTTAAAGATGAGGAAAATAATTATTTTACTTCAGCTCTAACATGGTTGAATACACAAGGATTTCCACCCAATCTTGAAGCCCTGGATCTGGGTGGACAAATCTTGTCCACTCTGGTTTCTCCCACGTTCACTTTCGGAAAAAGCCACAAAAATCCCGTTTCTTTCCATCTTTAACGTGAAATCTTTACATCTTGAATGTGAAAATATTTGTGTCATTTTCCCACAAACTCTGTGTATTTTTGTGTATTTTTCCACTAGATTAAAAAACAGTCGGGAACAAAATTTCCCCCAAATCTATCGGAGAAAGGTTTGGATTAAAACAGGGACAAGGTAACATTTGGAGAGGAGGGGAAAACGGATGGGGAGCCTTCACTTGTTGGATTTCTGCCTGCATCGAGATACTGGAAAAGGCTTAAGACCAAGTCTAGTAAAAATACAAAGGAAATGGGAGCCTTCGTTGGGAGACGGAATCCACAATCTCTGGGATTAAAGAGCTCCCACCCGCTGGAGTCTTTTTGGAAAAGTGCTTGATCAGTGCCAAGAATTCTGATTCCAACCCCAAGAGAATCCTGCCCCTCCTTAAGCAAAGGAACAGACCCTGCCTCCAGCCTCCTAACCCACCCCACAGATTCCCATGCACTTCGAACTTGGGTACACAATCATCTTTTTCTTTCTGGGACGCCACAGTAAAGGAAGGCTTTGCTCTCTGAGAGCCCTGGGAGAAACATAAACAGGCCGGCCATGAATGCCCCCCATTCATACCCCCAAATCGGCCAAGGTGCCATTCCCAGAGTGCATGGAAGGTTATTATTAAAGCAGCGGATGAATCCTTCCCTTGTCCCCCGGCTGAGGCACTGCTCGAGGCAGCCGCTGTTGTGGGACAGAAAGAGTCTGTGTGTGGGGTTTTCTTGCCCCACCAAAGCTCCCTGCAGAGTTCAGTCGCGGGTGGAGAGACCTCGCCTTGGCTCTGTGCGGGCAGCTGCCCAGTTGGTTCAGGGCAGGACTTCAGAAAGCCTGGGACGCTTGCTGGGAATCTGCTGTTCCTTAAGAACATACAAATTCCATTTTCGGAGAAAAATGAGGGCCTTTCTGCACTACACTGGTATAGTGCTGTGATTCCACTTTTGGGGTTTGTAGTTTACCGAGGCCAAAGAGCTCTCTAGCTGAGAATTCACAATGCCCTTCCCTAAACTGCAAACCCCAGGATTCCATAGGATGCTAAAAATTCAATAATAGCACTATAATGGTGTAGTGCGGAAAGGCCCATCTAAATCTAGCATTTTTGCACTGTCTGCAGTCAGCCAGGTGCCTCTGAGAAGCTCACAAGCAGGGCATGTGATGCTGACAGTCTTTCCCTTTCACCTGATCCAAGTACCTGGTTTTTGGAGGTATGCTACCTCTAAACACAGGCTTCCATTCAGCTACCTTGGCAAATAGTCCCTGCTCGACTGATCTATGAATCTGTCTGCTCCTTTTAAATCTGAAGCCTCCTCTCCCTGTGATTTCTCTTTCCACTACTCTGCTAATCAGGAAAAAAATGGTGTGTAGTAGCAAAAAGAAAACTGCTCTTTTCTTGGTCACTACTGGTTGTAGCTTTGAGGGAGCAGCTTCCCTCTCTTTCCCCCCACACCTTTCTGGAGGCATTGATGTTGAGGAAGGGAAGGGGCTTCGGTGGGCGGCAGGGGGAGGTATGGTGGCTCGAAGCTAGCAGGCTGGAAGTTTCCTATCTTGGCTTTTTTTAAAAAGGGGAAAAAATTAACATAATATTGCATGCAAGGGAATTCCGTACGTGAATTATATATAGGCTTCCACCACTTATCTGACAGATTAGAGACCGGAACACTGCCAGAAAACAGAATTGGTTGAAAAGTGGAACCTGTGTACCGTACTGTAGGAAGCATGAAGGACTTACAGAGGCTCACTTGGGACCGACCACGCATGTGCTGCTTGCAAAGTGTTTCATCCGGCTTAGTGCCCTTTCCCCCTCTCAGCTCGTTTTGCAAGCAGCGCAAGCGTTTGAGCAGTTCCAAGCGAGCCTCTGTAGGCAAGAAGCACAGAAGAAAGAGCAGAACCTCTATCAAATTAATGGAACTTGTCCTTCATATGGAAGCATTGAAAGAGTGCATATTTATGTGAAGAAGAAAGCATCCTCCAGTCAATCCTGGACCACACTCAAGTGGTTAAGTGATCTTGAACTCTACTATGGGGAGACAGGTATCAAAATATCCTTCCTGCCACTCCATTCACACATTCATGTCCTTCTATCCTGTCTCCAGTCCATTAGCAGGCTGCAATCCTATATCCATCTACTTGGGAGAAAGTCTGAACTTTGTAAAAGTTGGGAGGTTGTTGTTGTTGTTTTAATGCTGCTACTGTGTTAGTCAATGGCAGAGGGGGACTCTGGGAATATCAGTCCAAAAATGTAACTTTTCTACACTCTGGAGAAAGTCCAACTGAACTCAGTGAAAGTTACTTCCAAGTGGGCACATCTAGGGTCGTGCCATGAGTTTGCTCCCCTTTCTATGTTGTACTATTTGTTGTTATTGTGTGCCTTCTGACTTATGGCGACCCGCAAAACTATCACAGGGTTTTCTGGGGCTGAGAGTGTGTGACGTGCCCAAGGTCACCCAGTGAGTTTCCATGGCCAGGCAGAGAATCGAATCCTGGTCTCCACAGTTGTAGTTCAATGCTCAAACCACCACACCACACTGGTTCTCACTATTGTAGCTACTCGCACTATATTTTGCAGAGTACTTATGTTCATAAGGGGAAAAATATAGATAGGATGTACATATTCTCCCACATATTGGCTGTGGAATAATTTATAACCCAACACCCAGTAATAAAGTTACCGTGCCAGCATTATGCTCCCGGTTATAAATCCAACAATATAATAGGGGATATACAAATTGGAGTAAGAATAATAATAAACTTCCCTTCTCCTCTCGAAGGGAATGAAAACAAAATAGCTGGGCAAAATCTTGTACATTCCTCCTTGAGCTGAACAGCAAATTGACCCAGCTTTCCCAGACAAAAGAGCAGTGCCCCAGGAGGGGGATTATCTTTCTAGGGTTTGGGGGCATGACCTCTGGTGGCCCCCTCTTGCAAAGCGGGGATTAGCCCCCTCCTTGGCTGAGTTCACGGGGCCGCATTATTAGACAAACATCTGAAGCCCCTTTCCTCTCCCCCCATGACAGTTCTCTTAGTTTTATGGTGGCGGCCACCCCCCATTGCAATCCTCCATCCCCTTCCCTTCCCCGTGCTAATCTCAGACTGAATAGTTTCCAAATCCCCTGGAAAAAAGACGATGGGGTCTCTTCGGCAGGTTAATGCTGAGGGAAAGAAAGGACTTTTGCAATCGTGAGGCCGGTGGGAGGCTGAGGTGCAGTGGGAGGGGACGGTGAGAAAATGAAAAGGGGGAAAGCTGATATTGCTTCCATATTATTCATAGTCTGCCATGTGTGTGTACGTATATGTTGCTTCACGTTGCCTGCTGACTTATGGAGACATCATAAATTTCATAGGGTTTTCTTAGGCAAGGAATACTCGGGGTGGTTTTGCCAGTTCTTTCCTCTGAAATACAGTCAACAGCACCTGGTATTTGTTGCTGGTCCCCCATCCAATTACTGGGGCTGACCTTGCTTAGCTTCCACGATCAGATGGGATCTGGGGCCATGCCTGCTCCAAAAATTCCACCTGATCCTCTTCCTTGGCAGTTCTGTCCCCAAATTTTTTGCTTGTGGGCTGCAACAGTCAGAGGATTTGAGTGGAAGTGTCAGGGACACCCCAGCTGAGTTCTATGGGGGGGACAGAGAGCAGAGGCACATATGGGGGGGCAATAGGACATGTGCCCAAGGCGCCAATGCTGGGGAGGGTGCAAAAAAGGGGGCAGAGGTAAGAAGGTAGCTGTGCAACTTTCACACTTGCTTTAGGCGCTGTTTATGCTAGAGATGCCACGGGTGGGGTGAGAAGGGGAGACAGGCTAAGAGTTAATGGGGTGGAGTAACAGGAGAAGCTTTTGCTCCCAAAATCCCGAGCTCGCCTTTCCGCGCCACCAGTCCACAAGACGGTTCGCTCTCATTCAAAAAAGGAAAAGCAAAACACAAGAACCGGCAAAACACAGATTTTTTAAGCAGGAAAGAAAAGAAAAAAAAGCACATACAGCAGAATCAGCAGGAACGGATCAAAAATTTCAGCGACAAAACAAGAACAGCAGATAAAAGGCGGTTAAAGAGGATCTCAAATACCACTAAAAGCCCAACGAGACAAAACTTTACATTTGGCTGGTTTGTAATAGTACGCCGGGGTGCCAGCTGATATCTCTGAATTTTTTAAGCATTTTGTGCCACGTTCCAGAGAACAGCACATACCCACTGAGCTGGGGTGCCAAACAGCCAGTTTCTCATTGGTTCAGTGGGACAAAACGCTCATTTCTGAAGTACCGGTAATGTGCCTGTTGCTGCTGCTGTGGTTGTTGTGTGCCTTCAAGTTGTTTCCAACTTACAGCAATCCTAAGGCAACCCTATCATGGGATTTTCTGGGGCTGAGAGTTTATGATGCTCCCAAGGTAACCCAGTGGCTGAGAGTCGAATCCTTGCCTCCAGGGCCCATAGCCCAATGCTCAAACCACTACACCATGTTGGCTCTCAAAAGTACATTACAATTGGCCCTCCACATTTGCAGATTTGACTTTCACAAATTTGACTGTTTGCAAGTTTCTTCAACTCCTGTCTCTGCGGGGGGCTTTTTTTTCTGGGGGGACCTTTCCTCTTGGCAGCCCCAGGGAGGCTGCTCAGCCCTTTAGAAACCTGTCTCTGGTCCTCCTCCTCCTCCACTGGCCATCTAAGGCTGGATCGTGGCCCAATTTCTCAGTACCACAAACCCTCTTCCCGTGCCCCCCGCCACACCCAAGGAAAGAGATGAGCAAGAGAGAAGAAGCAAAGGGCCACAACGCCGGTCCACCCCTTTCCCTCTCTTTTCCCTGACATAGTTTGGAGCCTAGGTGCCCATTCTTCCCACCAGACCTCTCTCCCCTTCCCACCAACACACACATTTTGATATTTGCAACTTTCCCACCTTTGTGAGGACCTTGTGCCCCTAACCCTAGCGAATGTGGAGGGCCCACTGTGCTCTGGGGTGAAAAACCAATGTAATTCAGACTCTGCTTTAGCTTTGTGGATGATCAAAAATTTTCCATCCTGGTACAACCCCCCCCCCATTTGATTCTCCCCTGGCTCCACCTCAACGCATCATGCTGGCACAGCCCTGACCCGGACACACCACAAAGCTTTTCAGATGCTGTGGGAGTCCAAGTCCACCAAGTGCCATTCCCTCACCACCTAAGAAAGGTCCATTGCCAGGGATGTGATGGAGGATGTCGTCTAAAAACAGTTCTGCTCAAAGCTGGGATCCTGGACAAATGACCCTGGCAAATGACCAGGAAAGAAACAAGCAATTGTCACGGGTGGGAACAAATTCAATGCCGGTCCCTGGCATGCTGGGTGGGAAAAAATCACTACCTATCTCCCACCTCGGTTAGCCTGAGGAGCACTGATCTAAACCAGTGGTCCTGAACCTTTTCTTTACTGAGGTTCCCCTGTAAATATAATTTGTTGCCGGGGACCCCCAAGACTTAACTCAAGATTTAAATATTTAAATTTAGATTTCAGTACTCAAATATTTATATATTTAAGCCTTCTGGAGACTAGGATTCAAATCCCCACTCAGACACTGGGTGACCTTGGGCAAGTCACATTCTCTCAGCCTCCGAGGAAGGCAAAGGCAAGCCCCTGCTGAACAAATCTTGCACCCCCTAAAAAAAATGCTGTGCTAGGTTCACCTTAGGGGGTGCCATAAGTCAGAAGTGACTTGAAGGCAAATGAGGGAGCAGTTTGGGCACACACAAACACACACACACCACTGCCACATCTCTATTGCTGCCATTGCTGTTAGTCTCTGCAGCAGGGCTTCGTAGACTCCCTGTGGGGGCTCCGAGGACCCCCAGAGACAGAGGCATATCTGGGGGCGGCAAGTAGGGTATGTGCCCTGGGTGCCAATGCCAGGAGGGGCGCAAAAAGCCAAAGTCGAGGAGGTGGAAGTGGCAGTTTATGCCCCGCAGGTAGGGGAAATTTATGCCCCAGAGGTAGGGTTGCAACTTCCATGCTGGCCCTGGGTGCTGTTTATGCTAGATATGCTTCTGCCTGGGGGTCCCCGGACCCAACTGCTCTAAACCATCTGAAATAAAGTGAGTTCAAAAAGGCTATCCTACACTCTTCTTCTTTTTTAAAAAAATTGTTGGTGGCAGTGTGACTTCTGCATGCATTGCATCACCAAAACTCATTCGCCTGGGTCTTCCGAGGAACCGCAGCATTAAGTGGGAAGAATTAGAAGCCGAGCAAGCGCAAGCGGAGGGGAGCAAAGAAAGGCATGGGGAGAAAACTTAAACTAAAGGAGACTCTTGAATTAAACTGTCAAGAGTGCACAGTTGCAGCAGTGGTGGCGGCCGGGGCGCGGCCGTGATTTAGATGAATAATTGAAACGCTCCGATACATTTATTATCCCTTTAGTGCAGAAGTGGCAGAGAGAGACGAGTGGTAATTGAAAAATAGAACACAAATCTCCCAGTGAAAGTGCCCGTTTCTTATCACAGAGTAAACATGTCAGGCCTAATAAACAAGGCTCAAGATGCGCCAGCCTGCCCCCCCCAACGCCTTGATTTAGTAGCTGATTTAAAGCCCCTGCCCTGGGTTTTTCTCAGTGCCGTGATGAGAAAAGGGCCCGGTGTTGTTTTTATTGTTTGGGGGTGTGGGGGCTGTAATCATAATAATACTAATAAAAAGAGAAGGCCCTTCCCATCCTGCTTTTATCGAGCTAGTAAAAAGCCTTTTACAGTTGGCCTGGAAGAGCATCGTTGGATGCAAAGTGAGCCTCTTGGCAGTGCCCGCGGCATGGGCCCCGTTCGGCCTTGGCACGGCTCTGTCCTCCCCGCGCCAGGCGCATGTGTCATGGGCTGCACACGAAGCAAGATTTTGCAGAACGATGGGAGAGGTTTTCGGAGGTGAGAAACACTCTCGGCTGGCGGCGGGGATGCTGGTGGTGGCATCCATCTGGTGTCATTTTTTCTTTTTAGGGGGAAAAGAACTGCCTGCTGATCCAAGCTGCTCAGCAAGAGATACACACTGGGTGAGATAACGGGGTGAAGGTCTATGACGGACCCTTATGCTCTTTCTCAGCTGCGGGGAATGTGCAGAGGAATCAGTGCAACTCAGAGCAGAAAAAGCACAGAGAGAGAGAGAAGAGAGCATGCTTAGACAGGCTGGGAGGAAAAGAAAGGACAAATATGTGAAATTTCCTTGGGTAGCTGTGAGATCCAGACACACACTTTTTCTGCACACCGATATTTTCCATTTCCCACCTTTCCCTTCCAGAAAGCAAGTTACAAGTCCTCAAGACGGCAGACTGAAAAAGCCTGGAAATGGACAGACCTTATCATACTATACTGCTATAGCACTATAATTCCACTTCAACCGGCATGGAAACATTGTATGAATCTCAGGATATACAGTTTGGGAAGGAGTATTGAGAATTCTCAGTCAGAGGCCATTTCCGCTCTAGCCTGTTATAGCGCTATGATTCCACTTGCAACATCCTATGGAATCCTGGGGTTTGCAGTTTCGGGAGGGGTCGGGTGGCCCCTCCCGAAACTGCAAACCCCAGGATTCCATAGGATGTTGCAAGTGGAATCATCGCACTATAACAGGCTAGTGCGGAAATGGCCAGAGAGCTCTTGGGCCTCGCTAAACGACAAGTCCCAGAATTCCACGAAATGTTGTCATGGCAATTAAAGTGGAACAATAGCACTATAACAGTGTGGTGTGATACGGCTAGGAGGGAAGCATGGACCCAGCTGAAACCATGGAAAGAAAAACCTGCCCAGGGCTGGCCTGGGAGAATTTGTCTCCAGGGCAGAAAACCCATCATTCCTGTGGCTGATCCACACTGGCTACAGAACCCACTGGTACAGTCTGCTAGGTGAACCATATTAAAGTCAGCAACTGGTATATAAAAGCTTACAATTTTGCTCCAGAGAGCTCCTTCCATTTAGTCACAAGCACACACACTGTGTGGATTATTAACTGATGATTTTTAAAAAAAACATGCCTGTTATCATAAGGTGCTTTTTGAAAAAAGACAGCATATATACCTGTAGAATAATACTAAATAATGTATAATTAATGCATTACTTTTATAGATATTAGCAATGCATAAGTTAATACATGATACAAAAGTATTGAACATATAAATATATATACATACTTAAGTATATTTTATATACTTATATATTGTGTATATATGCACAGGCATACCTCTCTTAACAAAGCCTCAGAGAAAGAAGTTCCTTCTAACAAAGTTTTTTAAAGCCTGCCTGGCCCTTCCATACTCCTTACCCTCTGTCCAGCTGGGTTTCTTTCTTTTTTTCTGACCATTCTTTTAATTCTCAGCTTTAAGTATTTTTTTATTCAAATTCATATTGTACATTAAAATCCCATTACATCACATTAGAATCACACACCCCACATCACGTCTCGACTTCAACTTCAATTACGCATTGTCTACCCGTAGTGTTTTGTGTTCATATTCTTATAACCTTCCATTCTATCATCTAACATAACATCATTCTTACTTACATACTTACTACTATCATCTACTCTTCAATTCATTCTTTCCATTCATTTCCTTTCACTCATTTTCTATATATAGAAATGTTTCGAAATACATGCTATTTGTAAGTTGTCCGCCGCCTCGATCCATAAGGAGAGGCGGGATATAAATAAATAAATAAAATAAAAAATTTCTTTGCAGTCTACATCCTCTACTTAAAAGAACAGAATTTCCTAAAGTTTACTTCCTGGACTTCGCCTAGTCCCATTCTTCTCGTATCTATAGTTTCTCTTCTTACTTTCCCCAATCCGGGGTATACCCTTTATTTATACTTATATTTATTCTTGTACATATATTTGTATCTTATTTTTCCTTTTTTTTTTTTTAATTCGATGTTGTCTTATTCTTTCTTAACCTCCTGTCGGCCTATTTTTATGTTCTTATACACTTTCCGTCACTAATCACAAATCTTGAGAGTCCCTGTCCCTTATTCATCATTCTTATATCCCTCTTTTACTACGTGTTACTAAGTACTGAAGTTTTATTACAGAAGTTGGACCAATTTGGAGACGTCGCTGGGTTAAAGATCAATAAAGAAAAAACGAAAATTATAACAAAGAACATAAGAAAGGAGGACGAAAAAAGCTGGCCCAAAAAACAGTTGGGTTTCTTTTAAGCAGCATCCTCATTAGGAGTATAGTGAAGGAAGTCTGGAGAAACATAAGCTTTTGGTATCAGGTTGCAGGAGTGTGTCGCAAGTAAACAGAGCAATCAAGCGCGAGTTGGAAAGAATGATAGACTTTAGCTAATCCTGCTGGGTGTGCCTGCCTGCTACAGGCAGTGTGAACAGCAGCTGCCTCCGGGATCCCTGACTGAACAAGACAGAGAGAAGGAAGCAAAGCAGAACCCACCTGACCAACAACCCCTAGCATGATAATAATAATAAAAAGTATTGATCTGGCTACTAAAAGGGAAAATCATAAGAGAAACGGAGACTGGTGACCATTCATCTCTGGGTACATTTCGGAAGAAGGCTTTCAAGCACTCTGTAGAATGTTGGAAACATCTTTGTTCACTTCCGAAAGGCTTCCCTGACCTGGTTGTTTCATTTCATGTGTGTGCATTGTTCATGAAAAGTTTGTTGAAACATGCTGAATTGTTCCTCTTTTTTGTGGTGTAGGAACCTAGCCCGTTTTTTTCCCATGCTACCCCGCGGTAGGTTTGCCATTGGGTTGCCATAAGTCAGAAAAGACCTTAAAAGCACACAACAACAACAACAACAACAACAACAACAAACATTTCTGCCTCTATTTCTGCTAAAGAAGTAATGCCCAAGAACACATCTCCTACACAGGTATGCCTCTCTATATATGCGTCTGTGTTTTTCTTAGCATGATTATACACCTATGCATGCCGTCCTTTTCAAAACACTTTTTTTTTCAAGAAAAGGAGCTTGTGGTAACAAACTTGGTGTTTTGTTTTTTAAAAAAATCATCAATTAAAAATTCACACAACAAGAAGCACAGATGAAAACAAACAACAGGTCAGCTTCCGTCGAGAAGTAAATCCTTCTGGAAGAAAACGTGTCTCCTGGAGCACACTTAACACCACAAGGAGTGGAAATTTGAGATTTCCCCAGGGCAGGAACCTGCAGTCTTAGACTTTCCTTATTACCCCACAATCTGCTATCTCACCTCCGTAGCGCACATTTCACGGAACATGTTAATAAACTGGAAGCAGCTAATGCCTTCCGCAAGTGGCATGGGCAAACTTTCAACCCTTCCTTCCTTCCTTCCTTCCTTCCTTCCTTCCTTCCTTCCTTCCTTCCCTCCCTCCTTCTTTCTTTCCTTCTTTCCTTCCTTCCTTCCCTCCCTCCCTCCTTCCTTCCTTCCCTCCTTTCTTCCTTCTTTCTTTCCTTCCTTCTTTCCTTCCTTCCTTCTTTCCTTCCTTCCTTCCCTCCTTCCTTCTTTCCTTCCTTCCTTCCTTCCCTCCCTCCCTCCCTCCTTCCTTCCTTCCTTCCCTCCTTCTTTCCTTCCTTCCCTCCTTCCCTCCCTCCTTCCTTCCCTCCCTCCTTCCTTCTTTCCTTCCTTCCTTCCTTCCTTCCTTCCCTCCCTCCCTCCCTCCCTCCTTCCTTCCCTCCCTTCCTTCTTTCCTTCCTTTCCTCCTTCCTTCTTTCCTTCCTTCCCTCCCTCCCTCCCTCCCTCCCTCCTTCCTTCCTTCCCTCCTTCCCTCCTTCCTTCCTTCCCTCCTTCCCTCCTTCCCTCCTTCCTTCCTTCCCTCCCTCCCTCCCTCCCTCCCTCCTTCCTTCCTTCCTTCCTTCTTCCTTCCTTCCTTCCTTCCTTCCTTCCTTCCTTCCTTCCTCTGCCTTTCTGCCTTTTAAAAAAAACACTTACTCTTGTTTTAACTTTGAGACTTTGGAACACTTGTTTTTGGAAAACTTTTACTCAACCGAGGCCAGGACAAAAGCTGGCACCCATCTCCCATATGCTGTATATACTCATGTCCTAGTTGACCACCTGTACAAGTTGAGGGCAGGTTTGGGGGGGCAAAATTATGGATTTTCGATATCACTAGTGGACAAGTTGAGGTCATTTTAAGTGCCACCACTGCCTTAGGGGGCCAGCTGCCCTTGGCCACGGACACTGCCATTTTCCCACCTGGGCATTCAAAAGGGCCTTTTGCCACTTTTGCCAGAGGAGGGGATGGTTCCTTTCTTTGATAAAAGTTAAGGTATGGTATTAATAATCAATAAAAAGGAACTGTCCCCTCTCTGAGTAGAGCGACAAAAGGTGAGCGCTTAGTCCATCCCAGGAGAACGGAAAAGAAGCACTGTCCTTCTCTCTCTTTTTGGCACTCTTTTGACCGGAAAATGCCATTTTGCCACCAAGGGCATTCAAACAGACCAGAAATGGTGCCATGGTGGAAAGAGTAGAGGAGGTTGACGCTTTTTTTTAGGTTCCCCTGGGATGGACTTTTGCCACTCGACTCAGAGAAGTGAATTATTCATTTTTTGAGTTAAGGTTACAGTACTTATGTCAATCTGTGGATGAGTTGACCCAGGTCAATGTTTTGACCAATTTATTATTATTACTATTATTATTATCATTAATATTTAAACATGATGATTTAAAAACCCACAAGAACACAAAAACACATCCACTATATAAAACTATACCGCAAAAGAAAGAAAAAAAATACAAAACAATATCAAACATTACAATCAAAACTCTAAAGTAATTCAAGTATAATCAAAACTTAACTAATAAAAGAAAGAAAAAACTACAACTATTCCAAAATTGGTTCCTGCCCTTGTTGCAAACAGCTCCTGGCAGATAAATTTATTAACTTAGAATCGTTACTTAAACTCAATTTTAACTTTGTAGCTCGTTATGTTTACACTCATTATATTTTCATACCTTTCCAATACCTTTCATACCTTTCCAATTTATTATTTCTTCATTTTATTTTATTTATTATATTTGTATGCCGTCTTTCTCCCGGTACGGGACCCAAAGCACTATTATTTATATAAGAAATACTATTATTTATGAAAGTCTATTATTCTAGTGTTAAACTAATCTAGCTTCTAAGTTCCAACGTATATATCCATAACATTCTTTTGATTAAAATTTTTAGACTTACACATGAATATATACAGTAAGTCTGGTAACATATGGGTTTTGCCCTTGTCCATACAAACTACAGAATACCCATTTCCAAGAGCTACTTTATTTTTTACTAGAATTCCCAGCTCCACCAACTGAAGCCTACTATTCCCCAAAAATTGCACTTGGAATAAAAGAAATTCTGAGTCCAACCTTTTTTTTTTTTCAGTAGCAGAGCTGAAATGAGCTGATAGTCATTCCACACACAAATCTACTGCTGATTACTAACTGCAAGTTTTCTTCATTCTGGCAGGATAATTAAGAGAGCGGAGAGATCTTGTTACCACTATTGTTAAATAATGGCATTGGAAATCCTTGCAGATCTACCACAAACCACTAGCAGATTCAATCTATCTTCTGTCCACAACTGGCTTCTACCCAAAGTGGTCACCATACACAAGAGAAAGGAATACGGCATTGTATCCTTTGTACTTTAGAAGATATGTATATCGACAATATATGTATATTTAATTTTATCGATATAATTGGAAACCAATGTATAATCAATAAAAATCATTTTTTTAAAAAGTGGTCGTCATACCCATCCTCCATGGTTCACCCTTCATTCACACTGAAGCAGATCTAATCATAGAATCATAGAATCATAGAAATGTAGAGTTGGAAGAGACCCCAGGGGCCATCCAGTCCAACCCCCTGCCATGCAGGAACACCCTCAAAGCACTCCCGACAGATGGCCATCCAGCCTCGGCTTAAAAACCTCCAAGGAAGGAGACTCCACTACACTCCGAGGCAGCAGATTCCACTGCCGGACAGCCCTGACTGTCAGGAAGTTCTTCCTGAGGTTCAGGTGGAATCTCCTTTCCTGCAGCTTGAATCCATTGCTCCTTGTCCTGGTCTCTGGAGAAGCAGAAAACAAGCCCTCTTCTTCCTCTACGTGGCATCCCTTCCAATATTTAAACATGGCTCTCATGTCCCCTCTTAACCTTCTCTTCTGCAGGCTAAACATCTCCAGCTCTCTAAGTCTATCCTCATAGGGCTTCATGGCTTCCAGGTCCCTCACCATTTTGGTCACCCCCCTCTGGACTTGCCCCAGCTTGTCAATATCCTTCTTGAATTGGGGTGCCCAGAACTGGACACAGTATTCAAGATGGGGTCTAACCAAAGCAGAGTAGAGTGGTACCAGTACCTCTCTCGATCTAGACACCATACTCCTATTGATGCAGCCGAGAATTGCATTGGTTTTCTTGGCTGCCGCATCACACTGCTGACTCATGTTCAGCTTGTGGTCTATGAAGACTCCTAGATCCCTTTCACAAGTACTGCTATCCAGCCACGTGTCCCCCATCCTATGTTTGTGGATTCCATTTTTTCTACCTAAGTGCAGGACCTTACACTTCTCTCTCTTGAATTTCATTTTGTTCGCCTCAACTCTGTCTGCAGCATAGAACAAACTTCATACTGAGTAATTACTCTGAACACCATTATCCCCGTCATCTTAGAGGAACATGCCATCTATGTTTAGGTGTGGAAGGGCAGCTCTACCGTGACAACCAATGAGGCACTCAGCTTAGGGTCTGGAAGGTAGCAGCAAGGTATTGGAATGAACTGTGTGCCAAGCAGCCCCGGTTGTTTTTCCTAACCAGCTTCAAGTGGGATGGAGAGCATTCTTTCATCCGTGTTGAAGAAAGATTCAAGTGCCAATTCACTCTGCTTTGCATGGGAGTCCACTGTACCTACCCTTTCCAAGTTACCTGGCGGACCTTCCAAATATTAAAATGAGGTTAGCTTTTTTTATATGCAAGTTTAAACGTCCTTCCATCGGCAGCTTGGATGGGCCAATATAAAAGCGTTCCTAGGAAGGACAGAGTATGTGGTTGTAACTCTGGCCATTTCTGCACTACACTCTTATAGTGCGATTATTCCACTTTCAACCTCCTATGGAATCCTGGGGTTTGCAGTTTCGGGAGGGGCTGCAAACCCCAGGATTCCATAGGAGGTTGAAAGTGGAATCATCGCACTATAAGAGCGTAGTGTGGAAATAGCCTCTGACACAATAGAAGATTTAACTCATGTGTTGCTTGAATGCCCTATTTATAACAATCTTTACTATATCTATCCTTTGTCGAAATTGCTCCAAAGAAACTCTTATTTTGGGAAGGTTAGTTTTCTGTTCTCCTATGCTGTGAAATATGCGTTCTTTGGAACATCCAAATTAAGAGACTCTGCAATTATGTGCTGTAAAGTTCAAGGGGGGTATGGAAAGGGATCCATCTTTTGTAGGCTAACTTTTTTTTTTAATTTTTGTAAATTTCAAAATTTTGTAAATAAAAAGTTTTGCATTTGTGTGTGGTGGCTGTCTGCTAGAGTGTAATAAAATGACTGGCTGGTTTTGCATGGGAGAAGGTGTCACAAGATTGAGCAACATGGTCAAATTAGCAGAGCAACTGTGAGGAAGGAGGTAAGGTTTATTTCTGCAGCTGAAATAGGTCCAAAGCAAGAAAGATGCATTTCCCAGCACCCACCTTATATACACTAAACTGATGGATTTTCTCGGGTAAAAATCCAGAAAACAGTTAACACTTAGTTCAAAGCATATCCTCTCTGTTGGGCATCCAAACTGTCCCAATCTGTTTAACATTTTCAGAGAGGGTGTGAAATCTAATTGATAGGAACTTAGGTGTTGGTGTCCTTCAGAGACTCTGTTACTTTAAACAAGGAATGTTGTTTAAACACAATCACCAGTTGTGTTGAAACAGAGGATGGAGATGAGGGTCATTTTATTGGCCTGCGTCACCCTCTTGCCTCCACGGAATGGATGTCTCTTGACACTGAATTCAGATTGGCAAAAGGGAACTTCTAACTTTGAGAGGGAGGGTCTCATTGTTATTATTTTCATCACGGGGCACCCTCTTGTTCTGTGCCTCAGGCAGCAAAACATTTTGGGCTGCATGAGGGTCTCCTCTGCAGCCTTTGCAGCTGCTTAAGCCTCCCTCTCCCTCTGCCGTTTGAAGCCAGAAGCATCCATTTAGTGCATCTTCTAAGTGCATCTTTTGCTTGAAGAATTTATACAACTCCAAGCATGCTCTTCCTTCCTCTTTTTCTCTTAGTTTCCTTCCCCGCCGCCTTCTGCCTTCAAACTCAAGGGAAGGCACAGCAGCAGAAATCCTTAAAGAAAAATTCCCCCTCGGGGGGCTGCGGGTCAGGGGAAGGGAAGGCACAAAAGGCTGGCTCCTTGTGAAGTGGTAGCAAAAAAAGGGGGCCAGGGATTCCTTTTGAGATTGCTGCGAGGATGCCAAAGACCTCCAGGGAGCCCGAGGCTTGGAGTGTGCATTCGCCCGGCTTGTTTATGCCTCCCTGTTGTTGTTGTTGGCAGGAGAGAGGAAACAAACAGCAGCTCCAAAATTGGAAACCAAGCCCTCACCACCACCGCTAAAGGCCCTTCCACTCCACAAAACCCGCCTGAAATGCTGTCAGCCTTTTTTCAGCACCGCTGGCAGCCCTTAAACGGTGTCCTCCCAAACTGTCCTGAGTCCATTCATTCCATTGTTTTCTCAGTTCTAACAGGTTATCCAGTTTATAGGGGGGGAGTGTAGGAGTGTACACGTTTTAAACGGGGTCTCCGTTTCTGGGGGTATAGACGTGCATGTATTTTAAACGGGGTTTCCGTTTCCATGTAGACTTCCATGTGTTTTAAATGGGAGGTTAGATCTGATGGCCCGCATTCATGATTCCATTATTCTGTGATTCTGTCCTTGCATTCCAGCACGTCCTTCTTGCTTTTCTGCTCCTACATCAGTGCAAGTTTATTGGCCTTACATTCAACACTCTCTGTAGCTTAAGCCCAACTTAGCTGTCCTGTATCATACAGTTGGCCTTCCATCTCTGCAGATTCTGCATCCAGGGACTCAACCAACCATGGCTTGAAAATATCTCCCCCCCAAAAAAATCCAAAAAGTAAACTTTGATTTTGCCCTTTTATATAAAGGACATAAGGGACACCATTTTACTATCCCGTGTATGTAATGGGACTTGAGCATCCATGAATTTTGGTAACCTGGAACCAAACCTTAGCAGGTACTGAGGGTCCCCCGTATTGTAAATGTAGACATGGAAAACTCTATCAGTTTTACTTTCTCCCACATCTGAATCTTTTGATAAACCATAAGTTCCTTCTTTCCTAAATGTGCACTTTGCACAAATTCCTCCCTAACATACAAGCAAAATGCTGCTGGTTTGCAATGGCCAAATCCAACAGTCACTGCTGTTCCTGGCTGCTATTCTGACCATGTTTTATGCTGCCTGCCATATAGCATTCTAGATGAAGAGCCTCTCACAAAGATTAGATAGTGATCCCAATCAGCACAAGGTGACTGAATATATGGGAATTAAATGCCTCGTTTTAAGAATTAAGCACCCAAACCCCTGAACTGGACAAATCTGTCAGCTGCACTTTCCCCTTCATGTTTTTTAAAACTCGTTGTTTTTCGTTGGATGCCTTCAGGTAGTTTCTGACTTAAGGCAAACCTATCATGGGGTGTTCCGGGGCTGAGAGTGTGTGACACACCCAAGGTCACCCCATGGGTTTCTATGGCCAAGTGGGGAATCGAACCCTGATCTCGTAGCCCAACATCCAAAGCACTAAACCACAACGGCTCAAGAAAGCCTTACTGATTAATTTTGCTAACTGCACCTCTGTTGCTGGACTGACCAAAGGCAACAAGAGGGAAAGGATAGAGTCATGGGAAAGAGGACCTTTGGATGGTCCAGCAGTGTAACTGCCGTTGCTGGAACTGTCTTCAAGAGCACCTATATAATGCCTGCTGTCTTGTACATCCAGGTTTCAAACATCTCAAAACCCACCTTTTCTGCAAAGCCTTCCCTAGGCTTTGTGCAATGAAATCTGTAACAAAGCCCAAACGTGGGTGACTGTTCCATTTCTGTTTATCACTTCCCTCCACTTTCCTCCCTTTTCACTTCTCTTTTCCTGTGTCAAATCTCAGACTGGAAGCTCCTTGGGGGCAGGGACATGACCCCTTTTATTCTGTAAAAAGCCGTGCGTGCTGACAGCGCTACGGAAGCAAAGAAACAAGCATAGAAAGAACAGAGTTCTATATAGAAAAAGAAAAGGTGCAAAGTGGATAATTTCAGTGGGTTACCTCCAGACATCCAAAATCCTTTCCCCATAACATTATATCTTCTAGATATAATGGGACTTTAACTCCCATCTTCCCATTTGGGATGCATTCTTTCCCCAAACATTCACTTGCCTTACAGTGCACTCTCCAGGATGACTGGCCAGTGGCATGCCTTTTGTTCAGACATTTCACGCAAATGTACGTTGTATTCATGTTTAATACTAGGAAATAACCTTAAAACAAATCCAGCTACCTGTATCTTTAGTTCTGGCTCTCCTCCTTGCGCATGACTCTTGGTCACAGGCCTGGGCGCCTTGGAGCGTGACTGAAAAGCGGAAAGCCGCCAGACACCCTGCGCTCGGGGATCGGCAGCTGTGTCCCTGTGCATCAGCTCAATTTTGCAAAACCAAAGACAACGCCGCTACACATTCTGCCAGTGCACTGGGGTTAAAATGCAACTCTTCTCTGCTTCCTTCCCTCCCTTTCTCTATCTCTCTCTCTGTCTTGGACACATAGACTGCTGCACACCCGAATGGGGCAATGGGCCCTTGTTTTTATTAAAAATAAGCAGTTCCTCAACATCTGGTAGGAAAAGATACAGGGCCTGGTGAGTGGGTCCCTCTGCAAGCTTCTCCAATTGACAGCTTGTTGTTTTCTTCATTAGCCCCGCTTGACAGAGATTTATGGGTGATTTTTGTGAAATAGCTGAGTTCTGAGGTCCAGCTTTTTAACACTGCAACTAGATTTATGGCACTTAGCAGTGCGAGAGTGCATTAGTGGAAGGGGAGCTTACTACCTCCCCGCCCACCCCCCCTTTCACCTCTTTCTCCCTCTCTTTTTAATTTGATTGCAAAAACAACTTTTAAAGGCAGGAAAATAAAACCCGAGGTAATGGGCTTAATTGTACTTCTGGACAAGGACGTCTGGGAAGCAACTATGGAGTGCCATGGAGGAAGGAGGGGGAAGGAGGAACAAGAACAGACAAGACGGGGAGGGGGGAGGCAGATATGTGGGCGCTTGAGCCAAATTCCAAGACAACCAGCCAATGCCGCATTTATAAATGCCGGGAGGAGAGGAGGAAGACAGTTTCCCCCAACCTTGGAAGTGACAAATTCAAGAAGGGAGCTATGTCAATCTGTTACAGCAAACACACAAAGGCAGCCTGGTTCTTCTTTGTGCAAGGAGCACAAAGGTACATCTTTATGGAGTTCCCAATCCGCCATAAATTCACCAAATGGGAATGAAAACTACTTTTCTCGCCTAAGATGGCTGTTGGGGTAATTATTGTAATCATCATTATCCACTTCTGGTTATGTTTATGGAGATGAGGGGCTGTAATTCTCTAAAATGTACCATTGATACAGCACTCAGTCCAAAATCCAGTATTATCTAGAACTGCTGCTGCCTGTATGTCATCTAATAGCCACCTCCATGAAAAGCTATCAGTATGAAAGCAACCAATTTTAACAGGGAGAAATGTAGGTTACTACACTTAAGATGAAAGGATGAAATGCACAGATATAGGATGGGTGATACTTGGCTTGAAAAGAGTGTGTGTGAAAGGGATCTAGGAATCTTAATAAACCACAAGCTGAGCATGAGTAAACAGTGTAATGCGGCAGCTAAAAAAGCCAATGCAATTCTAGGCTGCCTCACTAGGAGTATAGTGTCAAGATCAAGGGAAGTAATGATACCACTCTGTTCTGCTTTGGTTAGACCTCACCTGGAATACTGTGTCCAGTTCTGGGCACCACAATTCAAGAAGGATATGGACAAGCTGGAATGTGTCCAGAGAAGGGTAACCAAAATGGTGGAGGTCTGGAAATCATGAAGCCCTATGAGGGGCAGCTTAGGGACCTGGGGATGTTTAGCTTGACAAAGAGAAGGTTAAGAGGAGACATGATAGCCGTGTTTAAATATTTGAAGGGATGTCACGTTGAAGATGGAGCAAGCTTGTTTTCCGCTGCTCTGAAGACTCGGACACAGGGCAATGGCTTTAAACTTTGGGAAAAAAGATTCCACCTAAACATTAGGAAGAACTTCCTGATGATAAGATCCACTTGACAGTGGAAGATGCTGCCTTGGAGTGTGATTTAGTCTCCTTCTTTTAAGCAGAGGCTGGAAGGCCATCTGTTGGGAATGCTTTGATGGGTGTTCCTGCATAGCAGGGAGTTGGACTGGATGACCCCTGGGGTCTCTTCCAACTCTAGGAGTCTATCATTCTGTGATTAATATTCCAGTGACCAAATGCTTGTGTAAAATACTCTCTCCAACCACTGTGCCCTTGCGATGTTGCAACCCTATTCTCCTGCCCGTTGTTTTTATCATCTTCCACCCAATTCTGTGTAGCGGTCGTTTGACTTTCAGACAGAATATTCAGCCAGGTGGGGTTTTATTACCCCACCTCTCCTGTCAAATTCCACATGCTTTCCCATCGAAACAACAACCACAGCAACCCACAAGCACTCAGGCTCCTTCTGTTCCCAGGTGTTAGGTGAACATCTGGAAGAACACTCCTCCGCACAGATGCACCCTCACAGAAGCAACCTGCAAATGCTATTTTTAGCCCCTCCGGTAGCAGCCCGTCCCCGGTTGTCAGGAGCATTGCGCTCTGTGGCATCAATCACAACGTGGTTTTAAGTGAGCACTGTCACTTCCCATTTAGGGGGAGATATACGCATCCACCTGGCGATGGAGGAATTGATTTCTCTCTCTCTCTCTTTCTCCTTTTCGTTTTTCAGCACTGAGCTATTTTGCTGATTAAGATATTATTCCCCCACTTCTGGTGGGCTGAAGATCTTTTGGCTATTCAGGGCAAAAGAGAAGAAGCGGCATTCGGCAAAGATGCTTTAATGGCAGGAGCAATGTACAGTTTGCAGGTTTAGCTTTTGTGGATTTGATTATTTGTGAGTTTCTCCAACCCCTGCCCCTCCCAACGCTTCTTTTGCAGGAGAATCTTGCCTTTCGGCAGCTCTGATCCAGCCGTGCAGCCCTTTAAAAACCCACCTCTGGTCCTCCTCCAGCTAAGGACAGCTTGTAGCCCAATTTTTCAGCATCACAAAGCACCCCACACACACCCAAGGAAGGAGATGGGCATGAGAGAGGAATTATAGGGCTACCTTGCCAAGCCACCCCCATTCCCTCTCCTTTCCCTGACCCGGTTTGGATCCAAGGCCTCCCCTCCCTAAACGGCAAACCCCAGGATTCCATAGGATGTTGAAAGTGGAATAATAGCACTATAACAGTCTAGTGCGGAAATGGCTTTAGTTTGAGCTACAGTCATTCATAGGGTGAGGATGACATGTGGGAGAAGACAGCCATATACACAAATTGAGCTTTTTGGAGGAAAGAAGATACCAGTACAAGTATAATATTGTGTACATAATAACAGCAGGAGTATTAGTAACCGCAACAACCACCACAACCCTTGTGTCTCATTCTGCCAACTGAAATCCCATCTCAGTACCACCTGAAATGCTATTTAGGGACATGGGCCCAAATCCAGTTTCTAGCCTCAAGCAGAACCAAATTTTTTTCATTGAAGATTTACATCCCGTGAAATTTACAAACTTTCCATAAATGACATACGATGTTTATTCTTACAAACTGTATACAGCTGTTCACAGGGGCTCATACCTCCTAACCTTATGCTTAATACAATTTATATCAACTGCCTATGCAGAAATGCAAACTTTACTGCAGTATTCCTCACAACATCTCATATATATATATATCATGGTCCCATATGCAAACAATCTAAATCTCCAACCTATACGTTTGTTTATCATATTGTTTATATCTTCTACAATTTATAAAACTAAAGTTTGCAACTACACACCTTCCTGTATCTTAAATACTCCATTTGTTTTCTAATTCTTTGCAATTAAAGACTTACCGCTCTCACTCTTTTCAAGCAATTATAGGCCATTTCCGCACTACGCTTTCATAGCGCTGTTATTCCACTTTCACTATTCTATGGAAGCCTGGGTTTGCAGTTTGAGCAGGAGCATTTAGGATTCTCAACCAGAGAACTCTTTGGCCTCAGGAAGCTACAAACCCCAGAAATCCACAGGACGTGGAAAGTGGAATAATAGCACTATAACAGTCTAGTGCAGAAATGGCCATAAAGAACTGATTGAAATTAATACATGTTCACATATTAAGTTCCCATCCTTTTGATTCAGTTTGGGACAGACCATTGTAATTTAAGCCACAAGTAGCTGCCCATTTGGCATTCACCTTAGTATTGTTTGTGGCAGGGGATTTGCAATATACAACCGATGGGCACCATCCACCCCCCAAGGCTGTTTTTTGTGGTCCCCGGTGTGTTCCCAACCCACATCATCAATGCAACTTACATTTTGATGGCACGTGTATGTCACTACGATGACGATCGCAGCATTGCCTTCCCACACATTCCAAAACACCAGTTTTGTGGCAGCTGCAAACCTGCTTCTCGTCCCAGGGTGACTACAATTAATTCCACCTGCAACTACAACCACCCTCATTCCAAACTTGGAGCTTTTTTTTACTTTTTGCTTCCTGGAAATGGCTGCCTTGCAAGTGCTTTGCAGGTTTCTGAGACTGTGTATGAGTTTTCCAACATGCCTCCAAATACACTATGAGTTACTGGGGAATATCAATATTTATTGACTCACTAAAAAAATGACCACATATGCACCTAAATGCAAAAAAGCACTGCAGCCGGAAAAATGCACACACCACTTTTAAAATATTTCTGTAATCAAGCAGTACAGAATCTAGTTAATTCATTACTTGATTGTCTACAAATCTATAACTATCTTAGCATGGAGTATTTTAATCATTTTAAGTAATAGTATAAAAAAATAGGAGTAACATTGACTATGCATTTGCACTAATAGGTAAACCTCAGGTTTATTCTTGGATACTTATGGTGCCGTCCTGACTTCATAAGCCAGATCGAAAGATAAGAAGGGCATTGGGGGACTGTAGCACACTTTGCAATGGACCAAGAAAGCTGAAAGGCTAGAACAATTTCTAACCAAGCAGGGAAAGGGTACCACCAGCATGGCCTGGTGGTCTTAGCTTGGGATAGGAAACCAAGGTTCAAATCCTCACTCAGCCATGGAAACCCACTGGGGGAAGCTAGGGTGAGTCACACTCTCTCAGTCTTAGAGGAAGGCAAAGGTAAACTACCTTTGAACAAATCTTGCCAAGAAAACCCCCTGTTAGAGTTTGCTTAGGACCACCATGGGCTCCGGATGGCCCATATAGCCCCATACAACTCCATGATTCCATGACCATAAATTAGAAATTATTTTAAGGCACACAATGGCAGGGAAAGGACAAAAGTTGAAACATGAGGTTATGCTCAACTCCTTTGCCTTCCCCATACATTCATTCATTATTTTTCTGCTTGGTGCCCATCAGTATGGATGTTGACTGGCGGCAGATCTCCAGGGATACATATTTCCCAGCTTTTCCTCAAGAAGCCATGGGTTGAAACCGGGACCCTTTGTATGCAAAGCCTGAGCTCTACCACTGAATGGGGCAAGAGGCATAGAGGCATGTCTGGATAAACCCTAATCTCAGAGATTGGACTGGACATTTCAGCTGGATGCTTTTGTTTACGGCATGGCCTGCTCAAAAGTCTGGAGCTTTGAAAAGTTACCCTTTGGACTATAATTCCTAGAAATGCCCAGCTAGCAATTTTTGGAGTACATGGTAGCTGTAGTCTGGGGGGGGGGAGGCCACACTTTTCAAAGTGCAGGAATAAAGTGCCCAGGAAGGCAAGAGATGGCCGTCTGGGGTGATCCGTCACTTGATTGCTCAGCTGCAAATGGAGGGATTACAGTTTGGCAGCAAATGACCGGCAGAAGCTGAGCATCTTGGTGCCACTGCAGAAATGGGATGACTGCAGACCAAGGTACCTGTTAAAGCAGAAGTGGGGTTAGGAAGCTTCACCCAGATTGCTGCAGGTGTAGGTGACTAAAGCTGGCCCTATGGGGAGCAGGTAGGGATCATAGCTTGAGCTCCAAGCATATGATACCTGGTTTGAACAATACCAGAGCTTCATACTGCCTGTCAGTAAGATACAGAGCTGGAGGAATATAATACATCACCAAAAAAAATCCTTGCAAATCATTCAAAGCACAGGAAAAAAATAACAGCGGACTGGGGCATCACAGTAAACCAGCTGGACCATTAGCTAAATCCCAGTGTCTCAGCCCAAGAACTAAAACCCTGGAACGCTTCTTGCATAAACTTCCAAGGCCATAAAGACTAGATTCTTTGGGCCTTTCCACGCTACACTGTTATAGTGCTATCATTCCACTTTCAGCATCCTGGGAAATTCTGGGGTTTGTAGTTTACTGAGGCCAAAGGGCTCTCTGACTGTGAATTCTAAAGGCCCCTCCCTAAACTACACACTCGAGGATTCCAGGGGATGTTGAAAGTGGAATAATAGCACTATAACGGTGTAATGCGGAAAGGTCCTGAGACTCTGCAAATTTGCTCTCTTACCACAAAGACTAAATCCCTAGAGTGTGTCTGTTTGCTCTCAGACCATGAGGACTAGGCACTTAGCAAAACTGGGGCTTCTAACCACATTCTTCACCCCCTGAGGCAGAACTGAGAAGCTGTTCTTATAGGCTGGTCTGCCCCCCACTTTGCCGCTGCCTCTGCTACAGCAGCAGTGGGGAAAGGAGAAGGTGGTCATTACCGAGCCTGCAGCTTCAGCGTTTATTTGTGAGCCATGAGATCACAGGTTAATGGACGAGAGGATAAATCCCACTCGGTTGTTGTTTATCAGCATACAAAAAAAACACTGGCGACAGGTCCAGGACTTTAAAGAGTGGAAATAAAATGGGATCACTTGGGGTCAGGCATAAATAAGGGACCCATTAATGTTGGCAGTGATGCTGCCGGGGAGTGGGGATGGCCTCAGGACCGGGCTTGTTTGTTTGCCTGACTCCTTCATTTCCATGCAATTTTCTCCACCGTCTGGCTCACTCCGCTTCCACCTTGGGCTTTGACTTTGCAAAATCTTGGCTCGGACTGCACTGCGTTCATGGGTGGGATGCAGATCAGGGAACCGGGGTGGCAGAGACGTAGGGAGCCTCCACACCTTTAGGGGGTGCTATGCAGGCTTGCCCACAGGCAGTGATGCAGACTCGGGTCACCCGACTCGGACTCAAGTCGGACTCAAGTCGCTTCAAGGACTTGACTTGGACTCCACTTGGCAATAAACGATGTGCTGACTCGACTCGACTTCTCTTGACTCGACTTGAGGGGGGAACGATTTCATCTAAATTCAGTGGGCAGGATGAATGACTTCATAAGATCAGACAAGGATGAATTTCTAAAGACTCAGAGAAGACAAAAGAGGAATACGCTCACCAATCTTCTCGATAGGGGGACCTTGGAGAGGAATGGCCCCTTGCTGCCCACAAAAAGGACCCAGGGACTAAACATCCTAGAGTACATCAAGTTTAAGAGGATCATAGCCTTACTTACTAAATGCCTATTAGTTTAACAATTAGTGAAATTTGAAATTTAGGAATTGTGTTGTGTTTAGAAGCCCAGCACAACCCAATGTTGTTATTAATCAAGAGTGTGACTGAGAAGACCCCTGTGGGCAATGATGTGTTTAAGAACATTTCTGCACGACACTCGTATAGCACAATGATTCCACTTTCAACCTCCTATGGAATCCTGGGGTTTGCAGTTCCTGGAGGGGCCAGCCGATACTGCAAACCCCAGGATTCCATAGGAGGTTGAAAGTGGAATCATCGTGCTATAAGAGTATCGTGCAGAAATGGCCTGTCTTTTACTCCAAGCCTCAAGCCAAGTCTCAAGTCTCTCTCTTTAAGGCTATTTCCACACTACACTGTTCTAGTGCTATTATTCCACTTTCAACCTCCTATGGAATCCTGGAGTTTGCAGTTTAGGGAGGGGCAGAATTCCACAGGAGGTTGAAAGTCAAATAATAGCACTATAAGAGCATAGTGTGGAAATGGCCTGGAACGTTCGCCTTCTTCTCTGAGAGCCTTCGTTTCAGAACGGAATGGCCTCATTTCTCTCTTCCCCAAACCTTGAGGAGAAAGGAAGAATAACCAGTTATGGAAACACTCTTGCTGGGTACCCTGGACAGGCCCTGAAAGGTCTTGGCCTTCCAGGTCCCTGGAGCTGGTTCTGTGAAAAGGTTCCAGCTGAGAAGGAAGGTGCCTCCCACTGCCCAGCAAGGGGATTCAGGATCCGCATTCAGAACCGCACAGGCGCCTTTAAAAACAAAAGAGGAATATAAGTCTGATGTGTCAGCTGACAAGACGTGTAACTCTCCTCTTTCCAAGCAGCTGCATCTGTGTTTGTGTGCCTCTGCATGCTCATAGGCGCAAAGGCTCAAACCGAGCACAACTCGCAGTGAGGAAGCGACGGCCTGCTGTGCAGAGAACCGTGAACATCTTGGAGGGCCGTGTGCTGTCACTGCCAAAGCATGATTCCCCCTTACAGCGGGATCTCGGGAGTCTCTGGTCCTCCCTGGTGCCGTGTCAAAAGCCAAGCGCAACCTGCTGTTTGCGTGGAAAACAGAGAATCTGGAAGGTATTAGCATAGGAGCCCCAGGGACTGTGGAGGCTTCTGGCTTCTTGCACAGCGCATGGAGAAGAAAAGGCCAAAGGAAAGAGCAGGCAGAAGGAGAGGCCGGCTAGCCAGAGCTTGGGTATAAGACATTGCTGTTGCTGTTGTGTGCCTTCAAGTCGTTTCCAACACATAGCGGCCCTAAGGCAAAACTATCATGGGTTTTTCTGGGGCTGAGAGTATGTGATGTGCCCAAGGACACCCAGTGGGTTTCTGTGGTCAAGCGGGAAATTGAACTCGGGTCTCCAGGATTGCAGTCCAATGCTCAGACCACTGATCTCAATTCTTGTTTACCCATTCTGGCCAGGGTCCCACATCACAGACACAACACGGGAAAGCCACCGGTTCCCTCCATCCTCACCCTCGATCTACACAAAGAAGTCACCTAGGCATTTGGGCCTCATCCATACACAAACGACACACAACATTAACTTCTCTCCCCCAGGTATAAATTCCAGGAAGGCAGTGGAAATTCTGAATAAATGTCTGGGAGCAGTTTCGAGACAGACACAAACCAGCAGTTCAACTTAAGAAAGGTTGCACTTCCATTGAAGAGCTGAACATTCTCTTTTGGGTTTCTCCCTGATCTGGTGTCAGGCTAGATGTAAATTGGATCTGATCAAGCCAGGCATTGTGTTGTTATTACAACCATGGGCAAGCTGGGAGCCAGTTGCAAGCAGGACCCCCCACACACACACACACATATCGGCCATTTCCGCACTAGCCTGTTACAGCACAATGATTCCACTTTCAACATCCTCTGGAATCCTGGCGTTTGCAGTTTCGGAAGGGGTTGGCTGGCCCCTCCCGAAGCTGCAAACCCCAGGATTCCAGAGGATGTTGAAAGTGGAATCATCGCGCTATAACAGGCTAGTGCGGAAATAGCCATCCACTGCCTTCCTCCCCCCATCCTTTCCAAACCATTGGAGGTATTAATTTGAAAGGCATGAAGATAAAAAAACGGTATCAATTAGGAGACTTACCACCGCCTCCGCCCAGCAGGGAGCTGTTAGCTGCAAAGAAAACACACAGAGAGAAAAAGGGATGATGTTATTAAACCGCTGCCTGTTCAGGGGCTGTTTCAATTCATTCACAAAAAAACTTCTCGATTCTGCTTAACCCACAACCCTCCCTCCTGCAACTAAAATCCTCCGCAGCTGTATCACAAAGGCTTCTCCATCAGCCCACTCTGTCCCCACTTTTGGGTTTGCCTCCTCCCTGTCCTCCCAGATCCCCTCTCACTCTCATATATTTTACCGCTTCCCCACAATTAGGACCACCACCCTAGCTATTTTGGACTGCAGTTCCCATTTTAACGAGCCAGTGGATGAAAGTGATGGGAACTGCAGTTGAACATATTTGGAGCCCATTCCAGAGCAAATGTGGAGGGGTGACTGCACTTATTAGAGTAAGTAACTGTGTTGGGAATATTGTCACCCAAAACATACTGTATTGTCCCCAGTTTGAAGCCTTGCTATTGTCACATATCTGGTTCAGGGATGTGCATTTCTGTTTCCTTAGGTGGATGCTGGAAGCACAGGCGACCTGTAGGTCATGCCACACTTTATACTCCAGAACACTCTTTTTCCATGCAGCTTTCCTGCCTCCCCTTTGCCTTTCCAGTTACAGCTGGGAAGAAATGCAAATCCAGACTTCATTCATGCCTTAGCAGTTTGCTGAAGGTTTAGCACCTGTTACCAAGAAGTTACCTTGGCAACAGGAGCATCGCATATGATTGCCTTCACTGCGGAAACACCCACCATGGAGTAAGTCCCATATGCCCCGGGAAACCAGCCAGGGGGGGCATGTTTCCATAGGCTGAGCTGGCGAGGGGTGTGGAAGGCATGTGCGTGCATTAGCACAGACTGCCCGCGTGCATTTGCGGGGGGGGGGGATAAACAGACAGCAGGCAGCATCTGATGTGAGGATCAATATGGAATGAAAGAAGCCTGCCAAGGGAATTTAAATATATGCAAAGTTGCTTATTAGGTCTTGCCGAATACGCCTTTTACTGACACACAAGCACATTAGCACAGCTCATTTAGGTCCCTATTATCATCTCCATCAGAGATGGGGAAGCTTTTTCAGCACGGAGACCAATTTTTCAATTTTGGAAGGGTCTCTCTGGCTGTGTTGCAGCAGCGGGGGAATGCGAAAAGCACCAGGAAGGGAGGGAGGATGCCAGGGAGGCACCGGGTAGCATGTGGGTGAAGCAAAGTGAGGAGGAGAAAATGTAATTTTTGGCAATTGGGTCATTTTCTCCCCCTCCACCACCACCATGCAGAGTATTGCTTGATTCTATGCATGTCTGCTCAGGAGGAATAAGGCCTTAGCTGCCGACCAGAGCTCAGTTCCCAGGAAAATTCCCAGCTATTTATATAGCTGCTACTTGTTTGAGTCGTTTCCAACTTATGGTCACCCGTAAGTGAACCTATCACAGGGTTTTCTGGGGCTGAAAGTGTGTGAGAGTCAAACCACTACACCGGCTGGCTCTCATGAACCTTTTGGAGGAGAATTTCTTTTTTTTTCTTTTTTTTAAGAAAAAAAAATTGCCCTTAAATGCCCCTGGAGGTTACTTCTGAACCACCTTCTGTTGGAAAAGGGCCTCTCCTGGACCTAAAGTGGACCAGAAATGTGACAAAAGGGGCGTGGGTTTCCTCCCCAGGCGCACTTTGGGGGTTGCCAACCCGTGACCAAAAGATGCCCGACTTTACCCCATTCTGGGCGAGGGGTTGCAGAAAGGATAACCAGCCTGCACTGAGAGAAACTGGGAGCTGTTTGCAACATTGTCAGTCTCACTCCAAAGATTACTGTCAGCTTAGATGACTTTTTAAAGGGAATTGGGCAAACTAATGGAGACAGAGCTTTCAATCATTACTGGGTTTGACAGCTATATATTCCCTCCTTGGTACGAGAGGCGGTATGATTCTGTATGGCACAGGAGGAGGGTGTTGTTGGCTCCCCACCCATCTTGCATGTGGGCTTGTTATTGACGCCACTGGGTGGGTACCGAATGCTCAGCTAGATTCAGCAGGACTCCATATCTTCCAACTGTCTCAATTAGGCAGGGACAACCCCGAATAATCCTCTTTTCATTCCACTTTTCCGGCTGCTTTTAAAATGTCCCCCTTGACCTCAGTTTATTTCAATTTCTGCAAACTGAGTTCAAAATTCAGTTCACTGCACCAGTTAATTTGGGAGAAGGGGGAGTAGAAAGGAGGAGGGATCTTGCCTTTCCCAGAAGGCTCAGGAAAAGCAAACTGCTCCAGCATCTTCTAGCTTGTCTCTTCTTCCTCAAACTATGCCCTATGAGGGGAGGCTTAGGGAGCTGGGTATGTTTATAGCCTGGGGAAGAGAAGGCTAAGAGGCGACATGATAGTTCTGTTTAAATATTTGAAGGGATGTCATATGGAGGACGGAGCAAGCCTGTTTTTTGCTGCTCCAGAGACCAGGACATGGAGCAATGGTTTCAAACTTCAGGAAAAGAGATTCCACCTAAACATTAGGAAGAATTTCCTGACAGTAAGAGCAGTTCAACAGTTGAATACGCTTCCTGGGAAGGGAATCTCCTTCTTTCAAAGTTTTTAAACGGAATCTGGACAGCCATCAGTCAGGAATGCTTTGATTGTATATTCCTGCATTGCAGGTGGTTGGATCTGATGGCCCTTGGAGTCTCTTCCAGCTCTATCCGTCTATGATTAATAACTTTGGCCATGTTGCCCCTACTCTGATACTGCTTGGCCCAGTTTTTCTCTGAGAAATGTTGGAGGGTATGGAACATAGCTCATGTTTCCATGCTGTCTTTCCCCACATCAAAGACAGCTTGAGACAGAGAGGTACCCTTCCTGCTTCAGCTACAGGCATCCATCTTAGAGAGCCCTGCCAAGGAGTCTACCCCAATGCTGCTTTTGACTTTCACTAATCTTCCTGTATTCTACCCTCTTCTGATGTAAAATTCCAAAGCGTTTGCATGTGAGCAAGTGGGCTTGAACACCCAAAAAGCACCAGATCCTCTCTGATCTAGGAAGCTAAGCAGGATCAGCCCTGGTTAGTACTTGAATGGGAGACCACCAACAAACACCAGGTGCTGTAGGCTATATTCCAGAAGAAGGAACTGGCAAAAACATCTCTGCGTATTCCTGGCCTAAGAAAATCCTATGAACTTCATGGGTTTTTCCTAAATCAACAGGTGACTTAAAGGCAAACATACACACAAGTGGAATGGAGTCCACGAAGGCTTTGTGCCACAAAGAATACATCTATTTTTAAGACTCTGCTGTTTTTGCGACAACAGGCTAACACGTCTGCCCTTCTGAGAATTCTCTTCTTTTTTGCTAAATATTTGCAAAATGTAAAACTGCCCCACAATCTGTTATTCAGAGCTCTAAAGCAAACGGCAGCATGTCCTTTGCTTTGGAGATGACAGGCTGGTCACTACATGTATCTTGGTGTTCAGACCCATGTGCTTTCTTGTCTACGCTCCAGGTTCAAGATGCAGCCATCCCTCTCCTTTGAGATTTAATTTTTGGAGAGCCCAGAGAAGGGAGATATATGCTGAAGAGTGACAGTGCCGGCAGCTCACTTGGAACAAAATTTAACAAGGTATCCCCCCAAGGCTAAAAGCTGTGCGGTGATTCATTGGGAAAGGTACCCCAAAACAGGAGCAGCCTCTGGCAAAATGGAAGAGAGGGTGAGCTGACTTTTCAGAGAAAGCTTTCTGGCAGTTTCCGTGCTTCTGTTGCAGAACCCCTAACAAAGTCCCAAGAAACTCGAGAAGCGGTGATAGAGGATGTGCTTCGAATGCGAGAAACGTCAGTTCCCCTAACAGCTCCAGTTTCTTAAAAACAGCAGTGGTGGCGATCAGATAGCGGGTAGCAGGGGGAAAATACTCTCTTCTCCGTGTTAGTTGCTGCCAGTCAATGTAGATGGGAGACTTGGCTCCTCTGGCCCGTGAGGATTCTGCTTCTATTAGGCAGCTCATTTTGCTGTACAGGCGTCCTTCCACTTTTGCAAGGGCTGGGGGCACAGAACCCTCGTGAAAGAGGAAAAGCCATAAATAACTTTCCCCTCCCGTTCCTTTCCAGAGTTCATCCCTTCCTATTCCATGCAAAATGGGAGGGAATGCGGGAAGCCTCACGCAAGCTTTTCTTTCCCCTTCTCCAGATCTCTACTTCCCATTCCCATGCAAAAACAAAAAATAAAGGGGTGGGATAGGTGAAACTTTGAGTGAATTCTCTGGGCCTGGGCAAAATGTATAGGAATAGGAGGGAGAGCTCTGGAAAGGGAAAGGAAAGCTCCTGTGAGGCTTCCCCCACCCCCTTCCCTTCCATTTTGCATAGGAAGGGGGAAAGACTGCTGTTTCTACTTCTTTTGCTTGAAACTTTAGCATGCAGCGTTGGCACCCTGGCACGTAGAATTTTAGGGGTGTCCAGAATATGTCTGCACTCTCTTGATTCAGGCTGAGTGGGTGTTGCAGGGGTAGGTGGCAGTTCCTACCCTGCAGGGTTGGTGTTAAGCCAAAGTTTGCGGTGTGGCCCTCTCCTGCCGGCTGTGACACTGCTTTGGCCGACCTGTGCTCAAAGCCATTTGTAGCAGGGGGCGGGGGATGAAATAAAACTACAAAAATAAAATCAATATGAGAATTGCATATTGATTTCATGCCAGAGCATACAAGTTACGCTCTCTTTGCGGAGGAAATTTACGCACTTCTCGTGCTTCTCGCTCGAGTAGCGCCATGAACATTTGACCCACCCAGCTCTCCGGCACCTTTGCACCAACGGCTCTGCAAATACTAGGCTGGCACAGTTGGAATGTGAGAAAGGCTTTTGAGCCCAGACTCAAAGGGGGGAGTGCTGGGTTTGGCCAGTTAGGGTGGCCGTTTTGGCCCCAGCGATCCCCACAGTGTTGATGCATCTCTGCAGAGTTATGAGGAGGGCTGTAGCTCAGAGGAAATTCATGTGCTCGGCATGCCAAAGGTCCCCACTGGTTTGATTTCCCTGAGTCAAAACCCCGTGCTGATTTTATGCTGCTAGATAAACCTCAGATGACCAATGACACATCACCCCAAAAGGGGAAATCTATCACTCAAGGAGAGAACGCAGGAGAACCCAGATTTTGCATCAACTCTGCACAAACAAACTTAAATGTACAGATACACTTCTTGGAAATATATATATCATTTAAACAGAAGCACGACACACTCACAATCGTGTAATGCTCCAGGGTAGGGCAGGCACCGATCACACACCTTTTCATTTTCGGCTAAAAGCCAAAAATGGTGTGTGATCATGCATTGCTCCTGGGCCCCAGCGCACTTACCTGGTGTGCAGAGCCTCCAGAGCTATGCCGGTCATGCTTCCTGCCCCTGCACAGCCTAGGAAACTCCCAGGCTGCGCTGCGGAAGGAAGAGGTGGGGCTCTCGCATGAGCAGGCAGCTCGTGCAGAGCCGAAGGACCCTGGATGTGAGGGCCTCTTGCCAGAGGCTGCTCGTGTGATCCCCACACCCCAGCACCAGAAGAAGATAAGGTGCAGAAAGGACCTTAGTTGTTATGCACAAACCATTCCACCATTGTTCCCACGCAATGCATTATTTTTGAAATAGCATTACAACATGGTTATGTCCACCCAATGACAACTCATGACTTGCAAGCAGGGGTGGAAATACAAGCAGAGGCACATGTAGGGAGAAAGACAGAGCTCTGGGATGTGTGTGGAGGGGAGGTAAGGAGGGAGAGAGGATGTGCTTATAGGTCACCGCCACGTGTGAGCCAGCCTGCTGCCTGTCTGTCTTGGTCAAGGGAGCCACCTGGGACAACTGAAAAGAATCGCTGCAAAAACACAGGGACGGTAAATAGAACCGGACAGGCAGGACGGCAGCAGAGCTATATTCTTGGGAAAGGAAGCCCCACAGACAGACAGATTACATAGATAGGAAAAGATGGGACTGATGGTAAGGGAAGGGAGGCAGGAGTGCACCTAGAGGGGAGAGAGGGAGAGAGGTAAATGGTTAGGCCCAGCTAGAAAGAGTACAGTCATCCCTCCACATTTGCTAGGGTTAGGGGTACAGGACCCCCGTGAAAGTGGAAAAACCGTGAATAACTCAAGGCCCTCCCAAACCATATTTAACACATAAAAAAGTACGGTCACCATATTCACCCCACCATGGATTCCTTTGAGGTATCAGGGTTCCTTCAAAAGGCAGAAGTGGGGGGCTGGTGGGGCTGACTGCCATCTTCATGGCTGCCCCACACCATTTTTAAGAGGGACTTGCAAGCCTCCTTTGCAGTTTCTCAATCACACCGGGCTTGCAGTCCCTATAAAAATGGCATAGGGAGGCAGCAGAGACGACAGCAAATAATCCGTGAATAATTGAATCCACAAAAGTGAAACCTGCAAATGTGGGGGGCTGACTGTACTCTCTGCAGGGCTGTGTTTATGTCACAGATTTCCACCAGCATAGGACTTGCAGCGATACCCCCCAGCTATGGAATTTCAACTGTCTGTCTGTCTGTCTTTCTTTCTTTCTTTCTTTCTTTCTTTCTTTCTTTCTTTCTTTCTTTCTTTCTTTCTCCAGATAACCCTCCCCAGCTCTTATCATTAGAAGCAAGGAAACACAAAGTTGGAAGGGAGTTCATCTCAGGATAGTGAGTTGTAGCAGTGGGTTTTTTGTTTTTTTTCTTTTGCATTTGAAAATTTTAAACCCGTTGTGTGCCCTCTTGCAAGAACTACGAGGCACTTGCAAACGTAACAAGCACCCTGCTTAAGAAACAGCAACAACGGTTGACAGCCGTTATTAAAACCTATGTTTTGACTTGTGGATGTTCGATAACACGTATTCTTCCGTCAAACTTTTTACACAACGTTTAGGAAAAGAGCAAAATATATCATTATGTTAAAAAAAACAAAAAACAAAGTATCTAAACCTCAAATTCCCCCTATCCTGATTGTTAAGGCTATGAATTATCATACGTTCTTTAAGAACAAACTGAATTGAAGTTCTCCATCATTTGCACTGGTAAAATTGAGCAGGCACAATTCTCAGCCCAAGCAGGACTGGTTTGACTCGCTTACCAAGTAATTATTAAAGATGATGACCCTGTAAAAAACAAAGCAGCAGTCCTAATTCGGCCCCAAACGCGGCTGTATATTGTTGTGTGTGCCTTTGAGTCACATGACAACCTTAATGCAAACTTTTTACAGGGTTTTCTTGTCAAAATTTGTTCAGAGGGGGTATGCTCTGAGGTTGAGAGAGTGTGGCTCACCCAAAGTCATCCAGTAGGGTCATTCCTGCTCTAGACTGTTAATAGGGCTATGATTCTACTTTCAACCTCCTATGGAATCCTGGGGTTTGCAGTTTCGGGAGGGGCCGGCCGGCCCCTCCCGGAACTGCAAACTCCAGGATTCCATAGGAGGTTGAAAGTGGAATCATAGCCCTATTAACAGTCTAGTGCGGAAATGGCCTAAGTTTCCATGGCCAAGCAGGGATTCAAACCCTGATCTCCCAGTCTCCTAGCCCAGTACTCAAACCACTAGACTGTGCTGGCTTTAAAGCTAGACTTTTAAAGCAGTGTGCACCCAGAGCTCTCTGTCTGGATAGACAGATATGTATTTGTTTCAATCACAGCAGGGAGATTGGCTGTGCTGGGTCGGGCACGCCCAGCCCTTGCCATAGACTGTGGTTGATTTGCAGCTTTCGGAAGCCCTAGCCAACATCGCCGATGGCAAGCCAGGCTGAGAGTTGCAGCCCGACACATCGGGAGGGCTCAGGATTCCAGCATCGTGAGGAGCTTTGCTATGTATGGGATGAGGACCAGAGAGCAGGGCCAGAAATCCTGTGCCCATATACAAAATCAAGACAGATCACATTTTTTAGAAACGCCCTCCAGTGCCTTGAGTGACCAACTGGCTGACCGATTGATTTGCAGCAGACAGGTGCTGGAACATGAAGGACCCCACTGGGAAGCTTGTTCATCTGGTTTTACCATGGCCATAGGCACTTTGGCTATTTTTATATTAACATCCATGATTGAGGACTACCATGCCCACAATCTCTTGGTCCAGGGTTCTGGGGTGTGTAGTCCAACAAATCACTCTCCCAACTCTGTCCTGCATCAGCTGGTTTTGCTGGCTTTCTAGCCTGGAAAACATTTGCGTCAACTGCCTCTAGTCCTTAGGACATCCCCTGATTTGTGCCCAATTTCCATTTCCTTTTTGTCTAGCCAGTAGCCTTTTAAAAAGAGACTTCAAACTTCCTCTGCAAATATTTCTTTAGATAGGCAGAAAGAACGCCGCTCCTTGCCTACTATTGACACAGTTGCCTCGGGTCCTGCTTCCTCGTAAGCGGATCAGCTCAAAAGATGCGCTGAAGCCGCTGTTTTTGCATCCTGTGCCCCCAGCAGTTGCAGAACGCGGAGAGTAAAATTGCTGCTCTTAATTGGACCCTCTTGACCTGAAGCAAATGACCTGAGAAATTGGAGAGAGCATTTAAGCCCCTGCTTAGCAGCCTGTTTTCTGGACTATGAAGAGAAGGTGGTGAACTACTACTGTAAACTTTATTGATGCTGGCAATGGTCAGCTACCAAAAAATCTTACCTCCTTTGTCTCTAGATGGCCAAGTGCGGAGCAGAGAAGACTTTGCAGGCCTCTTAGTGGGACGGGCTGCCTAGCTACTGAGCCCAAAATTGAAACAGACATGCCGTCAGCGGTAGAAGAAATTCATTTTAACAGTCTCCATCACCCCTATCTCAAGGAGAGCCCAAATATGCAGGCAGCTGTGTTGATCTCCACCAGCAAAGATACCACCCTTTCTGATGCAATCAATCTCATATATAAAATTCAAAGTTTGTCCGTCTGTTTGCGTCAGGCGGAAACCTCAGACGATCGGCTGCCGAAGAATCCTGGGGTTGGCACTTTAGGGAGAGGTCTTTAGAATTCTCAGCCAGAGAGCTCTTGGGCCTCAGTCAACTGTACCTATCTTGAATAGGCCAGTTGCTATGGAGATGAGGCCTAGCAGCAAGGAGGAAGACAGTGTATTCCCTCTATGAATAATAACTCTGAATACAGATTGGACTGGGGAATATGGGGGAAAAGTTACATGTACTGGACAAGACAGTTTGGAGAATTAGAGACATAGGATCTCAAATCTTTCTAACAAGCATGACCTAGGAAAAAATAAAATCCTGGGCAATGCTGGGTATACACACTAGTAGACCATTAAAACAAACCATTCCTATCAACAAACCGATTTTAGCATTTTTCATCACCACCCGAGGCAGGGCTTTTGTAAATCAGACGGCTCTCAACTGCCCGTTCAAGACCAAGGCTGCTCCCCCGGACTTCCCATTACGACAAAGAAAGCTCAAAGCAAAAGAACTGTTGTTGAGCGAGTTCATGCATTCCCATTGTGGGCACTGCAGCTAAATTCAGAAGAATTTAGCTGCAGAAGAAACAAAGAAGTCTGAAGGGGTGACAAACAACCCCATCCCTCTCTGGTAATCACAAAGTCCCAATGCTTCAGCAATACAAGCCAGGATCTACCACGTTGCTGGTCTCCAGATTGCCAGCTCCAGCACACAACAACAACTCCATCACCACAACAACTCCCCAGTCCTAATACAGTTCTCTGCCATACCACACATCTCTCCATGTCCTGACTGTAAGAGACATTAGCCATTTCTGTACTAGCTGGCCCCTCCCGAAACTGCAAACCCCAGGATTCCAGAGGATGTTGAAAGTGGAATCATCGCGCTACAACAGGCTAGTGCGGAAATGGCTATTATTATGACATCGGAAGCCAAAAACCCAGATCTCCTTTTCATTTCCTTCCCCGCACCCAGTCCGCTGGTAATTAAACCATTTTTTAAAAAATCCCATTAAGTATTGGTGTTTGTCTGTTCCATTGTGCTTTAGCCTTCTTCTTTCGAAAACCAGTTTTTTCCCTGTATCCGACAATCTGCCACTCGAAGCAGGCCCCGACGGTGGCCTTGCTATTTATTTACTGTTCCCCTTTAACGATTAATGATGATTGTTAAAAGTAATGTTGTCGTAAAAGAAGCTGGGCGACCAGGGAGCTGGGGGCGATGGGTCAAGCTGCCTAGCAAAGCCGCAGCTCCCCTGGCAGCCGACGGCGCGCGTGCTGTGCCACAGTTGGTATTGTTATGGATACCAGCATCTCTCTCTCTCTCTTTCTCTCTCTCTCTCTCTGCGCACCACACAGTTTATGCTCCAGCGGCTGTATTAGAAACACCCATCCATCTCCTTGGCACCCTCCTTTCTCTCCCACGTCTCAGCTTCCTTGGCATCAGGCGTTTCTGTTGCCAGGCAACTGGCAGCCAAGGCTTCTCTGCCTCGCCGCTCTATCGGTCCCATTCAATTTCAGCAGACGGTTCGCTCAGACGGCAGCTCACCTGCTCCCTGCGGCCTTCGCTCCAGCCTGTCTGGAGACGTGTCTTATTCTTTGCAGAGGGGGAAGGAGAGGATTGCAACCTCCTGCCCCAAATAAGCCTTCTGCCCCAAAGAGATGGGGCCGGGGGAACGGGTTAGAACAGCAGGAGTGGTGGCGACATCTACCACGGGATGGAGACCGAATCATGGCATTATCAAGTTGGCATGCATCCCAAGGTCATCCAGTCCCAACTCCCCTAGAGAAATCCACAGCTAAAGCAGCCCCAAGAGATGGTCACCCAACCTCTCCATTTAAAACCCCCTAAGGAGGCATTCATCACCCTTCAACGTAGGGCCTTTCCGCCCTACACTGTTATAATGCTATGATTCCACTTTCAACCTCCTGTGGAATCCTGGGGTTTGTAGTTTACAGAGGCCCAAGAGCTGAGAATTCTAAAACTACCTCCCTAAACTACAAATCCCAGGATTCCATAGGAGGTTGAAAGTGGAATAATTGCACTGTAACAGTGTAGGGCGGAAAGGCCCATAGTCTATTTCACTGTCAAATAGCAATTACAATAAAAAAGGTCTTTCTAATGTTTAGGAAGAATCTCTTTTCTTACTATTTGAATCAATCGGTTCATATCCTCATCTCTAGAGCAGCAAAAAATAAGATTGCTTCATTTTCCACATGGCATCCGGATGTTTAAAGATGGCAACTGGCGACCTTCCAGATGTTGCTGGACTTGAGCAATGGCCAATGAAGCCAATGATGGATGATGGAAGCTGTAGTCCAGCCACAACAGGGAACCACAAATCGCCACTCCTGCTCCACTAGACAGCTCCAGACTCTTACATGGAGCAGCTGCACTAACTTGTCATTATATTATGTACAAAACTAAAGGCAGGCTCTCACCAAATAATTCAAGTATCAGTCGCAATGAGGCAGTTTGGAATTTGGGGCAAGAAAAGCTTCTGTCAGAAGTTATCCCCTACCCCCATCGAAATCGAGAGTCCTATACTAATTTTCGTTTCTAACCCAGCCTTTAGCAACATGAAATGCTTCATTCATACCGTTGCATATTAGGATTGTGCTATTTGGCATATTTATGATTTTAAAAAAGCCTTAATTTTGTACAAGCCAAATAAATAAACAAATAAATAAATAAATAAATAAATCAGAGGTCTTATGTGTACAGAAAAAAAGGCACAGAGGTTCCCTTTTAGAGTTTGTGCTCAGCATGCAAAGATCAAAAGTGGTGCTGGCAGGAAGAAAGATACCCTGCATTGGTTTCTTGGTAAGATTTATTCAGAGGTTGTTTTATTGTTGCCTTCCTCTGAGGCTGAGAGTATGTGACATGCCCAAGGTCACACAGTGGGTTTCAACATTCAAACCACAGTTCCACACCGGTTCTTATTGTGTATCAGAGGCGAGAAAAAAGAGAACTGGGTTGGGCTGGGCTATTACCATCAAGGGCTGAAACGGCTGTCTTTTTTTTTAGTAAGGCACAATTTAAGGAAAGTCTCACTTTGCACAGTCCAGAATGAAATTCGGCTGGCCCTGAAGACTGAGTCGAGCCTTGAAAGTTTGGTTTGTAATGGTAATTGATAAAATAGCTGGGTCTCTGAACGGATGCCCAGAAGAGGGCAGCAGCACTCAGGGCCATCAGCAAACAGCAGCGAAGGAGCTTCAGAAAGTGCAAATTTTTGGACAACACCCAGAATCAGCACAGCTTTTCTCCAGCTCTGGGAGGCTGCTGGAAGACTGTCTCTTAACAGGCAGAGTCCACAAAACGCAGCTGCAAAATGTGGCTGTTGAAAGTGTTTTAACTGGTGGCTCACAGGATTGTGCTCTGGGAGGGACAAGAGAGAAGCCTCTCCAAAGTGGTTAACTTCAGGATCTCCAAAGTATGAGCATTTCCACATTACACCGTTATAGTGCTCTTATTCCACTTTTAACCTCCTGTGAAAATCTGGGGTTTGTAGTTTACTGAAGCCAAAGAGCTCTCTGGCCGAGAACTCTAAAGGCTCTTCCCTAAACTCCAAACCCCAGGATTCCATAGGTTGCTGAAAGTGGAGTAATAGCACTATAACAGTGTAGTGCGGAAACGGCCTTAATGAAGATATTGATCGCCAGCTGCCTTCAGGGTCTGAAATCAAGAGGAAAGTTAGGCTTTTTATAAAGGAGCATCTTCTGTTCCCCTCTCTCTTTTGTGACTGACAAATGCAAAAGAGAATGATTTGGAAAGAAAGACAAAAAGATCGCTGACGAAAGGATGGTTTTCAATATGTTTATCCAGAGCTTGTAAAAGTAACTTTTTCAAACTACAACCCCAGAATTCTTGCTGGCTTGGGGATTCTTGGAAAAGTAGTTTTAAAATGTAACTTCCCCAGCTCTGATCCTATCAATATTTTGACTTTGTTCCTCTGCCTTTACGTTAATTTGCACTTTGTGTTTTGCATCAGGACTCAAGATATTTAGTATATTCATACTGTTATTATGTTGCTGATTTATTGCTTTTAGGCTAATTTCATTGGAAATGTTGATAGTTCATCACAAAAATCAATTCTTACCATTTTTTTAGTTATTGATTGTTATGCTTTTGTGTTTGGGCAGATTTGATTGTGTCTGCATTATTGATAGGTGATTTGTGCTTTTGATATTATGTCGATATGAATATACTGACTGGAGTGTTATCACAACACTTTGACGCATTGTTGTTCCTGAGAGCTGCTTTGAGCTCAGCTTCCCAAACCTGGTGCCCTCCAGGTCTTTGGGGCTACAACTCCCATCATCCCTGACTACTGACCATGTTAGCTGGGGGTTATGAGAGCTGCAGTCAAAACATCTGAAGGAGACCAGAGGCTAGATACATTCTTAACTCAGGGCCTTTCCACACTACGCTGTTATAGTGCTATTATTCCACTTTCAATCTCCTGTGGATTTGTGGAGTTTGTAGTTTCCTAAGGGCCAAAGAGCTTTCTGGCTGAGAAGTTTAAATGCCCCGCCCTAAACTGCAAACCCTAGGATTCCACTGGAGGTTGAAAGTGGAATAATAGCCCTATAATAGTGTAGGGTGGAAAGGCACTTAAAGGTGCCACAAGACCCCGAGGGCATTTCTGCACTACACTGTTATAGTGCTATTATTTCACTTTCAACCCCCTTTGGAATCCTGGGGTTTGCAGTTTGGGGAGGGGCATATAGGATTCTCAGCCGGAGAGCTCTTTGGTCTCAGGAAACTACAAACCCCAGAATTCCACAGGATGTTGAAAGTGGAATAATAGCACTATAACAGTGGAATGCGGAAATGCCCCAATTGTCCCTCTTCTCCTCCTTTCAGAATGGTTGGGCTGATCCTGAACCTTGGACAAGGGAGAAGGATTCTCAGGACAATTTTGAGAAAGGGAATGGCAATCCCATACCTTGATGGCATCCCTCACAGGAGGAAGGAAGGCTCTGCCAGGCCAGAGACGGCGGGCAACGTCTGAGTAATTGAACAGATCTGCAGGCGGAAAGGAGCCATTTGGTGAAATGCACACACGCACAATTGGCAGAAAATCTCCGCGCCTAATAAGGCTGCTTCATTAGTGCAGCAGCACAGGGAGACATGACGAGGGACAGATAAATATTTATGATGTTTGCCATCATTCCTCCTGGAATATTTAGGCAAGATGGAGCTGAAGGAGTTAGATGCCTCGCTGTATGCCTATCTGCGTGCCCACACACATATACAGTCAGCCCTCCACATTGGCAGGTTTAACTTTCATGGGTTCAATTATTTGTGAATAATCCCTCATCTCAGGGTTTTTTTCCCCCCTCTTGGTGGCCGAGCAGCCTTTTAAAAACCCACCTCTGGTCCTCCTCCTTCTCCTCCACCAGTCACTGCCTGGACAGCTAAGGATGCCTCACAGCCCAGTCTCTCCACACCACAAACCTTCTCCTTATCCCCACTAATGCCTAAGGAAGGAGATGGGAGAGAGATATAGGGCAGCTATGGGTCACCCAATACCTTTTCCTCTCCTTTCCTTGACCTGGGCCATTTCCACACTAGGCTGTTGGAATCCTGGGGTTTGCAGTTTCGGGAAGGGCCAGCCGGCCCCTCCCGAAACTGCAAACCCCAGGATTCCATAGGATGTTGCAAATGGAATCATAGCGCTATAACAACCTAGTGCGGAAATGGCCCTGGTTTGCACTCAGGTGCCCATCCTCCCCGCTATACCTCAGCTGCCTTCCCACAGACACAACACACACTTTTGATATTTGCATTTTTTCCACTTTCGCAGGGATCCTGAGCCTCTAACCCTAGTGACTGTGGAGGGCCGACTATCCCCAACTGGCTGGTCTCCAGTGTGTTGGATTCCACCTCCCATCATTCTCAGGCACCGTGTCCACTGGCCAGGAGAAGGAGAGGAAGAGCATGTTGCCACCGCCTGATGCTACCCAAAGAACAGAGGACGTGTTTACAGTTGGTGCAAATACATGTCCTGATTCAGAGAAAGCAAGCCGAGGCTTGCAGGTATCCCTGTCCTGCCCAGGGATGATGGGAACTGTATTCTAATACATCCAAAGTGCACCATGTTGGTATAAGATGCACTAGATATTTTGGTGCAGAGACTGGATGGAAATTCTTCCTTCCTTCCTTCCTTCCTTCCTTCCTTCCTTCCTTCCTTCCTTCCTTCCTTCCTTTCTTCCTTCCTTTCTTTCTGGCACCTATGTACTCAATTGGGTGCCCAAAGGGGCTTGCCAACAATATAGAACAACTCAAATCCACATAAGAAAAATGATGGATTATGAAAGCAAGCGCAGTTTTGTTTTGTTGTAAAAACAACAATGGCAAAATCTCAAGGAAATCCATTCACCAATATTGTTGTTGCTCAAGTCATTTCCAGTTATGGCAGCCCTACAGCAAACCTGTCATGGGGTTTTCTGGGGCTGAGAGTGTGCCACCCACTGGGTTTCCATGGCCAAACGGGGAACTGAACCCTGGTTTCCAGGATCATAGTCCAATGTTCAAACCACTACACTACGCTGCCTCAGGGTCTTAAACAGCAGCTTGAAGCCCATCAGTGAGAGGGCCATGTGTGTTTCCACATGAAGAGAATTCCACAATCTCCTCTCCCACAATGAGAGTCCCATAATGACTTAAAGGATGGGGGTCCTTACCAAATTTGCAGATGACACCAAATTAAAGGCAGTAGCAAAGACCCCGGATCTTTAGTAGCAAAGATCAGGATTCAAAATGACCTCGAGAGATTGGAGAGCTGGGCCAAAATTAACAAAATGAATTTCAAATAGGAATAAATATAATGTACTACATTTTTATAAGGCAGGAAAAAAGGGAATGCACAAATACAGGACGGGTGACACCTGACCTGAAAACAGTACATGTGAAAAGCATGTGGGGTCTTAGCAGATCATGAGCTAAATGTGAGTCAACAGTGTGATGTGGCAACCCAAAAGCCAACGCTGGTCTCGGCAGCACCCAGAGAACTATAGCGTCCAGACTGAGTGAACTCTGTTCTGCTTTAGTCAGACCTCACCCGAAATATATTGGGCACCGCATTTCAAGAAGGATATTCATGAACTGGAATGTGCCTGGAGGAGAGTGGCCCAAATGGTAAAAGGTCTGGAAAGGAGATGGGTATGTTTAACCGGAAGAAGAAGAGATCACTGAGAGGTGATATGATCGCTACCCTTAAGGGATGGAACGTGAAAGACGGAGCAAGCTTGGCCATTTCCACACTACACTGTTATAGTGCTCTCGTTTTGGGGTTTGCAGTTTACTGAGACCCAAGAGCTCTCTGGCTGAGAATTCTCAATGCCTCTCCCTATACTGGAAGTCCCAGGATTCCATAGGAAGTTGAAAGTGGAATAATAGCACTATAGCAGTCTAGTGCGGAAATGGCTCTTGTTTTCCATTGCTCCGGAGGCTAGAATGAGAATCAATGGGTTCAAACTGCAACCAAAGAGATTCCACCTAAATGTTAGGGACAACGTTTTGCTGCAGGAATGGTTTCACAGCGGAATAAGACTGCTAGAGGATGGTGTTTTCCCTTTCTTCTGAGTTTTTAAGCAGACGTTGGGTGGCTTTAGTTGCATATTCCTGCCTGGTGGGAATTGGCCTAGGTAGCTTTTGTTTGTTTGTTTGTTTGTTAAATATTTTTATTTAAAAAAATAATCCATAAAAGAACATGACATAATATAAAGAATAGAGCACTGTATAGCACATTATAATTATCAATGCATTAACACAGATATTAATCTTAGTTTCACTATTTTGTATCTTCTTTTTCATTAGTTCTTCCCCCACCAACTCCCTTCCTTTCCAAATGTTAGTTGTTTAACTATGTATTCCTCTGGCGTTGCAATTAATACATAATCGCAAATGTATCTGTGTTGCTTAATTTAATTTGTTGTTAATGGAGGCATAATTCCACTTCCATATCATTTTTTACTTTAATATACTACTGTCAGTGTGATTGTTATTCTTCCCATTTGATCTCTTCTACCAAATAAATCGACATGAGTTATTTCTATATTTCCATATATATCAGAATCTGACATATATCAGAATTTTTTAGAATATTTCTGCCTTATCCTTTTACTTTTCAGAATTAGAGAGAGAAATACTTGACACTCAATTATATAATATACTGATTAAATGCTTTAGATGTTTGGTTTGGACATATACCTGAACCAATTACTGTTTAGACTTAAGGATGAAAAGAATATTTGGTTGATATTTATGGTACCTAACTGCACTTCTGTAACTTAGTTGTATAGAGTTTTATTTAGAAAGCTTTGTTGTTACTGTTAGGAAGGGTGAAAAACCCTTTCTCTTTTTGTTATGTTTTTTAATTATTGTGTTATTGCAGTTGAAGATAATAAGGATAAAAGGGAATGGAATAAGCAGATTATTAAGTCAGTAATATTTTTCCCCTTTTCCCTTTTTGACTATAGAAGGTTAATATCGGTGTATATTATTTAAGACTGAAACCTCATCACATGGGGAAGTTTTCTTTTTCTATATGTTTCTTATATGGTTAGACATCAACGTTAGTGTTATATGTTAATATTGGTAACCTTTTCTACGACTATGTATACTGTATCTACGTATCAAAGTATATATATATATATGTATATGTACGCACTATGTATATGTATACTGTATACTCTGTATACTATTTAGGTATACTGTATACTATATACTATATATACTGTATACTACATATATGTATGTACTATGTATATGTATACTGTATACTCTATATTATTTAGGTATACTGTATACTATATACTATATATACTTTATACTATATATATGCAAGTACTATGTATATGTATACTATATACTCTGTATACTATTTAGGTATACTGTATACTATATATGTATACTGTATACTATATACTATGTATACTGTGATTCTTTTTCCTTTTTTGCTTTAGTGTATATTGTGCATATTCTTGTGCATATTCTTGTGCATATTTTACTTCTTTTTCATATATAAAAATATTTTTGGAAAAGAATGAGAGAGAGAAAGGAAAGGAAGAATAGAGTAACCTTATTCCACCCCTCCACTAATTGCTAAATTATTGGGCTAGCAGCATTTGTTGCCCCTTCCTATGATTCTGCCTGGAGCCACCTCTAAAAAGGCCCTGCTGATACCTGTTGCTCCTGCCTAAGGCAGCGACAGTGGTGTTACCTTAAGGGGCTGCTAGGAAGGGAAATAAGAAAAAAAAGGGCCTGGCCCTCTGAGCTGCCAAATGAGCAAGGGGGAATTTGCTCTCTCCGGCCCCCCAACATGTTTCTCTCTCTATCCGCTCAGACAACTCTAATCTGGGAGCATCTGTGCCATATGGACCATTTTAGACCCCTAGGAAAGTCCGACTCCGGTGTGCTTAATGGCGTCATCCGGACATGGCCACCACCTGCTTCGTCTTTATTCGAATGGGCTTGACACCATCCGGGAGTCTGCCTCTCCTCCCCCCTGGAATCATGGGCACCATGAAGGCATCTGGCCCCAGAAGGGGGGAAAGGTCAGCTTTCGCCACCCCAGAGTTCAGGGCCCTGTCCCAAATCCGGCCGTGGTGCGGTTCCTCCACCCTCCTGGATGCCCTCCGCCTCCTCCGCCCCACGTCCACCCCACAGCCTTCCCCGTCGCCGGCTGTCCCTGGAGCCGCGCGCGCCGGCGAGGGAGGGCCGGGGAGGAAGGATGCACATCAAAGCGAACGCGCGAGGATGCTGAAGGCGCCGCAGCCTGGACCAAAACTGCCACCGCCGCCCCGAACGAACCCACAGCGCTCTTGCTCCCGTCTGGCGTGTGCGTGTCACAGCATCCTCCCTTTCCGGAGTGTGTGGCACACGATGTGCGCGCGCGCGCACACACACACACTCTCCCTCTCTGACACACACACACACACACGCTTACAGACACAGCGACAGGGCATCTCAGCATCTCTCTGCCTTCTCCGCCCGGCAGGGACAATATCCCCGGCCTAAAACCTCTCCCTCTCGCCCATCTCTCGCTCTCCGGGGGCCCAGCCCTTCCTCTCCCCCCCAAAAGGAAAAAACAAGCCCTTCCTCGGCCCCCACCATGACCTCCCCCCTTCCCTCCTCCGTCGGTCCTTTGGCTCCCGTCACTGGAATAAGCGGCTGGCTGGCGCGATAAACTTTGCAAAGGGGGAAAGCGAGCGGGTTTCGCTCCGATCCCGCGGTACCGACCTCTCCGGACCAGGTAAGGCCGACCGCGCCTTTTTTTTTTCCCCTCTCTGCCTGACACGCGTGTTGCATCCTGACGTCGCCGGACGAGTCCAAGGGGAGAGGGCTGGACCGGCGGGAGCGGTCAGTTGGGCTGGGGAAAGAGCTGGCTAGTCAGCTGGCTAGCGGGGTGGCTAGCCGGCCAGGGCGAGGGGATGCCCTCTGCTCCGGACTCGGATGCTGCGGGTTTGCCAAAGCCACCCAAAACCTTTCCAAATGCAGGAGAACCAGGCGCGAAATGCACGGGGGATGAGGGTGGCTGGGCGGCTCAGCGATGCACTGAACCCCCCCTCCCCTTCCCCAAAATGGCACTCAAGACTTTCGCCTCCTTTTCTCTTTTTCCTTTTTTTTAAATTACCGGCTCGTTTCGCAAACACGTAGTAATGTTTTCCAAAGCCATGGAAAGAAGAAAGAGAAAATAACGCGCCTTCGTCGTCTTCTTTGCAAAAAAAGCAGCGGAACAAAAAAAAGAGGGATGGCACGGGCGCCCACTTTTCAGCGGGTGGCTGCCCGATGCCCGTGCGTTGGGCATTTCTCGGAGCTTGCTGGAGGAAGGGACGGAGGGGAGGGACCGGTGGGATTGCTTGCCAGGGTGGACCCTGGGCGCCGTGGGGCGATTTGGGCCGGGGAAGGCATGAAAGGGGCTCTCCGGGTGGCATTTTTCGGGCAGAGTTGACGGAGCCCGGGCACCTTCTGCCAGAGACCCGGGGCGCGGGAAGAACTAGCCAGCCCTTGCCCTCCCTTCTCCAAAGAGGGGCAAAACGCACCATTTTTGCGCGCCGGGTAGCCCTGGGATGGGAGAGAAAGCTGGCAGATTTGGAGGGTTTTTCAGGGGAGGAGGGAGGGCAAATTCCAGCAGCAGAAATGCCAGAGAGATGGACGGATCGGAGCCCTGTTTCGTCCCCCCACCTCCCCACACCCCAAATCCTGCCGCTTGGCCAGGAGCCCCCTCAGCCGGGTGGGCAACGCCAGGTCTAAGATTCCCGGTTAAGCTAATTGTGCAAAAACTGCAAAAAGACAAATTGCGTCACAGCAAAAGGAAGCAAATGCTCTTTGGGTCTGGGGCCCTGGATGATGGGGCTTATGGTTGTGTTGCTGTGATTAGGATCGCACTTATTTCTATAGCGCCATCGCTGTGCGTGGCGCTTTGCAAATCAAAGAACAGGCAAAGCAGTTTCCCTGCCTTCAGGCTTCCAATCTTGTGCTGAGCCAGCCCTGGGCTCCAGTTTTGCCCAATGGCTCCCGATTGGGGGGGGGATGCTGAGTGGGAGGGACCCCCATAGAAAAGCCACCCAAGGATGTGGTTTACAAACCCGCCTTTCCCAGGCTTCCAGGTTTAATGCAATAGGAATCTTGTTCCTGGATTTTACTCCAGGAAACCTGGAGAGATGAGGAACCTTTTCCCCTACCCTTTTCCCCAATTGCAACTTTCCTGAGGTTTTGAGATTCGGGTTACACTGTTGTATTTTACGTGGCGACACCATCAGTGTGCAAGTCAGGAGGCTTGGAAGAACGGGTGTTTGCCAGGAGCTGAGATGGCAGGTGATGGAGAAGGGCAAAAAGAGAGGCGATCGTATCAGGAAAGTTTTGATCTGGTAGTATAAAGACATTGTCTCTCCCTCCCAGCACCCATCATTTTAGCCCTAAGGGCAGAACCATCAGATTTAGGAAAACAAGGTGTGACAGGCCAGACAGACTAGCAGCAGCTTCTCTCCTGGACTAGGAGAGCTGGGTGAGAAAATCTGCCTCATATTCCTAATCAAACCCAAGGCACTGCTTATGAAATTGTGCCTAGTGATGCTCATCCACATATCCCACCAGGGCCTTTCCTCCGAAACATAAAGGACTGCAAACTTTGGAACATCAGTGTACTTGGGATGACACCCCCCATCCCAAAATATTTCAACTGAGCATTGCATAGGCTTTCAATCCAAGCTCATTTTTTTCTGCCATGTGTATTATTGTCTTGCCTGACTCCCCAAGAGGTGCTAAGGAATTTCTGCTTATGCACAGATTTGTGGCTTTGATTTTTTTTCCAATTTTGTGCCCTCTTGTTCCTTCCTTCCTTCCTTCCTTCCTTCCTTCCTTCCTTCCTTCCTTCCTTCCTTCCTTCCTTCCTATGTGTCTGTATTTTCTCCCTCAAAGTTGGCCACTGTATTTTTAGATAGGCAATGGAAACAAGAACTAGAGAGCCATGCACTGGAAAGATCTCTTTCAAAAAAGCCCATCAGAAGTGAATCTATGCGACTGTACTACAATTAATTTTGAAGGCGTTGTTGCAGTAGAATTCCTAAATGTGTAAAACTTGATTTGTTTTGAATCAGGGAAAGGGTGAATAGAAACAGTAGTTCTAGATCTATTGGTAATTGCTAGGCTGAGTGATCTGAAATAAATTAGCAAGGTTTTTTGACCCTCTGTGATTTGACAACAGTAGCAACAAAACAGAGTTGAAATTAAGAAATTGTGCTGTTGAAAGGAGGAAAGCTAGGCCAATCCGGCATAAATTTGTGCATGTGTCTCGAACAACTATGAGCTCTTTCTGATTTTGGTACTACAGATAGAGAATGTGCCACTTCTTCTTGTATGCCTTTTGCCCTGGAGTCTGTTGTTGCTATCCTTGTAGAAAAGTAGAGTAGACCCTATCAGCCTGAACTCAGCCCTGCTCCCACGGAAATATCAATCCATGTTTATGGTTGCTGACTCAAATGATGCGCCCTTTAGGTCAGGCATCTCCCGACTTGTAGAGTATTTGCTTACTCCTCCAAACCAGGAGTTGACGGAGATATTTTCTCTTTTAAAAGACGGAACCTAATTCACAAGGCTGACCTGTTCTTGGAAAAAAGGGGACATTTTATCCCTCTCCCATAGAATGAAAATTGCATGGCTTTTGAGTTTGTCCTGCTTGCCTTGGATGGATGATAAGACAGGCCCAAGCCTCCCAAGAGGCTTCCAAGGCTCCTCCCAGACTTTACAATCATCCATGTCTGGAATGGAACTCATGCACCATTAGCGAGACTTGTGCAAACGTGACATTTGTGAAGTATACGGATAAAAGGACAGATGTGTGTGTGTGTGTGACAGAGTGAGTGTGTATAATATAGCTATCATCACTTCACCAGAGAGGGAGGCTAAAATTTACTCCTCCCTCCCATTGTACATACCAGGGCCGTCCCTCTCACGAGGCTGTCTGAGGCAACAGATTCCAAAGTATATGAAAGGTTAGCAAATTATTAGTTATTTAATTTGCTGTCAGTTGTATTTTTTTCCTGCAAAGGATGAGAAGATGTGTTTGAGGGATTTTCTGCCTCTAGTTAGAAAAAAAAAGTCCCTGGCTTTGGGCACGCTACACCCCAACTTGGAAGGTTGGGCAGCACTATTTGCTACCCTTTCTTTAGGCAGCACACAAATGTTCATCAGCACAGACACACAAGCAAGTTATGTCTCCATGGCTCTCTGCAAGTTCACTCTTTGCCTCTGTGCTTTGAAGCCAGCTCGCAACTAGGCCGAAGTAAACACAGCTACCAAAGGGGCGAACACAAGCAGAGAGAAAGCCCCTGGGGTGGAGGGGGTGGAGGAGAGTGTCTGTTGCTGCTCTTGGGTATTTCGTCATGTGTCATCATCCGTGGCAGGCCTTGGGGGCAATTTCAAGGGATTTTTAAAAAGTGTCATCAGATGGGAGGAAGGGGTGTTACCTGAAGCCCCGAAAGGGCTTGATCTGAGTGGAAGTCGGTTGAGGCATAATCCCAAAACTGACATCTTGCCTTTCTTATGGGGGCAACAATTGGGACTAATGATCAATTTTTAAAAAGTGGTTTTGGAATTAACTGTGCAGTCTTACATATGTCTACTCAGCATTTAAATCCCATTGAGTTCAGTAGTGCTTGCTTTTACGTATTAGAGGAAAGGGTCACAGCCTAAAGGATGGATGAATCACTGACTCTTTGGTGGATTCATCCAGATTTCTTTGATCTGGAGCGCTCCAGATGTTATGAACTGGCTGAAGTGGAGGAGGAGGATGTGGGAAGCAATCTGGTCCAAAGGGCACCTGGATGGGCAGGTGCAGTTTGTTCCTTAAACATGCACATTTTTGAAATGTGTGCATTTTTCTTCCATTGACTAGAACCTGTTTGTGTGGATTTTAGAAATCCATATTTGTCCCCATGTATGTCATTTAAAACCTATGCACTGAACAAACACATGTTTTTGGCGCACGTACCATTAAAGTACTGATTTCTGATTACAAGTTGTGGCATCTCTTCCAATTGTGTCTGGGAGATACAAACTACACATTCTGATCAAAACCAAACTGGAACAACATTTGCTCCTAGTTCCTGTGGTCTAGTTACTAGCTCCTGTCGACTAGTTACTGTGGTCGGTGTGTGATGATCCTAAATCCAGGACAGATATTTGTGGGTAAATCAGGGAGGACGTTCTGGGACCAGACATGCTACAAAATGAGAATGAAGGACTGCTCGCTTTCCCTTCCCATTCTGAGTCTTTAGCTTTGCTGGACTTGGCCCAATGCTTCTGGAAGGAGACTTCCCATCCAGCAACTTGGAAGACTTGGGCCATTTCCACATTAGACTAGGCCCCTCCCTAAACTGCAAACCCCAGGATTCCATAGGATGTTGAAACTAGAATAAGAGCACTATAACAGTCTAGTGCGGAAATGGTCTTGGTGTCAGCTAAAGACACAGCCAATGGCACAGTGGAAATTCTGGTGTCAGGGTTCTAGTCCTCATAAACCATGCTTCCAAAGGAATCTAGAAATGCAAGCAGGCCTCGTTGATCCGTATTTTTTTTTAAAAGGAAACCTCTTCTAGTAGCTCCCATCTCCAACAAGAGTGGCTCTTTTGTAAAGCCAATGGGTCTTGATTGCCCACTCAAGATCAGAAATATTTTGCATTGCTGCAAGGATAGCTCACATGCACATATTTTTTTCTAATGAGAAAATCAATTACTTTTTACACCACCAGTGATTGTGAAGACAGCAGCTAAGCTTAGAGATAGGAGAACAGTGTAGGTGACAGATGCCATCAACTGTTGTTCCTGGTAATCCAAAAGTCCCGGTGCCTTGAAGCCTGTTACTCTGCCGAGGGACACCACAGCACTGAACATGACAGAAGGCCCCAAAAAAGGAAGTGCACAAGAAGCCACAACTAACTGTGGGTTGGAGAGAGGACATTTGAGGCCATTTCCATCCTACACTGTTATAGTGCTCTTATTCCACTTTCGACCTCCTATGGAATTCTGGGGTTTGTAGTTTCCTGAGGCCAAAGAGCTCTCTGGCTGAGAATCTTAAAGGCCTCTTCCTAAACTGCAAAGCCCAGGATTCCATAGGAGGTTGAAAGTGGAATAAGAGCACTATAACAGTGTATTGCCGAAATGGCCTAAGTTTCTAGCTCTCATAGCATGTACACGGCTCACAGATTCATGTGCGCTGCTGGCCCTAGAAATATGTCAGAGATCCACATGCTCTCCAGTGTTCCTCACACTGCCACTTTCAGAGCACGAAAGAAGTTAGTTCTTTACTACGGCTGACCATTTGTCAAAGAATACCCAGTTGATAAATCACCTGCATTTTAACCACTCTATTGATTGATTGCACTTAAATATGTTTGCACAACATTGGCCTCTCAATCTAGGAGCTCTTTTCAGAGGTATTAAAAGGCAATGTTGCGTTAGCAAGTTAATAAGCAAAAGCGATTGCTCAAAAAGTTGGAAGGAAAAGGCATGTTCCAGCTGTCCTTCCTCAACCTAGAATTTTCTAGCTCAAAACTGGGAGGATTGTGGCCGAAAGGCTGGGGAAGTGTTCCGTGGGGTTCTTGGGTGTGGGTTCTAGCCCCTACATCTTCCTTTCTTTAAAAGGGATGTAGTAGCATGGAGGTAAAAGGTGTGGCTTTGGTGCCCACAGTGACAAGGAGACAACACCCTCTTGTTTCTGCTCCCGAGCAGCTGCTATTCCAAGGCATTCTGTCCACAGCTGTTATCTGTAACCCTTGTAAAGAGATTCCATGGTCAGAAGTAGTGCTCTTCTGACTTCAGATATTACAAGTGGCCCTCCACATACGCTGGGGTTAGGGGTACAAGACCCCGGCAAAAGAGGAAAAACGTCAGGCCAGTATTACCAGTTCTGCTTGGTGGCAGGTCGCCAGGATTTCAGCTGCAATTCTGTCCTGGATCTGCCAGGAGATCCCTGGTATTCCCTGGTGGTCTCCTTTCCAAGTACTAACCAGCCGTGTTCCAGTTCATCTGCTGAAATCGAATAAGATGGGCAGCATTCTGGGCAGTACGGTGATATTTGCAGTCAACTCTCCATGCTCGCTGGTTTAGGGGCTCAGAACTCCAGCAAAGTTGGAAAAACCACAAATATCAAAATGTGTGTGCCTGCGGGAAGGGAGTGGAGGCGTGGTGGGGACAGCAGGCAGTCAGGGTCCAAATAAGGTCAGGGAAAGGAGAGAGAAAGGGGCTGGGCTGGCACGGTGGCCCTATCCTTCTCTCTTGCCCACCTCCTTCCTTGGGTGTGTATGTGAGGGGCATCAGAAGAGGATTTGTGGTGCTGAGAAACTGGGCTGTGAGCTATCCTTAGGTAGCTGGGAAGCAGCTGGTGGAGGAGGAGGAGGATGACCAGAGGCTGATTTTTAAGCCTGATCAGAGCTACTGAGAGGGAAGCACTTGGGGTGGGGAGGCAGGGATTGGAGAAACTCACAAATAATCAAACCCATGAAAGTCAAACTTGCAAATGTGAAGGGCTGACTGTGGTTGCTAAGCGGCAGCAGTGGACAGGCCTTTGCCCATCGCATTCTCTTTGTGGGCTTCCTGGGGACACCTGGCTGGTCAGCCTTTGCAACCAGATACTCGGCCAGATGGGTCCTCGGGAGGGCTGCCGTATGCCATTAGTCAAGGCTCCTCTCCCCATTCCCTCATAACAGAATGCTACACTTTTAATCTATGCTGTGAGCCACCTTGGGTCCCATGCTGGGGGAACGGCAGGATAGTCTGTGAGTAAGTAAGAAAACCTCAGCAGCGATGCTGCTAGGAGGTGGGAAGACACCAATCTGTTCCCTATTAGAGCCAATGCAACTTGCAGGTTCAACTTCTACCCCCACTGACTAAAAACCAGCCTCCTGCCTGTTAAATCAATCAACAGTTGTGTTGACTAATCTGTCCCTGAAGCTGATGAATAGCTTGTGTGTCCCGCCGGGGTTGGCCGGGATCCCATGGATCATCCCGCTGGTCACGGAAACAGCCACACCCCTGATTTCTCATTTATGCACCTCCTTGATACTGCAGAGGTTTCCCTCCTCAGTCACAACCTAGGAAAACACGTTCAGAGATGAGAGGGTGGGACAGTGGCCCAGTTTGTTCTCTGGCAAAGCACTTGCCCACACGCCCAGTGCCCCAGCAGGGCTACCAGCCTTGCTTATCACAACCCACAAAGGACAGGGGGAGCAGTCCATTTCTTTCTCACTATGCCTCTCTTCTCTGCCATCAAAGAGGGCCCCAGAGATCCTAGGGGCAGTCTTGTGGCTTGTCTGTTTTTCACATTTTCCCAGCCTGGATCTCAGGGAGCTGAGCAGCAAGGCCATCCAAAGGTTAGGAGAGTGTGTGCAAGTGGTGTGCGCGCTTGTGTGCTGTGTACACAGGGCGTTCTGCCTTACGGATCCGCTCTGCCTGCTGCATCTGTCCCCATGGCTCCTGGCGGAGCGCGAGCCTTCTCTGACATTGTCATCTTTAATCACCTTCTTGGACTCTGGGAGATGGACGTGGCTCCCCCCCGCCACCCGCGGGTGAAAGGGGGCTTGGCGGGCTGTCGCGCTGGTGCTGGGCAAGCTCTTCCTGCTTTCGACAGCAAAGCAAAGCAGCTTGGAAAATAAAGAGCTCTTCCAAATCAAAATGGAAAGCTCTCCTCCTCACCAAGTACTTGGGGGGAGCTGGGGGTGCAAGCGGGGGGGAAGCGTGCAGTTACCCTACTGCTTCTGGCATGGTAGTAGCTAGGTCACATTGCACCACATGCTATTTTTGCAGGAGGCGGTTGTTGGGATGTTGGTGCTTTAAAGATGTTTTATACTAAACTGAGATTGGTATATGTGGCCCTGGCACCGCAGGTGTCTCCTCTTTTGCTGGCCCCAACCCTTGGATAAATACAGAGCCCAGTAGATTAGAAAGCCCTTCTGCACTGTTTAACATTTTTACCCCTGAAACTATACAGTCAGCCCTCCACATCTGGAGTTTAGCATTCACGGATTTGCTTATTTGCAAGTTTCTCCAACCCCGTTCCCTCCATCTCAAGCACTTCTTTCGCAGGGAAACCTTCCCTCCCAACACCTCTGATCAGGCCATGCAGTCCTTTAAAAACCCACTTCTGGTCTTCCTCCTCCTCCTCCTCCTCCTCCTCCTCCTCCTCCTCCTCCTCCTCCACCACCACCACCACCACCCTCCACTGTCTGGCCAGCTAAGGATGGATCACGGCCCAATTTCTCAGCACCACAAACCTTCTCCCAATGCCCCTCACATACACACCCAAGGAAGGAGATGGGCTAGAGAGAGGAAGCATAGGGCCACCAGGCCAGCTCGCCCGCCTTCCCTCCCCTTTCTTTGATCTGATTTGGACGCCGGGGGCCTGTTCTCCCCACCATGTCTCAGCCCCTTCCCACACACACACACACACACACACATTTTGATATTGGTTTTTCCACTTTTGCGGGGGTTCTAAGCCCCTAATGCCAGTGAATGTGGAGCACTGACTGTAAATATCACTATACCACCCAAAATGCTACCCATCTTCTCTGATTTCAACCGATAAAATGGGGCAGAGGTAGTTAGTACTTAGAAAGGAGACCACCAGGGAATACCAGAGATCTCCTAGTAGGACTGGAGAGTTGCCACCTGGCAGAACTGCTAATATTGGGCTGATGTAGCCCAGTATAAGGCCATTTCCCTGTTCCTGCTGGCTACACAAACCCATCCCAAGAAGCGAAGAGAAGCCTCACGAGTGAATCCTACAGCCAAAAAGGAAAACAAAATAAAGCACTTTTCTTTGGAGAAAGGAAAGGAAAGGAAGGGAAATAAAAATCTAGTTGCCACACGTGCCTGCAGTTACCGACACCAGCTTGTTTACTTCTCTCTCTGTCCCACCAGGGTCCCTTGGGACTCAGCGGCTGATGTAACCGTGGGGTGGGGTGGCATCAGGGCCTCTGTGCCACTCAGACGCCACCCCTGTTGCAATGAAACGCAGCCTAATGAGCAGGCTGGGAGTTCGATTTCCCCAGCCCTGAGCCAATTCCCGGCCACCGCAAGCCACCGAGGGTATTCTTCCTGTGACAAAAGTAGAAATGGGAATGTTTTTGCCGATCCCGGAGAGAAAATCCCAGAGGGTCAACAGATTCAGGCGTCTTTCTTAACCCTGCAACCGAGCTGTTTAGTTGATGCCAGCAGTCTTCCCCTGATTAATAGGCCAGGCAGTACATTTTACATCTGTCAGGATGCTAAAAATGACAAAGTGTAGTTTCGGTGGCTGACGTCCAGTTTCAAAAACAAGAGGTACCAGGGCAGAAAAGAGTGCAGAAAGACTTCTCTCTCTCCACCTGTCTTCCTCCCTTATCATAGCAGAATGTAGGGATTACCCAGCGATGTCAATTGGCATTACAGCTTAGGACAGGCAAAAAAAATTAACATACTTCTTCCTGAAATGGACTTAATCGAATTCACTACAACAAAATAGCCTTTGAGAGCTTTGTAAAAGGGATTTGAGAAATCAACAGAAGACAGGCTTATCAGAAGCTATAAAGGCATGATAGCAGAATGGAACCTCCATTTCCAGAAGCAGTATATCTTTGAATGCTGGGCATAATGGCGAAGGGCACTATCTGCATGTCCTGTTTTTGGGCTTTCCTCTGTCCTCCAGCTGAGGTCAGTATGGGAAGCAGGGTGCTGGGCTAGCTAGATCCATCTTTCTTTCTTTCTTTCTTTCTTTCTTTCTTTCTTTCTTTCTTTCTTTTTCTTTTTCTTTTCTAGCTATGTTTGCACCTCACCTTTTCCTTCTAGCGATCTTGCCTCCTCTCCATTTTAATTCTTACAACAGCTCTGCGAGGTAGGTCAGTCTGAGACAGTTCAAGGTCATCTGATGAGTTTGAGTCCTCATCTGGGACTTTAATTTCGATCTCTCAAATTCCACTTTGGTGCGTTCACCATCATACAACGGCTTGGCTCAGATCCAGTCACAGCACTTGTGACATTCAAGTTGTCACCGGTTGCTGTGATGGGAACTTTGCCTCTGATTCCAGCCTGTACTGGTAGTATGAGGGCGTAACATTTTGTACATGCTCAGGAAGCCCATAGGACTTGGCAAATGAAATGAACAACGAAAGCATTGGATATGAATCCAGAAAATGTATATGGTTTAGGTCTGCTAATACGTCCAAAGAAAGCTGCCTTATCCAAGGTGAGACCTTTAGTTCACCTACAGTCATCCCTCCCCATTCTCTAGGGTTAGGGGCACAAGATCCCCGTGAAAGTGGAAAAACCGTGAATAACTCCAGGCCCTCCCCAAC